>CM033470.1:237086238-237508738 GCA_019447015.1 Hymenochirus boettgeri
TGGCTGCCGGAACTGGGGTCTGGACCCCTTTGGCTCTGTTTTGGCCATTGGAACGAGGTCTGGACCCCTTTGGGTCTCTTTTGGCAGCCGAAACAGGGGTCTGGACCCCTTTGGCTCTGTTCTGGCTACCGAAATGGGGATCTGGATACTTTTGGCTCTCTTCTGGCTGCCAGAATGGGGGCCTGGAGGTCTTTGGCTCTGTTCTGGCTGCTGGAACAGGGGTCTAGACCCCTTTGCTTCTCTTCTGGACGACGGAACGGGGGTCTAGACCCCTTTGGGTCTGTTTTGGCTGCCGGAACAGGGGTCTGGATGCTTTTGGCTCTGTTCTGACTGCTGGAACAGGGGTCTGGATGCTTTTGGCTCTGTTCTGGCTGCAGATCTAATACAGCCTAAGCTTGTGACCTTTCACATGTTTGAAATCTAAAAATCCCAGCATTCGCTATTTTGCAGTTAGTTTCTTCTTAATGAACTTTTCACATGTTTAAAAACTACAACTCCCAGCATTCCCTGACTGCACAGAATTCTGGAAAATTTAGCTTTCATACATCCTGGAATAAAGCCATTTTCCCGACTGACATTAAAAGTCCACTTTTATGCTTTAACACTTCTTACACAAGGGTTTGAACATGCAAGTGATTCATCTGCCCTTCCCTTACATCCATAGCTATTAGACTATTGGATTAGGGAAGCATTATATATGGGTCAATCAGGTGGCGCGACATTAAGACTCGCTTTGCGGCAGTAGCGCGAGTACCAGAAGAGGCACCCATGTGGCCATTGCAAAGTGATTTACCAGAGGTTGCGTGCCTCTTTACATGTAAGTATTTAAATACTTTTGTGCGGGTGAGATTCACCCAAAATCGCACAGCCTCTGGTAAATCCCGTAGAGGTTTGTGCCTCTAGGTGAATCGCCCTGTTAGAATCATAAACCTTACCATATTTGCCCTCACTTACAAATACCACCTACCTGGCAGTTATAATCCATGAAGTCTAAAGGTTCATACACACATGCGGGTGCCGACGCACGACGTGTACGAACATCCGTTTCGGCCGATAATCGTGCCGAAACGGCTGTTCGGCCATAAAGTGCCCATACATGGCACGATTATCGACCATTCGTACACATTGCACGTCATGGTTTGGCACCCGCGATCGCACATGTGTATGAACCTTAAGGCTGGGTAAACACCAGTAACCAACCGATAGTGCCTTGTATCAGTCGGCTGGAAATATCTCATGGTGTGGGGCAGCCAGCCGTGACCGAGTTTGGTCGCCCGTATCTGACAAATGGGTCAGTTATTAAATCACGGCTGATCATGCAGTTGCCTATGGGACCACATGATCGGTCTGTCACATTCACTGCTGGCCACAGCCACTGTTGCTGTGGCCATTACTATAATTTTTATCGACTTTATACTTGTTTAGCCATGATGGCACGTCCCTGTGGTACCATCAATTAGCACGGGCAGGAAGTAGACGCATTTGGTCAATCCTGGACTAGAAAGTAAAAATAGGAATTGTATTCAGTATTATGCATTGGGGGAACAGGTTGCTACTTTGTATTGTATTTTTTTTTAACTAGGGCTTGCCTATTCAATTGCCAATAGAGATTTAGAAACATTATATCAGTATGTTTATACCCGTGATTGTTCTTATTGCAACCTTTTAATATTTTAGTATTTATATAGCACATAGAACTTTATTTATTAACACTATGAATGACACAGGTGGATTTTATTATTTTTTATCTTAACATGTATGTGGGGATTGTTTATAGTTATCATTAATATATTGTATTAAGTTATTGTAAAAAATATATTAAGTATTAACACTTCCCTAGAAACCAGTGGTTTTAGTAATTGGAGATAGTACTAGTTAATTCGTTGTAGTGGGTATATCAAGGGTTAACACGTAGTGGGAGGAACACAGGGGGAGGGTTGGTTTTACCTTAGGTATTAAATTTCACTTACCTGTATTGATGTCACATCCTGAGGACGGCTGCTGTGTCAGCCGAAACGCGTAGATGCACTAATAAACATTAAAGTAAAAAAGACCCGCGAGTGCTCTGTTCATTGGAAGTGTTGTTTAACTTACACAGAGGCACCGTGGCGTAGGTTTTTTCTGTGTTAATTTTATTTAGTTTTATTTGCTGGAGTGTTAGTTACATATATTGATTAAAATATATGTGTAAGCTACCCGCCACTTACAAGGCCAGTAATAATGCTGTTATTTTTGTAGTGTAATTATTATGTATTAGATACGTTTTTTCCTAATGATAACTTCCCGCGGCACTTGGAGCCTTTCCCGGTAGTTCCGTCTTCCAGGGGTAGTTTGCGGCTGGTCGCGGCTGAAAAACCACCGCCGCAAGTGTTGGGAGGCTCCGCGGCACTTGGAGCCATTCCCGGTAGTTCCGTCTTCCAGGAGAGAGAGACAGACCAGGTGCTGTCAAGTTGTATACATACAATACTGTACACACATTAACTCCCTCTTCCAGCTAATCCCCAGGGCTCTCAAGCAGGAACAGGCAGCGTCTCAATACCTAGCAACAGCAGGGATCGCCCACCATTTCTATAGGCAATGCCTTCTCTCCCAGTTAAACGGAACACTTTTGGCTTTTACCTGGATTCCGACCAATGTGGAAGGGCTTTGTTAGATGCTGTAGTTTACACATATGCGGCAGTAAGGAGGAACCTGGTGCTTGTTTACTATGGGGTATTCCTTTTGGCTGCTAGAATACATACGGCCACTATTACAGTAATGTGACAATTTATAATAATTGTACTAACCTGGAAGCTGATCATTGTGAGCACTGCTGCTAACAGAATGGGAGAAAGAGACAGAGAGAGAGAGACAGACAGACAGACAGACGGAGAAAGAGACAGAGAGAGAGAGAGAGACAGACAGACAGAGAGAGAGACAGACCGAGAGACAGACAGAGAGAGACACAGAGAGAGACAGAGAAAGAGACAGACACAGAGAGAGAGAAAGAGAGACAGACAGAGAGAGACAGACAGACAGACAGATGGACAGAGGGAGAGACAGACAGAGAGAGAGAGCTAGACAGAGAGATACAGACACAGAGAGAGAGAGAGAGAGACAGACAGACAGACAGAGAGAGAGACAGACAGAGAGAGACCCAGACAGAGGGAGACAGACAGAGGGCGGAGGAGAGACAGAGAGAGAGAGAGACAGACAGACAGAGGGAGAGACAGAGAGACAGACAGACAGAGAGAGAGAGACAGACAGAGAGAGAGACAGACTGAGACACAGACAGAGAGAGAAGACAGACAGAGAAGAGACACAGACAGAGAGACAGAGACAGACAGGCAGACAGACAGGGGAGAGACAGAGGGAGAGACAGAGACAGACAGAGGGAGAGACAAACAGACAGAGGTAGAGGACAAACAGACAGAGAGAGAGAGAGACAGAGAGAGAGAGAGAGAGAGAGAGAGACAGAGAGAGACAGACAGAGGGAGAGACAGAGAGACAGACAGAGAGAGACAGACAGACAGAGGAGAGACAGAGACAGACAGAGGGAGAGACAAACTGAGAGAGAGAGAGAAACAGAGAGACTGTTCACTAAAGCAAAAAACTAATAACATTTAGACACTTACCAGCATAAGATGGAAACTTCCCTTCAGGGGAAGTCTTCAGTAAAGCAGTGTCGTTTGGCCACGCCCACTCCCACAACACATTGCTTGAGGATGTGAAGATCTCTCCCACAATGCAATACAGCTGGATATCATCTACACTTACTGGGAAAGCAAACTTTCTTCTGATTGGCCATTAACTCGCACATGCTAGTAAGTCTCTCCACACATGCAATATAGCTGGATATCATCTAAACTTACTGAGAAAGCAAACTTCTTTTGATTGGCTATTAACTCGCACATGCTCAGTAAGTCTCTACCACAATGCAAAGCTAAAGGATGTTACTGTAAAGCATGCATTGCGTCAGGATGTGATGTAGTGCTACAGCAGCTACAAGTAGCACACCTATTGGATAATAAGGACAATAAACAATGACAGCAAACTTCCATGCAGAATTTAATCAATTTGAGAGGTGTGTCTATAGCTCCCATTTTGACCAGTCCATTCAAACGGGGGGAGTTCTGTATGTTGTACTTTTTTTATTTTTATTTCTATGCCATTTACACACTGTTACACACTTATATATCTTTATTTTGTACATATTAATAACTAATAACGTTATACCTTTACATTACAATAAGACTGTTACCATGTATAATTATTTAGCCTACCCCCACCTACATAGTACAGTCTAAAAACTCAATGCAATCTCCACAAAATGGAAAATAATTTATATAAAGGAAGGAGATATATATATATATATATATATATATATATATATATATATATATATATTAGGAAAAAGAGGCGAAGCAGCACTCCTACATAAAACATGCTTATATTTCTTCAGTATTGTCACATGTTCAGCAACGGGCAACGTTTCGGACATCACAGCGCCCTTTCTCAAGTAACATGTGATGTGACTATATAATAACATACAGGACTTCTCAACCTTAGATAGTATATAGACAGGAAGTGACCTAGGGGCATATTTATAAAGGGTTGTCTTTTTGCCAAATAATTAGCGCAGCACATGCAGCGAAATATCGCCATTTGGGGCTTCGTTTCGCCTTATTATAAAAAAAGCGAAAAAAAACACTTCGGGCTGAAAAAGGTGAACGGGCGCATAAAGAGCGAAAAGTATGCAGCGAAAACTTAACGCATCTAAGAAGACGCATTGTGAAAACCATTCGAAACCAGAAAAGCCCACTAGAAAATGATGTCAAGTTCAAAATGGCCACCTCACATTTACCAAGAAGTCAGCCATATCTTATTAGTCAATCTTCTTAGAATTTCCAATTGGAATCCAATTTTTTTGCACTGCACGTTGTCTTCAATGCGCGTTCGCTTTTCCAAGGCATATTACATTCTAATGCGCGTTCGCCTTTAATGTGCGTTCGCCTTAATGTGCGTTCGCCTTCTAATGTGAGTTCGCTTCTAATGCGCGTTCGTTAAGGCTATTACATTCTAATGCGGATCGCCTTTTAATGTCGCTTTTCTCAAGGCCTATTACATTTAATGCGCGATCGCCCTTCTAATGCGCGTCGTTTTCAAGGCATATTACCCTTAGAATGCCTTTTGCCTCAAACAATGACTTTTCACCACCTCAGGGTCGCCCTAATCTTTCGCTTTTTTAACGCAAAAACACACCTTTAACTCTTTTATAAATCGCGTTATGCCTTTTCGCTCCCTTTTCGGTAAAATAACCATTGCGAAGTAAGGGTTACGATAGCTCGCGGAAACGGTTTCGCCATTCGTTAACGCTACCTTATTATAAATAGCGTTAACTGTCTTTTGGCGAAAACCATGGAAAAGCGAATGCGAAAACATTTCGTACTTTTCGCTCTTTTATAAATATGCTAATGTTCATCCATAGAGACAATTAACCCTAGTGTGGAGTCCCAAATTCCAAGCAACTCTAAGAGTCAACACCTCCCTACTCACACCCTCTGGTCAAAGAACAAATTGCACACAATAAGTGGAAAATATGTAATAGGTATGTAACCCCACAGTTTCAAAGGAATAAATATAGATTATAATCTTTGTTCAACCCACTAGGGGCCAATGTTTTCAATTCCCTGATCCACCAGGTTTCACGACATTTAAGTCTGTGCTCCCTATCACCCTAAAAGTTCAAGGGAACACTCTCAAAAACCATGAACCTCATGTCCCTCCCTCCGTGTCCCTTTTCCACAAAGTGCCTAGCTAAAGGCAAATTTACAAGTTTTTGGGTCACTGAGGAGTTATGTTGCGAGATGCGCGATTTTATCCTGTGTGTGGTCTCCCCCACAAAGAGGAGACCACACGGACAGACAATCACGTAAACAACAAACTTAGAATCACAGGCTAGTTTAACTCGTAATTCAATTTTATTCCCATTCATTGGGTGCACAAAATGAGTTCCCTTAACCACCAAATTGCAGTATATGCAATGGCAGCAAGGATACATGCCCTTTCTACCACCGTCTAACCAGGTGCTTTGTTTTTTTTTATCCTGTTGTACCCGAGTGGAAGTGACCAATTTCCCAATGGTGTCATTCCTTCGGTATGACATCAGCGGGGGCACATCAGGATAGGCCTGTTTCAAAATGGACCAATGGCGCTTTAAGACCTGACTAATCTGGGGGCTCTGATGGGTAAATTGGGACACAAAAGTAAGTCTGGAGACTCTAACCTTCTTCTCGTTGCTCAAGCCCTCTACCACATTCACTTTCTCTTTTGCTCTCTCCAATATGGTTTTGGGATATCCCCACCTTATAAACTTTCTATGCTATCTGTCTGTTGGGTCCTCACTGTCTGTTCACTGGCAACCCTTTTAACCCTAGTTAACTGACTGATAGGTATCGATGTTTTCACATGTTTTGGATGACAACTATTATACTGTAGTATCTGATTTCGGTCTGTCGGTTTTGTATATAATTTGGTATGTAGTCCCCAATGCTTATACACCATGACATCCAGGAAGTGAATTTCTGCCTGGCTATATGTCATGGTAAATGATATGGCTGGATGAATCATATTCAATTCTCGGTGGAACCGCGACAGGGACTCAACGCCGCCCCGCCACAGGACGAACACGTCATCTATGAACCTCCACCAGGCCAGACAATTGGCCCGGTAGAGGTCCAGACGACTGACGTGCCCATCTTCAAGCCATGCCATATATAACTTTGCTGACACAGTAGGGCCACTACTGTTCATGCTGTCCCAGGCTGAACAGGAGGGTAATGGAGAGCAATACAGATGCAGACCAATCCATCTGTTTGTTACTCTCATCAAAAACGGCCTAACTGAGAGCAACCAGCAGGGCAGCTCCTATTATAGGTCAAACTTTTAATCACAACTCTAATATAAGAAGGGCTCATTAGCTCACTTCTGCAGGTTTTGGTAGAGCTTGCCCCCTTAGTCCCATGAATTCACGAATATGTAATCCAGCTCCATGTTTGGTACAGAATTTAATACGGGGGAAAAAAACCCTTGCCAAAAAAAAAAAAAAAAAAGAAACAAAAGAAACCTTCCTTCTCAAAAAGTAGGGTTATCACTTCAGAGCCAGGGGTTGTTTTAATCAGGTCAGCCCCAAATGATTTCCCCAGAGCAGTATTCGCTTGCAAACCAGTTTCAGGTAGGTATCCCACAATTGCCAGATTTTTTTCAGCCTGGGAGGATAAGTCATGTCTTTCCAGTACTAAAGCAGGATGGCCCCCTGCATCCAATCCTACACTTCAAATCACTAAATCGCTTCATAAAACCCATGAGATTCAAATTACAAAATCTGTCAAAACTTTATACCCTAATGCACAGGGACTATTTCATGATGAAGGTGGACTTCAATGATGCCTTTCACACAATTAATATTTTGCAAAATCAAAGATGTCTACTTCAATTTTGCTGGCAGGATCAGATATACCACTGGAATGTGATGGTGTCTGGCCCATCCAATGCTCCCTACAGTACTACTGAGTACTAAAACCAGTTATCCAGCATTTCAGGCAGAAGGAAATCTGCCTGATCTTTCTGGATGATCTTCTGATTTTTGCTTCAGAAGAGTCTGTGATTCTGTGACAGAGACACATAATACTGTCCCACTTTCGCCGACTTGGGTTTCTCATAAACTCACAAAAGTCAGTCCTAACACCCACGTATTTGTATTATAATTAATCAATGGGTTATGTATATTTTAGCTTTGTTAGTATACTACATACATTAGGCAATGACTGTGAAGACGTGGCAAGAATATAAGATGCATATGTTGCATGGGCCCCTTGGATATCTGGTCACAAAGGAATAACATATGTTTCTTGTTAATCCTTTTCTCAAAATACAGTGCCACAGGAACTTCAGGATTTACCAAAGGGATTGTGGGCATCTTCACCTTCAGAGGTTGGTTTAATGTCTGGATGTGAACCTGTCATGCTTCATCTTAAGCCTGGATATAAGATTCCAAATGTCTCACGATATCCTTTATCTCGACAGCAAATAGAGGGTATTCAGCCAGTTATTCAGGATTTTTTGAAATCTGTTCCAACAAAGAGTCCAGCCAACACCCCTATTTTGCCAATCAAAAAAACAGGTAAAAATGTTTATCGATTTGTACAGGATCTCAGAGCAGTTAACCAAGCTGTCCAACCCCCTCATCATGTAGTTCCAAATCCGTATACACTTCTCTCTCAAATTCCTGATACCGCTACGTTCTTTTCCATTTTGGATTTAAGTAATGCATTCTTTACTGTACCATTACATCCTGATTGTCAATATTTATTTGCTTTTACTTATGAGGGACAACAATATACATGGGGACGCCTCGTTCAAGGATTTTCCGGTAGTCCTACGTTATTTAATCAGGCATTATTGACAGCCCTCCAGCCGTGGCAATGCCCTCCTGGTTGTGTTCTGCTCCAATATATTGATGATCTATTACTTGCAGCCCCCGATTATGATACTTGTAAATTAGCAACCAGAAGTCTACTTCTTTTCCTCTATGATGTGGGTTGTAAAGTATCACCTTCTAAGTTACAATATTGTCAGCAGAAAGTTATCTATTCAGGACATTGTATTTCACCAGGTTTTAAACATCTTACACAAGATCGTGTTTCTGCAATCCTTCATGCTCCATTGCCTAAAAATCAAAGAGAATTGAGAGGTTTACTGGGCCTTGTAGGTTACTGTAGGCAATGGATACCTAATATGTCTTCAATAGCAGAACCTCTCTATGAAATAACAAAATCTACTGCTCCTATAATTTGTGAGTGGAATGATAGAGAGAAAAAAGCTGTGCAGGCTCTTAAAGATTGTTTAACCACAGCTCCTGCGTTAGCATTGCCTAACTATAACAAATCCTTTTCACTTTACTGTCATGAAAATAATGGTCATGCCTCTGGTGTCCTTACTCAGCGCCATGGAGATAAACAAAGACCTGTAGGTTATTTTAGTACTCCTCTTGATTCAGTGGCATGTGCATTGCCTGCTTGTCTTCGGGCTGTGGCAGCTGCAGCTCTTATGGTTGAAAAAGTGTTTCCAATGGTTTTGGGAAATCAGCTTATGGTCTTGGTACCTCATGCTATCTTTATTGTGCTCACTAATTGTTCTACACGACATCTCTCCTGTGCTCACTCTTCTTCCTCTATCCACACCTCCAGAGGAACAAGATGACCATGACTGTCTTACAATTCTTACAACACTTTTTTCCAACCATACCCACACTTGTCTGATGAACATATAGCTGATGCTGAAATGACCCTATTTGTGGATGGATCACGGTTATATGATTCTCAAAGACATCCACATACAGCATATAGTGTTATCACCTCCAATGATATAATTCAAACTGACCTATTACCTTCACAGTGTTCAGCACAGATTGCGGAGTTAGTCGCACTCACTAAGGCTTGTCAGATATCCAAGGGAAAAACTGTAAATATATACACAGATTCACATTATGCTTTTGGTGTTGCACATGACTTTGGTGCTATTTGGCAAAAAAGAGGGGTTCTTACCTCCTCTGGTAAACCTATACAAAATGGTTCTTTTATCGAAGACCTGTTAGAAGCCATGCTATTACCATCTAAAGTAGCCATTATTAAATGTGCAGTCCACACCAAATCAAAAGACCCAGTCTCATTAGGCAATACCTTTGCTAATGATACTGCTAAATCTACAGCATTTTCTGGTAAAGTTAAAACTCAAAATGTTTGTTTTAATACTGATCTGTATTGATCTGACCACCTCTCAGCTCCAAAAGAGCTCCAAAAGAGCGGCAGCATTGTGCCTACGTCCAGGACATCCAGCGGAATGTCCAAGGCAAGTATCAATTTATATATTAAATTTTATCTGTGATTGAGTTGTATAAAACAACACCTTTTGCACCACTAATCAGGCGGTTCTGCGGCAGATCTTTCTGACAAGCTCTGTCTAAGTATAACCACTATATGAAGTTACTGCACTTTTCTTTACTTTTATAGCACTTGTGATTGTGATTGGCGATAGCGCTTCGCAAACCGCCACAAACGATTGCGGGGCCTTTAGTGATTTTCTCTTAAAGGACTCAAAGTGCATATGTTAGTGTTAATTAGTGTTAGCAAATTTTAATGTAACAGTTAATGTTAGTGGATGTTAGTTAAAGGACAAGTACACACGAAAAACATTTACAATATTTAATTATAATACAGATTTTGAAAGCTGTTTTTTCATAAATGACTCAAAGTATATATTTTTTAATGTTAGTAAGGGCTAGGCCACACTAGCGCCTTTTTCGCGCGTTTGCGCACGCATTTCGCGTTCGTGTTTGCGCCCGCGATTTTCGCTAAAATGGAAATCGCGGGAACGCGAAAATTCCCGCGATTTTCCGATGTTTTGGTAACGCATGCGTTCCCCATTTTTGGTGCTTTAACGCATGCGTTTCCATAACTCAAAAAGGCGAAAACGCATGCGCAAAACACGAACGTGAAACGCACAAGAATCGCACACACAATCGCGTACACAATCACTGCAATGCACAGGAAGGGTGAGGCCACACTGCAATGCACAGGAATCGTGCACCAAATCGTGAGCGTTATCGTACGCGATTGTGTGCGCGATTCTTGTGTGTTTTGCGTTCGCATTTTGCGCATGCGTTTTCTTCGCTTTTTTGCGTTATGGAAACGCATGCGTTAATGCACCAAAAATGGTGAACGCATTTCGCATTCCGGCGATTTCCATTTTAGCGAAAATCACATGCGCAAACGTGAATGCGAAACACGTGCGCAAACGCGCTAAAAACATGCTAGTGTGGCCTAGCCCTTAATGTTAGTTAGTGTTAGTATTAGTAAATGTAACTGTTAGTTAATGTTAGTAAATGTTCACAAATATTTACATTATTTTTTATTACCGTATATACTCGAGTATAAGCCGAGGTTTTTAGGTTTAAAATCAACCTAAAAACCTTGTACCTTGCCCTCGTCTATACTCGAGTCACAAGACACTTACCTTCAATCCAGAAGCACCGCGAGTCAGCCGGCAGTTCCCATATGTTCTTCATCACGAGTGGTTACCTGCAAAATTTGTAAACCTGAAGTGTATGACCCTTCAAGTATTAAGCCGAGGGTAAAAGAAATTTAGTTTGCCCAATTCCCATACAATCGATCCCCATACAGTAATAGCCAAAATCCTGTAACCAAGTAAAACCCCCAAATTCTTTGGCACTCCTCCCCAGATGATTTTTTGGAAACTAACGACTTCCATGCTTTGTTGCTTGGTAGTTTTTTTCTAAACATGTTGGAGTGGCCAGGTTTTTTTCAGTAAACTTTTAATTAGCTTTAACCATCATTTACATTCCTCCTGAACCCCCTATAGTTACGGGCCCTTCTGAACCCCATATAGTAAAAGTGACCCTGTGTTGACCCCATATCGTAAAGGAACGATTTTTGTAGTTTTCAAATCCAAGCTTTTGTCATTTGCCCAAACTGGACCCCATTCCACAGATTTTTTTTCCCACATCCCGAATGAGCAGTAAACATTGCCTGAGGTGGAGTCCCCAGCAAGGCAGACTACAGGGAATCAAGGAGGTTGTTTAGGTTGTTTTTTTCCAGGCTTAACTATTTAAAGCAAAAGAAAATTCGATTTATACTCGAGTAATCTAATGGTATTTTGAAACATTTTTAAATGTTAAATATTAACAACTTGTTTGTAAGGCCCATTCTATACATGGTCACGTAAAAGCAGTTACAACCACAAAAACAACCACCAAGTGCTACTTATTTTTAAAAAACTTCAAATAAACAATGCATTTGTTATAATCCCTTTTTTATTATAATGATTTTATGATGTTTTTGCTTTTTCCTTTGTGGTTTTAATAAGGATCTTTTGCTCTGGCTAACCAAAACAAACTTTTTTTTAGTGCAAAGATGGAAAGGTTTTTCCTTATTCCACATGAATTTTCCCAAAGAATTCAGCAGTGTTAAGAATATTAAAATGAATTTTTTAATTCTAATTTTAAGAAACACCTTGTGGCTTGTTTATAACTAGTGTATGAAACTCAAGGATAATGATACCTAGGTTCAATGGAACACCTCTTTTGGCTAAACCTCTGTCCCATTTTTTTTTTCCCATTCTAATTGCTTTTCCTCCCCTGAAGAATTACTCTTTATGAATTATGGCCTTTTCCAAAATATTTTTTTTTTCTTGTAAATTTTTTAAAGAAGTGAAAATAAGGATTTTTTATTGTTTTAATAATTATTTTCCTATGTTACACTTGAGTAGTGTTTTATTAAAACAACTATTTTTTAAGATAACAAGCTCATTTACTACTTAAGGGTAAGGTCCAAGCCCCACAAATAAAAATTTTACATACAGATAATCACCCCTCCAAAAACCCCTTAAAATCTATTAGTTTTTTTTTTGAAATCTGAAATATAATGTTTTTTTTTAACCTGAAATGCTTGCCATGTCCATGGTTGCCCCTGTTTTTCTCTGCTTTATTCCTCATTTAACCAAAACTTTTTCATTTATGTTTTTTTTTTTTACAGGGACATCACACAAGGGACTGAAATGCTAAAATCCCCTAGCTGCCCTCCATCTGAGTACGGCTCCAAGCTCCAGAATCAAGGGCACTAAATCACTTTTATTCCACAAGAAATCTCCAAAAGCCTAGCAGGGCATACTGTAAAGATTTCCAGAGTGCCAAAAGTAGGATTGTTATCAACAGATATTTTTCCTAAAAGATGCCATATTATGAAGTGTGGAATTGTCCTTTTAAAGAGGTTTTCAGTTTTGTCCCCTGAAAATTGTTCTTTTCTCTTTGCCATCCCCCCTTTTAAAATGGGGATCTTGGACTGGCTTATGAAGAGTTCATGGGCCTTTAAGGCCAAGTTACTTCAAGCTGGAAAACCATTGCCCAAATACTTTGTCCCCTCCCCTTTTTCCTTTCCCCCATTTTTTGAAATTTTTTTTTTTAACAAGCTTGGACAAATCCTATTATCTGCTCCTTGGATTCCAATGTTTTCACCTGTTGTGCCAGCAGTATTAGAGTTTTTAAGACTCTTGAAATAATTTTGGCAAAAAAAAATTACATGTTCTTCAATAGCCACAAAGACCACGGATTTCATGTAAGTGCACCGACCTTTTGATATGGTGCATCGTATAGTTTCACAAATGCTGAAACTGACAGAACTTATTTATTAAAAACAATTAATACGTCACCCTTTAGCCCCCAAACTTCCTGCTCTGGTGGCCACCCTTTGTAACCTAGTGTAAGAACCCTAAACCACACTGCCCTCCCCTGGGTTTTTCACTTCTTTTTAACTTTTGATTTTACGTAAAAAGTCAAGTTACCTTTTCTTCAGTTTTTTTTTTTTTCTCCTCCCACCGTTCGTGAATTCGGCCAATGATGAAAACCACTTCCTTTCTTTTAGAATCGCAATTCACAACCTCCATTTGCAGAGTCCCCGCCGACTGACTTCAAAGGAAATTCGGAAGCACTGACGGACAACTTTTTTGTTTTTGAGTAAAATCTAGAGTTTAGCAAGTGAACCCAGGGTTGAAGGCCAGTGCGGTTTTTTAGGCCCTCACCCAGGTACTCTTCCCAACGGTGGGGGAAAGTGTAATAAAGGGTAATTTTAAAATGCCCTGGGGCCACCGTTACTGTAACATCTTTGTTGTTGGACTTTTTTGGTTGTTGGGTTTTGGCCAAATAACTTAATTTGATTCCCATCAATGAATTTAGAGCTGGGATGTTTTGTTTTGTATTCTGCCCTGCCCTGTGATATTTGTTTTTTTTACTTTTATTTTTTTTTTTTAACCTTTTAAAGCTTTTTGTCATACAGAGTTTCACATTAAATAATCAAATAAAACCCCCCTCTTTCCTGTGCTACCCCTATTTTTTTAGGATAAAGTTTTTTCTTGTTTTTTTAGAAACTGCTCCTGATAATTCGTATTTGATTCCCTGACTCATCCCCTCTGTTATCCATTTGAGCCTAATTTATTTTTAAGTTTCCCTGCAGTTTTATCGATTTAAATGTTGAGACTCATTTACTTTGATCTGTCCTTTCTTTCTCAAGTGAAAATTGTTTTTTTTACATTTTTTTTTTTTCCCATTTGAAGGTCCCTAAATATTTGGAAATTTTTTTTTAAACTTTTGCAGCCGCAATATTAGCAATTTTTTTTGTGTATATTTTTAGTAATATAGCCTAGACCGTTGACCCTAAATCAATTTGAATTACTAAACCTACACCATATAGTAATAAACATCACTTTTTATTGAAACCCTGACATGGTGTCAACTTAGCCAAAAGCTTTTTTTTTCTTACACATTTAGCTTTTAAAATACAATCAGTTTGTTTTTTTTTTTTTTCAAACGCTACAAAGCAAAAACTAACACTTTTTTGTTTTGGCATCGGGTTGCCTTACCAGTTAGAGAGGAAATGGCGCGCAGACCCTGGAAAGATTGGAATTTTACCCCAAGCAAACCCCCGAATATACACATTTGGGAAAGCATGAGGTTAAACTCCCATTTAAATCCCCAATATTACTCTCCTCCCCCCCCTTTAAATCTTTTTTTACAAAATGGTGCTAATTTTTTCCCCCCCAACCCAATCAGATGTTTTTAGCTTTTTTTTTTTAACATTAAGAAGTTTTTTATTACAAATGACCCCTGTATAATGCTTTTGTTTACTCAGCTTGTTTTGGTTGTGCTAAATCTACAATAAGCTTAAAGGGCATTAACCACCCCACCCCCTAAAACCTTAATCAGAAGAGTGAAATTTTTGAACAATCCAATGCCCTGCTTCTATCCTCTCCCCTGGAGGCTTTTTTTGGCATGCGCCGGGGAAGCTCTTCTGACCCACCTCCTCAGAACCCTTGTGTTCGCCAGGGTTTTTTGGGCATCCCAATTCGCAGAAGTGGCCTGGCTTTGGTTCCCAGCCACAAGAGCAGAAAGAGGCAAAGAGAGCCGAGGGAAACGAAGCTGGGGTAAGTCTATTTCCTGAGCTTTTTTTAAAAAAAACTTATAAACCTGGCGGTTTAGGGGGTGTGGGGGGAGGGGCTTTACACTACAAAAAAAATATTTTTGGGGGTGGAGAACCCTTTTTAAAGTACATCAATTTATTACTGGAAATTAAGTTTTTTTTTCTTTTGAATATTGAAAACCTCTCCAAGTTTTTTGAAGCACAACCGTGCCTGTTTTTTAAAAACCCCCCTGACCTTCACCAACCTACTACCCAGGGTTTTTCCTGAATGAGAATAGTCACTTTAAAATTCCTCTGGGCCCTTGTTATTTCCTTTACACCGATCTTTCCCAAGTCTTCTTTCAGATCCAATCAACAAGACTGATGATTGTCCCACGTTTAGCCAATTGAAATTACCTGCACATCTCTGTGCCATGTTTTGTAATAAACTTTCACAACTTTAGATGGAGGCCATCCTAAAACCTTACCTGGCAGAAGACAGTGAATCTCCAACTATTCAGTAGCAACCCCCGGGGAGTTACGTAATTGGATGTTTTTTTTCAATTTTTTTTTTTTGAGGGTGGGAAGGAACAATACAAAATTTTTATGTTGGAGAGGGGGGGGGAATATGCCTTCAATTAAAAGTTTGGCACATTTTTTTTTTGTTCTTGAGATTTTTTAAATTCAACATTTACAGTTTTTTTTTTTTTTTTTTTTTATAAAAACACAGTTTTCAACAGTAACTGTAAACATTGTTTATATGGTGATAGAAATTTGTAACACAAGACTCCGTTTTGTTTTGATGAAAAAGCAAAATATAAAATTAAAGGGGTTTTTTGTGAAAGTTCAATTTCCACCAAATACAATAATTTGAAGCAAACTAAGATATCCTCCTTCGTAAAATCGGCTACTCTAGAAGAAACCCTAGGATAGATTTTGTGTGTCTAGACCCCCAATGGTTTCATGCAAGGTGGATAGTTATGCCTTGGTCAAAGCTCTATGGGGCAGGGGACCCATCCCTTTTCCTCTTGTGGCAGACTCTAGCAAAACGTTCTAATTTATATATTTATTTACTGAACTATGTTATATATTTATTAATCCCCCCTTTGTGCTCAAACTTTTATTGTTATTTTGTTTTAATGTGCACTCGCTTCGGCTTGGCGTCCCCCCCAAGTAACGGCTTTTAATAAATTAAAATATACATAACAACATACTTTCACATACATACATACATACATACATCCATACATGTGCAGAACTCGTGTGGTGCCTTTTTTTTCTGCCAGCCCTGGCTTACTTTTGGGGAACCTGGACGAAACTCATCAACACCTACTATGGGCTTTTTCAAAGCCTTTTTTATTTCTACAGAAGAGGCAGCCAGAAGATTTTGAGGTAGTTTAGTGGGTTTTTTATGGTTGCTGCCTTAGATAAAATTGCTTAAATTTGTTCCTTTTATTTAAAGCTTACAAAAACAACTTCGCAGGCCTAAATTAATGTTTTTTTCCGGAAGACCTAAAGGTTTGCTGTTTGCTGGTTTTTATATAAAAATTATAATATTAAAAATTTGTTATCCCTCAAGTTTAAAGTCTGAATGCAGTTGTTTTTTTTTTAGCACCCCTTTTTTTTAAGTTTTCAGATTTCTTAGTACTGTTTTTTTGCAATATCCCTTAGGTTTTTTAATTTGTAGCTTGCTGCTTAAAAGCAAATTGAATATCAGGACTCCCCCAATACAGCCCAAGAGTTGAATGTTAGTAGGCACTATGTGGGTGGTTGCTGCATGACTCCCTCCCTCCCACTTTTAAAAAATAAAACCGCTCCCCACTTTTTCCATCTGACCTGACTTTGTGAAATTCAAGCATACAATTGTCAAAACAATATTTGTTCACATTTTCCAGCTACACCGCAAACTGTTTCCGGCATAAAAGTTTTGTGATTATTTGATTGACAGCTAATGGCTTCAATTTGGGGATAACTAAAGAAATAGGGGACACTAGAATGTTTACAGGTGGTGGGTTGGAAAGAATTATAGTTTTCCAAATAAATGGTCCCCAAATTTAAAATATTATTTTTTTTTCAGTATAAGATCCCTTTTCAGTTGGTTGGTTTAAAAAAGCTAACATGTTTTTTTTTTTTTGTTGTTTTAGTGTTTTTTGTGCAATTCTAAAACACTTGATTAATCAAAAATTTTTTAATTGATTCTTTTGCTTCCAATCGTCAGTGGCAATTTAAAATTCCTTGTAATTTAACGTATTCCAAGTGTTCTTTATCGCCAGAATTGCATGCTTGTACTTCGCCTCCCACTTCCTTTTTCCCGGTGCTTTACCATCAGAAAGACATGCTTTTCATTTTTCTTCAATAGCAATGTCTTCTATTGGTCAACTCATTGCACAGGGAGAAGGAGCGGGAAATGGCCCCTGGGCCGGTGATAACTGAACCAACTCAGTTTGAACCCAGGGGTTGGAGGGACCCCTGGCGTGTGTTTTTGTTATAACGTGGATTACTTTTTTTAAAGGACTGATTACAAGAAGGATTTTAAAAGGAAAGAAAAAGTATCATAAATTTTCTCTTTTCAAAATAAATTTTTTCCCCATTGGTTGTTAAAAATATTTTTTTGGTGCCATTTTTCCTTTAATTGTTTTTTAGAAATGCTTTCCTTTAATTGTTTTTTTAAATGCTTAGAAATTATGAAAGTTTGAAAGCCCTAACTTTTTGAAACTAACAGATAAAAGACCAATACTACGCCTCAACTCTAGATGCCAAATAGCTTTAAATACTGAATCATGTTTTTCTCTCCAAGTTTGTTGAGTTTTGCTTGTGGCAACAAATTCCATTTGAAAACAACCCAACGCTATAACCCTAACAGATGGTTTCGGGAAAAATGATATAAAATGAAACAAAATTGTGTTTTTAATAGGTTAACCCGCTAAATTTTTTGTTATAGCTCACATAGATTTGTAAAATTTAGGCTGTTGTTTTGAGTGGAGTTTGTTTTTTGTATCATACAGTAACATGCAAACATGACACTTGCGCACTTCAAAATTCATGATGTTTTTTTTTATCAGTTTTTTAGTAAAACATGAGTAGTTCAGTTTTATGCAGTAAACCTTTTATGAATCGGTAACTATTTTTCTCATAATATTCTATTCATGGGGAAGCCTTTTAGATTTGTAAGAATAATTCTCGGCTTTTTCTAACTGACATATAACTAAGAAATCAGCCAAAACTTTTTTTCCTTTTTTTGGGATTTGGTTTGTCTTTTGTGCATGGGCTTGTAAAATGGGATTACTTACCGCTTTATATGTCCCCTTCTTGCAACAGCCAATACATGCGACTTTTTTTGTTTTTTTGGTAGATTTATTTTTACATTTTAATTGAACTTTGGTTACGTAACACAATTAAAAACTGTTTGCTTGAAATTGGAATTGAAACAGAACCAACAAAACAGGCAACACGGGAACTTATTTTTTGAATTGGGAAATAAAAGGCCCGATTTCATTTTTAAATGCAACTTCTTTTAAAAATGTTGTTTCATAAATATGCTTTACTAATGTAATTTCGAAAACTGATCCTTTCTAACAGTGTGCATGCTTTGTTTTTTAATGCGACCAAAATTTTTTTTTTTTTTCTCAAAAATCTTTTCAGAATACGTCCTAACGAGGACTGAAAAATTTTTTCGCGAACTAAAACCAATTAAAATTTTGATTGATTCCTACGCACATGCGAAAAAAAAAGAATAAATTTTTAAAAGCAAAATCACTTTAAAGAAATCTAAGGGCCACGGCCACAAACTGCAAACGCAATTCGCACTTTGGAATCCTCCAATGCGATTTTCGTTGTGCGTTTTTTTGTTGCGTTTTGCAGCATGTTGTGTTTTTCGTGTCGATATAGAAAAAGGCAAATTGCGATTTGCAAATTAAAACTGGCGTACGCCAAATCGCAAGTTCAATCGCATCGCACGTTGAAAACTCTCGTTTTTTTTCGGTGCTTTTTGGCGGCGCGGATTCCAATGAATCGTGAAAAACACATGGCGCAATAATGCAAGAAAAACACGGGATAGTGTTGGCCTAATCCCAATTCTTTGTCAGAAAGAAAAAATTGCCCCATATATGGCTTAGCTTTTTTTATAATTATATAAATTATCAATGTCGATAGAAAGAATTATCATTATGGGTAAAACTTTTTTCAGCAGAAAATATCTGTTTTTAGGTAGTACCGCCTTTTTTCCTTATCTTTTTTGTTTTTTTTTTTTTGAATTTTTGTGGGTTTGTTTTTTAAATCCATCAAATAAGAGTTTGTCTCTGAAGCAATATTTTCATTGTTTTTGGCTTTCAAAGTACACCCTTTTTTTAGATTATTTTATAAGAAGCTAAAGATCATAAGATGGTTTTTATTTTTGAATATTTTATTTTACAAACCTGGCCAAAACTAATTAAGCTTTGATAACTGTTTCTTCTGCCTTACGAACCTTTAAGAATGTCCTTCTCCACCTGGTTGAAATGGAAACTTATATATGTTAACCTAAATGAAGTTTTTCCAATCAATAGAATGCTCCATGCATTCAAAGCCCTTTTTTAAAGGTCACCTTGTAAAAAAAATATAACATCCTCTTAGATTCCTGTTATTTTTGAAAAATGGTTCCAATTCATAACACAACTTTTCAAATGTAGATCAAAGCTTAGAAGAGTTTTTTCTCTTAAGCGAGAATACATTACCAAGTTCCACTTGTCATCTTATGCTGTTTGGAAGGCATACAACTACCATTACTTCACATCTCAATTTTCATAAAAATAGAAAAAAAGTTTTTTAGGAAAAAAAATTGTCGAGTTGTCGCACAGAAATAATTATTTCAACATTTCACAACGGAGATGGAAATGATGAATATTCATTTTCTTTGGTTTTATAAAACGAAACAAATAGCCCTGATCTGTATTTGGTTTTGTTTTTTTTATAGTTTTATTCCAGCTTTGATGATTATGTGATGCCCCCTGTCCCCTGAAGAAATTGGAAAGGGGGGGAGGTATAAGGAGTGTGAACGTGCTCTGGCAAATGGGGGTAAAGGAATCATTGTTCCTGACATCACAGCCAATGAATTGACTGTTTTTTACCTGCCTGCCTCCACAAATTTCTTCAAGCTTCTCTAAAAGCCTTCATTGGAGCAGAGGGAGGAGTGCAGATACCTTTTGCTAGAAAGGAATAGAACTTATCATCAAATATCTGGGTTTTACAATGTCTTGGTTGTAAAAATAGCAAGTTTTTGGCGTTGGTTGGGGTAGAATAACTTGTTCAAGGTATTTCAACCAGTTTTTTTTTTTTTGTTTTTAAAGGGTTGGGACAGAGGCTTTTTTTGTAGGTTAACCTTGGACACAGACATTTTTATTATATAAAACGTTAAAAAGTTTTTTAATAATCATTTAGAGTTGTTTTTTATCTAGCTTTTATGAGAGATTGGAGAACCCTTTAAAACTGTGTGAAAAAGACTTGGGATTGGTTAAAAATCTTACTTTTTTTTGTTTTGGGTTTTTTCAGGATGCTGGTGTTTTTTGAAAGGGGTCAACTTTAATGTATTGTCTTTCACCCAAATGCACCAAACCAGTAAAGAAAATTGGAACTAATCTAATTGTTTTTCCTGCAGATAATGGCCTTTTCAAAAATATTAAACCAAAATCCCCATAGTTATTCCAAGTTGTATTTTCACAATGCACCAAGTCCAAGCTTCACACTCACTCAGATAATTGTTTGTTTGGCAAGAAAGGGGTTGCCTGAAACACTGTTTTTTTTTTTTTGCCTGAAAAAAAACTAGCCGCATGTGCAGGTTTTGCCCAACATCAATTTATAGTCCCATTTTTAACGATTACTTTTTCCAGGTAACCTTTAACCCTCGTATATGAACACCCTTAAAACATTTTCTTAGGAAATGAAAAAGTACACATTTTAAAGCATAGAAATAAGTCAGAATGAACATCTCTAACATCTTGGTTTTTAACAATGTTTGGTTTTTACTTTGTTTTATTTCTTTTCTGTTCCCTAACTAAGGCTCCGTTACACAAAACGACAAATTTTGCAACCCGACTGTTTTGCAAACGTCCTGTTTTTTCACAGCCATAATCGCACATGTGTAATGCCTTTCTGGTCGGGGTTTCGTTCGTTGATCTGATCATCGACATTAAACGTATACACAAAGTTGCATTTATTCACATGGGTTGTTGCAATTCGTGGTCATAGTTGTTGGGTGCAAACTCGTACTTTGTTGTAAGGAGAACCTTTATTCTTTACTTAGGGGGGGGGTGGGTAAAGATGTTTTTGTAAGCTGGCTGTAACTGTTTTTTTGTTTTGTAAATGTATAGCAATATAGTGTAAACAATGGTTTTATTCAAACCAACCTGATCTTTTCTTTTTAAATTTGGAAAAATGGGCTTTGCTTTTTTTACAGCTTTGGCCTCAAACCACATTGTAAAATACTTTGAGATAAATAGTTTTTCCGATTTCTTCTTTTTTTTTTTTTCCCCAAATTCACTCTTTTAAGTAGAACCAAAATGAAGCCTTCTTGCCCCCTCCTGTGTTTCTTTCCTTTCAAAAACACCGTAGCTTTTCTCAGTAAATCCAAGTGTTTCAGAGTGGGAGCTTTTGTTCCCTCAACTTTTTTCCGGGCTTCTGTTAACTGCTTTAAACAATGAGGGTTTGTAGCGTGTCAACACAGCTGTTCATGTTGAAAGGGGAGAAAATCCAAATACGTGTTTCGTCCAGCTTTTTGAATTCTGAAATATTGTCATCCGAATTGAAAACAAAAAAGACCACCGTCAGTAACTGTTAAAGAAAAATAAATGTCTAGTTTTTGGTGGTGGTTTTTTTTTAAGGGGGCGGCGTGGGGAAATAGAGATTATAGAGTTTTTTTTCTCTGTTTCTTCATGCCATGAAACCATCTGTGCCTATTCTGGTAGCTGTGAAATAAACAAATTCCCAGATTTGGAGCCAGTGCAAAAGCAGTTTTGTTTTTCTTTTTAACCATAATTTTATCCTTGTTATTTTTTAACTATACAATAACAATGGGATGAAATGCAATTAAGAGGGCTATGGTTAATGATCTTTTTGCCCATTTGAGGGGCAAAGATTTAAAGACAGCGGTCCATAAAATCCTCTCTTTGCACTCTTATTTTGATTTAATCCCCAAAGTTTTTGTTTTTGTTTGTTTCATACAATTTGTTATGGCTTTGTGTTTATTTCTTTCTTCATAACCGTTTTCAAAAACAAGACAGGTGGTATAATTTTTTTTTTGTATTATGGTGTTTTTTTTTTTTTCACTAATTTTAGGCCATCAAATCATTCTTTGAACCTTTTGAATTTTATTGTACAATATATTATATATATATATATATAATTTATACCTGTCAAAACTTGATTAATTATTTTTACAGTTTTGTTAACCCTCGCCAGTCTTTTCTGTTGAGATTGTTTTTCTGACATAACCAGCCATGACAAGGAAATGGAGCTAACTTCCCTGTGAACCCCGTTTTCACAGATGAGGTGCCGCTAATGATGCCCCCCCAGCAATCGGCCCCAGGTTGTGGCACCTCTGCAACCTCGCAAAAATTACAATAGATGTTGGCATATATACTGTCCACTTTCCTTCAGTTTAACCATCTAGCCTTACTAAAGGGTGGTGGCATTTATCTTTTTATAAAACTCCCCAGAACACATGTTCCATTCCAGGGTCCACGTTGTGCAGCGGAAAGCCAAATCACCCGGGTTTTGGAGACCGGTACAGGAAATTATGGGATGGTAATGAGCCTTACACCCCCCCAAGCGGCAGCGCAAGTAAAAAAAAAAAACCTACCTTATGCCCTCGGGCCCCCCGCTAGGGAGTGGCAGGGGTAAGTAGTTTTTCTTTTTTTGCAACTGTTTTTTTGTAAGCTGCTGCTTTTTTTGGATGGGCAGATGGGAGTTGTAGTTTCCAAACATCTACAGTGGAAAGGTATTAGGGTTACTGTATACCCTCGGCTTATACTCGAGTCAATCATGTTTTTCTAATTTTGGAGGCAAAAATGGGTACCTCGGCATATACTCGAGTCGGCTTATACTCCCATTCCCCAGTCGGCTTATACTCGAGTATATACAGTATTATTATTTTTTATTATTATTTATAATTAAAATTAACTTTTTTAATATATAAATTTGCAGATGAGGAATCGATTTCTGCTAGTGATGCAGAGGAGGGAGGGTCACCTCCACCAGCTCCCCCACCAAGGCCCCAGGTGCAGCCTCCTGTTTCCCCTTCACCACCACCACTGCAAGCACCACCAGCACCAGCACGCCAGCAGGGACCAGCATGCCAGCGCCGGCTGGAAAATATTGAGCGGCGTCTGAAGTGCATGGAGAGCAGGCAGAGGCGCATGGAGGGGCGCTTTCTCTCCATGCACAAAGACATTCTGCGCATTAAACGCATTAAATTTTAAAAATAATTAGGTGCTGGGTTTTTTGGGGGTTTTTTTGCACCATGTTGCACCGTGTTTGTTTGTTATTGTTATTATTATTGTTTATATATATATTTTTTTTTATTTTATTATTATTATTAATATAAATATATAAGCACCTAAGAAACAGGTGCTTACGTTTACTTTTTAAAACGTTAAAAAAGTTAAACTAAACAAATCTCTGTGTTTTATCTTTACAAATGACATTGACTACAAACATAATTATTTAGGCTTTTCCCATTCCCCATTGGCTTCTCTCCCTCAGTGTATGCTTCGTGCAAGGGAAAGCGGGGAAGGGGATACGGTTTGTAGGAACAGCACCATTGAATAGCAGTAGATTCACTTGAGTTTGATAACATTATTGCGGAGCCAGGCAGGCTTGGCCCCTCCGGACATACCCCGTACCCCATTGGCTTCTCTCCTTCAGTGTATGCTTCGTGCAAGGGAAAGCTGGGAAGGGGATAGGGTTTGTAGGAACAGCACCATTGAGTAGCAGTAAATTCACTTCAGTTTGAC
The DNA here is from genome assembly GCA_019447015.1 of Hymenochirus boettgeri. Taxonomy (NCBI): domain Eukaryota; kingdom Metazoa; phylum Chordata; class Amphibia; order Anura; family Pipidae; genus Hymenochirus; species Hymenochirus boettgeri. The sequence continues at coordinate 237,110,228 of CM033470.1, forward strand.
AACATTATTGCGGAGCCAGGCAGGCTTGGCCCCACCGGACAGACCCCATATTTTAATGAGAGTATATATATGTATACTGCATCATATAATAGTGAGACCAATATAGATGCTCTTCGATTCTTGGTTTGCACTCAAGGTTATGAATCACCTATTATATTAAACAAAGGATGGTATTACATTTGTGGGAGAAAAGCATATGCTTGGATTCCTATGGGTGGAGAAGGAAGGTGTACCATAGGTAGAGTAATTCCAGCAGTGAGAATACGAAAGCAGTTAAATTCTTCTGCCTTAATAGATACATTACCCTCACATTATCTAAATCCGAGAATTTATAAGCGAACAGTATTTTCAAATAGTGATCAGGCATGGGCATGGTTTCCTGCATGGACTGGATGGGGTAATGAATTTATGAAGCGTTTAAACAATTATTCATCCATTATGGATGGAATCATTAATGAAACAACAGATTCACTCTGTGTTTTAAATAAAGAGGTCACTCAGATCAGAAATGTTGCTTTACAAAACCGAATGGCACTGGATTATATCTTGGCTGAACAGGGAGGTGTTTGTGTTTTAATTGGCCAAAAATTCTGTACATTCATTAATGATTCAGAACATATTATAGACAATCATATTGCTAAAGTAAAAGAATTACAAAATACTGCACGTAAAATTGCTTCGGAAGGTTGGAATCCTGTTTCATGGATGGGTTCTATAGGTTCATGGTTAAAGGAACACTAAACTCATATTAAATAAAAAAATAACTAAGTGCCATCTGTTTCTATTATTCACAGGGAGGTGAGAACGCTTATTCTCACCTACCTTGGGAATTATAGGACGATCGGGGGACCTGGAACTTACCTTACACGCCGCTCCACTCGCAGCCACTCCTGCTCTAACAGCCGCTCGTCCCGACCAAGCGCCCTATCTTGTGCGCATGCGCGCCAATTCAAAAGATAGGGCGCGCAATCGGGACAGAACAGCTGTTAGAGCAGGAGCGTCTGCGAGTGGAGCGGCATGTAAAGTAAGTTCCAGGTCCCCCGATCGTCCTATTATTCACAGGGAGGTGAGAATAAGCGTTCTCACCTCCCTGTGAATAATAGAAACAGATGCCACTAGTTAATTTTTGGGTTTAGTGTTCCTTAAGTGAATTTCTTGGGAATTTTATGAAACCTATTATTGTAATATTATTATTAGTCTTATATATATTCTTTTTTTAGGTTAATTTTATGTTGTTGTACCACTTCTTAGGTTTTTAATGTATAGTTACTTAGTAACTAGAGGGGGAAATGATATAGAATATTTGTATTATAATTAATCAATGGGTTATGTATATTTTAGCTTTGTCTATTATTCACAGGGAGGTGAGAAGCTTATTCTCACCTCCCTGTGAATTATAGGACGATCGGGGGACCTGGAACTTACCTTACACGCCGCTCCACTCGCAGCCACTCCTGCTCTAACAGCCGCTCTGTCCCGACCAGCCGCCCTATCTTGTGCGCTGGCGCCAATTCAAAAGATAGGGCGCGCAATCGGGACAGAACAGCTGTTAGAGCGGAGCGTCTGCGAGTGGAGCGGCATGTAAGGTAAGTTCCAGGTCCCCGATCGTCCTATTATTCACAGGGAGGTGAGAATAAGCGTTCTCACCTCCCTTGGAATAATGAAACAGATGCCACATAGTTAATTTTTTGGGTTTAGTGTTCCTTTAAGTGAATTTCTTGGAATTTATGAAACCTATTATTGTAATATTATTATGTCTTTATATTATATTTCTTTTTTAGGTTAATTTTATGTTGTTGTACCACTTCTTAGGTTTATTATATATAGTTACTTAGTAACTAGAGGGGGAAATGATATAGAATATTTGTTATAATTAATCAATGGGTTATGTATATTTATGCTTTGTAAGTATACTACATACATTAGGCAATGACTGTGTAGACGTGGCAAGAATATAAATGCTATTTAGTCATGTGAGCATGTGCCATCTCACATTAATTTATTTCTTACTGCAGCCGATTATTATTAACACCAACTTCCTCTTTAAAGCATATCACACCACCTTCCCCTTTATAACACCAACTTCCTCTTTAAAGCATATCACACCACCTTCCCCTTTAAGGCGTATCACACCAACTTTCCCTTTAAGGCATATCACACCACCTTCCCTTTTAAGACGTATCACACCAACTTCCCCTTTAACACGTATCACACCAACTTTCCCTTTAAAACATATTGCATTAACTGCACCTTTAACATGTATCACACCAACTTTCCCTTTAAGGCTTCCTCTTTAGCAAGAATCGCATTAACTCCCCCTTTAGCGCGCATCGCATTAACTTCCCCTTTATCAATGGGTTAAGACATCTCACATTAATTTATTTCTTACTGCAGCCGGCCCCTTGGATATCTGGTCACAAAGGAATAACATATGTTTCTTGTTAAAAGTTGTGTAAGGTAACAAATGGCCATATAAGGTTACATGTCTAAAGTAAAAAGGGACTGCCAAGTCCTTTCCTATAGGATGGGCTTGTGACGTATGGTCCAGATTGTGTATAAGAAAGGGGTCCGTACAAGCTACCTTTGTCACTCACTATCCAGTTGAGTGACCAGCACATGTGTTTATATGCATATGCAATAAATCTCTACTATCGACTTTCAAGACTGGTGTGGCTCTACTTAATTCCTTAACAGTTCTGCTATCCTTATTTCATTTTCTATTTTAGCTAGTTTAAAGGACAATTATACTTACCATTTCCCCGATCCATTCCTGCAAAGTACCCAGGGTGAGGACCTAAAACTCTAACAGGGTTATTCAATACAAGTTCTTATCGTTTAAAATGGTGCTACTTTTGCCCCAACCAATCAGATCTTATTTAACATTTGAAAGCTAACATCTGATTGGTTTGGGCAATATTAGCACTATTTTAAACAATAAGAACTTTTATTGAATAACCCTGTAAGTCCTCACCTCCGGGCACTTTACAAAAGTCCTGCACTACTTACTTGTAATCTCTCTCGTCGCTCCGGTCCGATCCTCCCCACTGGCACTGTCAGTGACAGTCCGGGAGGCAGCCAATGGGAAGACACGCCTCCTTGCAAAGCGCATCTTCCCATTGGCTGCCTCCCGACCTGTCACTCAAAGTGCCAGTGGGGAGGATCGGACCGGAGCGACGAGGGAGATTACAAGGACTTAGCATTTAAGTCCTCACCCTGGGTACTTTGCAGGAGTAGGGGGATAGGAACGAGGGGGAGGTGAATATAATTGTCCTTTAATTGCTTTCTTGCACTGCTTATTACAGGTTTTATACTCCCTGTAAGCCTGTTTCGTTCCCTCTGATTTCAAAATTTTAAAAGCTTTTTTCTTTTTTTCCATTTCACTTTTTACCTGGCCTATGAGTAAGAGCGGGTAAGGTCGCTCGAAACGCGTCAGGCAGCCAATGGATGTTGTGATAGTTTTTAAATGTTAAAATAAAGTATGAAGTTTTTACAATTTGGTGACCAGTGAAAAGTTCTTATCGGATTAAGGAGTGCGGACTAATAACCCATCCACAAAGGACAAAGATACTTACCACTTTTTACCTGGGCATTAAGCAGGAAAGGACCAAATTTGAGAAGATATACAACTCCCTGAGTGTTCCAATTAGATTAGTGTTTAACTTTAATTTTCTGCCCACCTGTAAGATGATACTGTATATACTGTTCCCTTTAATAATAGAGCAACAGTATACACATTCTAAGCATGCGAACGTACCATACTTTTGTGCTATGGTTCTTTTTGTATTGTTTGTAATATTTTCAGAGGGGCATAATAGATCCTTCATGTTTTTCACATAATGGGAGTTTGTCAGGAACATTTTCCCATAGTCACTGTCTTTACTTAAAATTGGACAATATTTCCAAATGTTATTGTTGACTTATAAAAATGCCATTCCACCCTGGAAACAATCCCCAGTGTTTATGTTAGTTTTTATGAAGCATGGGGCCATATTTATAAAGCCACGGTATTGTTTTACGATACCGCAACTTAAACGATCAGTATTGTAAATTTACGATCGTTAAACCGATTTGAGATTAACGATCGGTTTAACAATTGTAAATTTCCGATACCAATCGTAAATTTCCGATACCGACCGTAAATCTATAATAACGAAATCGGAACTTTACGATCCCCATAGAATACCATTGCGGTACTTTACTACCGCACAGAATTCTACAACCGAACATTCGTTAGTTAACGAACGTTCGGTCGTAAATATACGATCGCGATCGTACATTTACGACCGCAATCGTAAATTAACTAACCCGCAGTTTTATAAATTTGGCCCTGCTGGTTACCAAGAGGTCACCTTAAGGACAGCCATATTTATAAAATAAAAATATTGTTGTATTGGAATATGAGATACGGAAACCAATATTTTATTTGTGAATGGGAAGTTAGGCCCATTAAAAAATACTCAACATAGAGGCCTTATTCCATTATCAAGGGGAGTTTTTAATATCTTGGGAAATATGTATTTTACACAGGTCGTGTTTGTAACTGAACCGATACCTGAGACTATGGGGCGGCCATGTTGCACAACATGTTTCACTGAATAAAACCACTTTGATCACAGCTATAGTCTGTGTCTTCTCTGCCTCGCTACATTATCTTTGTTGTATATGTCAGAATGCCACTATATGTGTGTGCCAGTATACCAGGGTGTGTGTCAGTATGCCAGTGTGTGTCAGTTTTCCAGTGTATGTCTATCAGTATGTCAGTGTATATGTGTCAAAACGTATGTGTCAGTATGCCACTGTGCAAGTGTGTGTTTGTCAGTATGTCAGCATATGTGTGTGTCAGTATGCTAGTGTATGTGTGTCTGTATGCCAGTGTGTGTGTATGTGTGTCAGTATTCCAGTGTATGTGTGTTAGCATGCATGTGTATGTCAGTATACAACTGTATATGTGTGTCAGTATGTCAGAGTGTGTAAGTATGCCAGTGTATGAGTGTGTCAGTATGCATGTGTATGTCAGTATACAACTGTGTGTCTTTATGTCAGTGTGTGTATGTCAATATGTTATAATGTTCAGTATGCCAGTGTGTGTGTTTCAATATGCCAGTGTCAGAGTGTGTCAATATGCCAGTGTGTGTGTGTGTCAATATTTCAGTGTGTGATGCATTATGTCAGTGTGTGTCAGTATGCCAGTGTATGTGTCAGTATTTCAGTGCATGTGTGTCAGTATGTATGTGTATGTCAGTATGCCACTGTATATGTGTCAGTTGTGTGTGTCAGTATGTCAGTGTATGTATGTCTCAGTATGCCTGTGCATGTGTGTCAGTAAGCTAGTGTTTGTATGTGTCAGTATGTCAGTGTTTGTCAGTATGCCAGTCTATCTGCATGTCAGTATGTCAGTGTGTGTGTCGGTATTCCAGTGTGTGTGTGTGTTTGTTTGTGTGTGTGTGTCAGTATGCCCATCTGTCCATCATTTACATTTCAAAATGTTGAGAGATATGTGAATGGGTTAATCTGGGCCTGAAATAGTATAGTATTTGAGGTTGAATAAAGACATATGTCCATACAGTCCAACCCATTTAGCAATACCCTCATTTCCTGCCTAGCTGTTGATTCAGAGGAAGGCTAAAAAAAAAACCACCAAATTTATGAAGGGGAAAAAAAGTCCTTCCTGACTCCAATCGGAAATTTCCCTGGATCAACTCTACTTTTTTCTATCAATACCAGTAACTTGCAACATATCTTATTTGCAGAAACTCATCCAGCTTTTTTTTAAAAGGGCATGTCCACCCCCAAAACTAGAATTTAACCCACTACTGGCCCCACTGTGTAGTGTAATAAAATCCTTACTTTACATCCCAGCTCCAAATCAGCCAATCACGGACGCCGCTGCCGGTCCGGCCGGTCCGGTCCCCTGCAGCTTCATGCAAGCAGAGGGCCGTGACAGAACGCCAGAGGAAAGAGGTAAGGTAAGTAATGATTGGGGGAATTTCTGCACATAATAATATAGCGGTTGGGGCTGGGGAAGGAAGCCCTACAGTACCCCAAAAGATAAAAACAGGGTGGACATGCCCTTTAAACTGTCCAATGAACCTGCCATCACAATGTCCACTGGAAGACAGTTCCATAGCTTTACCGTTCTCACAGTGAAAAACCCTTTCTGAACTTAAAGCCTAAACTTCTTTTCTTCAAGTTTTAAGGGATGTCCACGTGTCCAATGCCCTAAATAGTTTATTGTATGTATGTATGTATGTATATATGTATGTACCGTATATACTCGAGTATAAACCGAGGTTTTCAGGCTTTAAAAAAAGCCTGAAAATCTTACCTCGGTTTATATTCGAGTCAACGTTTCCTTACCTACCTTGTCCGGCGGCTGCGCGATCCGCATTCTCTCTCCACAGCCTCTGCGCATCCGATGATGTCACTACCCGGCGCCGCAAATTGAGAGGCGCCGGGTAGTGACATCATTCGGACGTGCAAGGCTGTGGAGAAGGATGCGGATTGCGCGGCCGCCGGACAAGGTAAGGGAAACATTTACTTTATTTACAAGACACACTTAATCATCAAATAGGAGTAAAACCTTCTTTATTTGTGCATACTGTATGCACAAATATAGGAGATTTACCCCTATTTGCAAGTATTTTGCCACTTAAGATGTTTGAATACTACAACTCCCAGCATGCTTTATTGGTGGGAGTTGTAGTTTTCAAACATCTTAAGTGGCAAATACTTGTAAATAGGGGTAAATCCTCCTATATTTGTGCATACAGTATGCTCAAATAAAGAAGGTTTTACTTTTATTTGTAAGTATTTGCAACTTAAGATGTTTGAAAACTACAACTCCCAGCAATAAAGCATGCTGGGAGTTGTAGTTTCCAAACATCTTTAGTGGCAAATAATACCCCCTCGGTTTATACTCGGGTCAGTGTGGTTTTCCTGCTTTTTCCCCTAAAACTAGGTACCTCGGTTTATACTCGGGACGGTTTATACTCGAGTATATACGGTATGTATATGTTAATTTATATAGTGACACTTGGGGATGCAGCACTGTACAGTATTAAAATACTATAAAGTCGTACAAGGGGGATAAATACATAGATAGTTCAGTACATAAATATATAACTTATATTAATAGAAGTGCTAGGGCTTTGCCACAAGAGGTAATGATGTCCCTGTCCCGTAGAGCTTACAATCTAGTTAGGTGGGTAACACACAGATACAATGGAATGGGTATAAGGGCTGGAGTGAAACGTATGCAGTGCAAATAAAACAATCAAATACTGTGCCGGTTACAAGATAGGTAGGATGTAAGGATAGATTTAAACCTGCTAATTGAGGTTTCTTGACGTAGAGAGAGGGGTATAGAGTTTCAGAGCATGGGAGCTACAAGAGAGAAAGGTTTAAGGTGAGAGAAAGCAGTACGAGTGGGGGGTCTGTACAGGAGCTGGTTCTGGATGAGTGGAGGGTATGGGCATGAACACATGGGGAGACTAGAGAGGAAATATAAGGAGGAGCAGCAGAGCGAAGGGATTTACATTTTAGGAGAAGGATTTTGTATACAATGCGCTGTAATAACGAGGAGCCAGGTTGTTGTCCGGTACAGAGGAGATTTGGGATCCGGTTTATTACAGAGCGAAACCATACGTGTGGCAGTATAGACTGAAGGGGAGAGAGGTAGGAAGCAGGAAGAACAGAAAGTAGTAGGTTGCAATAGTCCAGGCATTGTATGGCCCGTTAATGTATTTATACACAGAAATCATTTCCCCACACATGCGCCTTTTCTCTAGCGTACATAATTGTAACTTATCCAATCTCTCTTCATATTCAAGCTCCCCCAATCCCCTTATTGATTTAGTTGCCCTTCCCTGAACCCTTTAAATTTCAAAGATGTCCTTTTTGTACACAGGATTCCAAAAGTGTACTGCATATTCCAAATGAGGCCTTACCAATCCTTTGTAAAGGGGGAGAATTACATTTTCCTCCCTTGAATCCATACCTCTCTTTATACAAGACAATACCATGCTGGCTTTGGCTGTTGCCGTCTGGCACTGCTTGCTACCTTTAAGTTTGTTATCCACCAAAACTCCAAGATCCCTTTCCAACAGGGATTCACTTAACACAGAACCATTTATAGTATAAGCACCACAAGGATTTTTAAGTACAAAGTGCATCACCTTACATTTATCAACATTAAATCTCATCAGCCCAGTGTGACAATCTATCTAGATCCACCTTCAACAATTGCACATCGATTTAATGATTGACAAAGTCGTCAGCAAACACGTCAGCAAACACAGAAACCTTGCTGACAATACCCACTTTCAAATCATTAATAAAAAGATTGAATAGAAATGACCTCAACACAGAACCCTGTGACACCCCACTTAGCACTTTAGACCATATTGATGAAGCCCTACTACTCTCTACATCCTATTCAACAACCAATTTTCTATCCATGTACAAATGTGCCACCCCAGACCAACAGGCCTTAGCTAATATACATTCGGGGTTATTCAATAAAAGGTCTTATCCTTTAAAATGGTGCTAAATGGTGCCAATCAGATCGTATTTAATATTTTAAAGCTAACATCTGATTGGTTGGGGCAAAATTAGCACCAATTTAATCGATAAGAACTTTTATTGAGTCTCCCTGATTATATATTATATATATTATTATAGGGGACTGTATCAAAAGCCTTTGAAAAATCCAAGTATACTACATCAACTGCTATGCCCAGGTCTAAATTTCTACTCACTTCTTCATAAAAGCCAAGCAAGTTAGTTTGACAAGATCTATTCCTTCTAAATCCATGCTGGTTACTTCTTGAAACATACTCTAGAATATGTTCCCTTATTAGAATTGACAGTATCTTCCCTAACACTGAAGTTATACTTACAGGCCTGTAATTACCCGACTGTGAACGAATACCCTTTTTGAATATTGAAATATTATTAGCTTTTTTCCATTTTTTTTAGGATTAGTGATGCTTTGTTCAGCTATTCTTACTTCATTTTTAATTTTTAGCTAGCTTGATTACCTTCTTACACTCCTTGTTACAGTTTTTTTATAAAATCCCTAAAGGCCCTTTCCGTTCCCTCTGACTTAAAGGTTTTAAACGCTTTTTTTTCCCTTTCCATTTGCCTCTTTACATCGGAATTCAGCCACATGGGCGCAGATTTATTTTTATAAAATTTTTTTCCCAAGGGTATAAATTTAGATGTGAAATGGCTTAAAATTCCCTTAAACACAGTCCACTTCTGTTCAGTACCTTTACCTGATAATACCTTATCCCAGTTGACATGTTGAAGAGCTGCCTTTAACCTGGGAAATTTTGCTTTCCTGAAATTAAAAGTCTTTGTTTTGTTATTTCAAGGTATCTATTCCCTAAGCCTTCAGTTACATTTATATCTATAATACTCTCCACGATGTTAGATATTACCAGATCAAACAGAGCTCCTTTTCTAGTAGGAACTTCAACCACCTGTGAGAGAAAATTATCCTGCAGCAAATTCAGGAACTCATTGCTCTTTTCTGTGTTGGCAGTTCCACTACACCAATCAATGTCAGGGTAAGTAAAGTCCCCCATAATAAGTACACTCCCCAAACTTGCAGCCCTTTCCAACTGCTCTTGCTAACTGACTCACTGCTAGCATTTGGCAGCTTATAGCAGACACCAACCCCCTTTCCTGTTGCCTAATTCCACCTATATTGCCTCTGCTTTAACATTCATATCGCCAGCTATGTCTTCTTTTAAATTTGGCTTCAATTCTTTTTTAACATAAACACATACTCCACCCCTTTCCTTTTTTCTCTGTCCTGCCTAAACAAGGAATATCCTTCTAAATTTACAGCCCAGTTGTTCAACCACATTTCTGCTATACCTATTACATCATGTTTTTCATTCAACGCCACTATCTTCAAATCACCCATTTTGTCAGCCAGGCTTCTCATATTTACAAACATACATTTTAGATTATGATCCTGTAATTTATTTTTACACTTTAATACACATTTCTCCCTATCCCCTAAGCTAGCCCCACACCCTTTCCACCCACCACTGGCCATTCTACACATTGCTTCCCTCCTTGGCTATCTATGCCACCCAGTGAGATTGATATTACCCTCCCCCCCATACTTTGTTAAAAAAATCTCCTTCAACCCTCTACCCATCTTTCCCCCCAAATCAGCTACACTGGCATCAGAGAGGTGTAACTCATCCCTACTAAAGAGCCTGTAGCTGACAGAAAAGTCTTTCCAGTTCTCTATAAATCCAAACCCTTCTTCCTTATACCACGCTCTTAGCCACGCATTAATGCTCCTCAGCTCCTGCTGTCTCCCTAGTGAAGCACGTGGCTGTGGTAGTATTTCTAAAAACACTACCCTGGAGTTCCTTGCTTTTAACTTAAATTATGTTTAAGGACCTCTCCTCCTCCTCTAACTTTGTTATTGGCACCAATGTAAACCAAGACTGCCAGGTCATACCCAGCCCCACAAATTAATCTGTCAACATAATCCACTGCATGCCAAACCAGGCAAGCAACACACAGTTTGGCATCTAGGGTCTTGATGGCAGATCTACCTTGCTAATAATAGACTCCCCTACTACTACCACCTGCCTAGTATTCCTGATCCTAAGTTCTTACTCCCTTGTATATGGCAGTTCCCTGGATGCTCAAGGGATACTTCATACACACTAATTCCGAGTTGTCCTCCTCCACTTCATACCCTAAGGCAGCAAATCTGTTGGGATGGGCAAGCTGGGAAGAAGCATCCCTAGAAGCATCCCTAACCTTCTGTCCCCCACTTCCCCTAATGACCCCTACAAAACTACCTCCCCCCTCAACCTACCTTGTCCCACTTCTACCCACCTTTATACTGGCCCTTGCCAGTGCCTATAGTCCCCCCAGATTTGCCAATCCCTGTAGTGCTGCAAGTTGCCCCCTTAAACTCTCGACCTCAGCTTCCAAATGGGCAACCCACTTACACCTGATACAATGTCTGCTCCAGGTTCCCATACATGTCAGGATGCACATTACATGGTACCAACAAAACTGTCCCTTCTAATACATAACACCTTCACACACCAAACTTGTTTAATTGCCCTTCCTGTTCCAATTTCCTTATTTTTCTATGTCCTTAATAAAAAGGTCCTTTATAACAAGGGACTTGTAACAGGTTCCACTTAAGTTCGTTTCCACTCACAGATAACTTCCTTTAGTCAGGTATAAACCACTGATGCAACCAATGTGAATACTATTTAACTAATTGGCCCCAGCCCCCACACAAATCAGTACAAGAGACAGTAAGAGAGGGAAAAACAAAACACTTTTTAACCCTTCTACAACCTTCTTGAAAAAGACAAAGGGCTGGGGGGAAGTGAGAAAGCCTGTTATATGGAGCCAGTGCACAACTACGAGAAATGCAAAAGTTTGCTAATGGTAATTGAAGTAAAATGGTAAGAAGTTAGGACCTTCCAGACTGGGGTTACCTTGACGTGGTTGGAAGGCATTTCATTCATGTGATCCCAGTAATGTATACTAAAACCCGTTTGTTTATAAAGTATGCCAGTGTGCAGATAATATGATATTGCATGGGGCCTAGGAATGTACATTGATTATCTTTTCTACATTTGTATAAATGTTTGACCAGATCAGTAGCACTTCTGCTAAATATAGTTGTAAATTAGCCTAATTGGAGTGCTTCCACAATCCTTGTATTGTATGCCTTTAACACGTATCACACCAACTTTCCCTTTAACGTGTATAACACCAACTTCCTCTTTAAAGCATATCACACCACCTTCCCCTTTAAGGCGTATCACACCAACTTTCCCTTTAAGGCATATCACACCACCTTCCCTTTTAAGACGTATCACACCAACTTCCCCTTTAACCGTATACACCAACTTTCCCTTTAAAACATATTGATTAACTGCACACTTTACATGTAACACCAACTTCCTCTTTAAAGCATATCACACCACCTTCCCCTTTAGCGCTATCACACCAACTTTCCCTTTAAGGCATATCACACCACCTTCCCTTTTAAGACGTATCACACCAACTTCCCCTTTAACACGTATCACACCAACTTTCCCTTTAAAACATATTGCATTAACTGCACCTTTAACATGTATCACACCAACTTTCCCTTTAAGGCTTCCTCTTTAGCAAGAATCGCATTAACTCCCCCTTTAGCGCGCATCGCATTAACTTCCCCTTTATCAATGGGTTAAGACATCTCACATTAATTTATTTCTTACTGCAGCCGATTATTACATTAACACAATGTCCCCCAGAAAACACAATTTGCTTGCAAAAATGACACATGGAAAAGAAAGCTGAGTGAAAAGTGTGTTTACGTGGCCTTTAATACTGAGGTTTCAGTAGTTTGTAGGAAAAGAGACACAAGGTGTGAAGTAAAATTAACCCCTTACAGTGCAGTTGTATTGCAGTGTGGGCAGCGTCATCCCATTCACAGCTGTCATTGTCTTTTATTTAATAAAACTGCACATTTTCTTAGCTGCCTTCTCTGAACTCTGCACAAGACTGTTGAAAACTGTGATCTCCATTAGTAACTGCCAGCCCAACCCAAACAAGAGAATTATTTTGGATTGGTCAGTTTACCTCCCAATCTTGACTCTGGGCAAACCACAAGTGAGAGGAGGTTACCAAGTGTGTGGTCACATGACATTGTTACATCACATGGTCTGCTGCTCCTCGTAATTAGAGATTGGATCTGGGTCCAACACGAACCTGTAATGGACACAGAGCTCCTTGGTTCCGAAATCTGAACAATCCATCCAGATTTCAGGACTTCAGAACACATTTTCGATAATTTTTGAATGTACAGAGCTATTTTCTATAATTTTCAAAAATAGTGGTCTCCGATCATATTTTCGAGGATTTTCAAACGTTCGTTCTATTTTCAAAAATAGCTCCATACATTTGAAAATTCATTCCGGTTTCGTATTTTCGGATCTTTGGGATTTTCCCGAGATCCGGGAATCCGAAATGGAACTAAACTGCTGAGTTTCGGCCATCTCTACTCACAATTGACAGCTCTGTCCTCCTATGGGATTGATTCCACAGCACACCAGATTTGACAAACATAAATCTTTATTTGGCCAACGTTTAGTCCACAAGACCCCTTTCTCAAGACAGCTCTATCCTCCTATCACAGCAACAAAATTAAGTAAAGCATTGTACTGCCCTGAACAATCTGTGATATTTTGAAGGTCTGCAATTAACTTGATTCACTAGATTCACCACCAGATGGCAGCACACAGGTTAATTCACTTAAAAAATGTCGGAAAAAGGGGGTACAGAGGCATTTTTAAAAGTTGTAAAGTAGCCTATACTTTTCCCCAGGTCCTTAGGCCCCATACAATATCATATTATCTGCACACTGGCATACTTTATAAACAAAGGGGTTTTAGTATACATTACTGTGATCACACAACCACATCAAGGTAACCCCAGTCTGGAAGGTCCTAACGTCTAACCTTTTCAATATCTTTTACTTCAATTACGATTAGCATACTTTTGCATTTCTCATTCTTACACACTGGATCCATATAACAGGCTCTCTCCCTTCCCTCTCAGCCCTTTGTCTTTTTAAAATGAGGGAAGAGGCCATCCAGTGCTTTATATTAAAGGCAAAGGACCTCCCACAAAAGGGCGTGTTGGGGGTGCTATTACCACATGGAGGCTTGACCAAGCCTCCCAATAAATACATACAATACAAGAACTGTGGAAGCACTCCAATTGATGTGGTTGGAAGGCTTTTCATTCATGTGATCACAGTAATGTATAATATGATATTGTATGGGGCCTAGGAAGGTGCATTAATTATCTTTTCTATGTTTGTATAAATATTTGACCAGATCAATAGCACTTCCACTAAGAAGAAGGGGGCACATTCCCCCAAAACGTTGTGTTTTTGATGAGTGGTTTTCAATAAATTATCGAATTTCACCAAGGAGTGCGACATAGATGTGTAATTTATATTGTGTGTTATATATGTTGCAATATGTATGGTGCAATGTTTATTTTGAACAAAAACAGGAGTAGTGTGGCTCTACACTGGCAACCGCTCTACTTCCCGGTAGTGGCTGTCAGGCAATTGGGCGCAACGTCACATCACACCTTAACTGACAGCCACGACAGGAAGTAGATCAGCTGTCAGCGTAGAGTAGAGAAGGACCGGTGAAAGACGGGGTCAGGTAAATCCTTTCAGAGGCATCTTGAGGGGGCGCTCTACCATAATGTCATTTTTTTTATGATGGACATGCCCTGTAATGAATGTAAAGTGTTCCCAATATGTTATAAGAAAAAAAAAGTATACTGATTGTGCTTTTGCATTGGATTTATTGCACTGTGTGAATCCTACATGACATCATGCCAAACTTTGTTTTAAAGGGCATTTACCGTATATACTAGAGTATAAGCTGAAATTTTCAGGCTTTACCTAACCTCGGCTTATACTCAGGTCAAGTCCTAATTTAGATCCAAATGCTGAAATTGCAGATAGTAACCAGTAGGTGGTGCTGTGTTAAAAATACTTGATCTGCCTTTACACTCCTTCCTGCTTCCTGTAGTCTGGCTGCTGGACTCACTCAGCACTGTCACTGCTCATCTGGATGCTGTAAATCTAATGGGTCTTCTCAGTTTGGGGCAAAAAATGGCTGCTAGTTCAGTGCAAATGACAGCTTGAAACTACAACTCTCAGGTGACATTTTTAACGATTGAGGTCAGAGTGTCCTTTACTATATGGGGTCAGTGCCCTTTACTATATTGGGGTCAGAGTGCCCTTTAATATATTAGGGTCAGAGTGCCCTTTACTATATGGAGGTCAGGAGAATTGTAAAGGATGGTAAGCTTAATTGAAATTTTATTGAACCTTGCCATTCCACGTTTTGAAACTACAACTTCCAGTAACTAAAGAATGCTGGGAGTTGTAGTTTCCTAACATCTTGGGGTGCCAAGGAATTGTGGATTACTAGTACTAGATTTGGCTATTACTGTATGGGACTACTGTATGGAAATTCTGCTGTCCATTTAAAGGGCAAATTAAGCCACAAAACAATACATAATCAGAAGGCAGTAGTAGTCATAATTTCTACCCTTGCCTTATACTCGAGTCAATCAGTTTTTACTAAATTTTTCAGGTAAAAATAGGTGCCTCGGCTTATACTCGGGTCGACTTATACTCGAGTATATACGGTATACCAAAAAATGGGTTTTTTAAATTGACCATAACTGACAACTATAATTCTTCCCAACCACCACTGTATCGTTTTTTTTTGTTGATCTGCCCCCTATTTCTTTAGATATCCAATCTAAAACTTCTTATATTTCAGCTGTCAATCAAGTTCCTTGCTCTCAAAAACACTTCTTCTGTGAGTAATTTTACTGTAGCTGAAATGGTGATAGAGTTTTGACAGTTGGAATGCTGTATGCTGTGTGCAGGCTTGACAGTTGGTTTGTGGGGAAAAAGTCACTCCAAGTGGGAGTGGTTAAAAGAGACAGGGGGGGGGGGGGATACTGCTCCTAAACAAAATGTGTGCTGGATTGAAGGCATGCAGCAACACACTCAAAGCAGTGCTACTTACATGCATTCAATTATAGATTAAGATGAAGCAAAGTAATTTTTTCAGTATAGTGTCCCAAGGTGATTTACAAATACAGTATATTAATGGCATGATCCTAATTATCTAAATTAAAATTCCCAGCAAGTATAATTTTAATGGGTATTCTTCAGAGGATGTAGACATTTTTTAAATTCCTAACTGTGAATAAATTGTTATTATTTGAAATCCTTCCTCATATAGGAAACAGCTATATTGTAAATTGGCATGGTGGCAAAGAGTATGATCACTGTGAAATGTTAATTTTAGGTTGGCTGCATAATATTCTCTGACAAAAGAAGATTTGAACTTTTGAAATTTGAACACAAATCACAATCACAAATCACAGTGTCTCAAGGGGCCAACATGTTGCAGTACATATAGAAGAATTTATAGAAAATAACTGTCTATACATAGTGCCCTATGATATATAAATAATATTGCTTCATCTGGAACTCATTGGAGTCCTCTTCACTGTATTTGAAAATGTCTTTTTTTATCTTTTTTGCTTGTCTAGTTTCCTTTAATGTTCCATTTCTGCATGCTATTTATTGCCCCGTCTAGTAATTGATGCTGTTTTTCCTGCTTTAAACAATTGTAAGCCAATAGTAAAACGGGGGTACTTAATTTGCTCCAGAGACTGTCAGCTTTATCCAAATTCTATGCACAAGACTCTTATTTATCAGGAGTGGGCCCTCGCATATGTTGGAGGTAGGGTGTTGCTGAACTGCCACTCTAGGTAAAATGCAATAAATGGGCACCAGTGGTTCTTGAACTTAAACAGTATCTTCTTTTTTTTTAAAACTCATTTTTATTTATTAAACTATTTTTTGCCAGTTTATGTATAGTCCAGATACATATTTACTACATTTTTCTATTATCTTTGCTGTGCAGTTTAGGGATATTCTCGTGTCTGAGAGGTACAAGATCATGTCATCTGCATACAGTCCAATCAGATCTGTATGGTTGCCTCTCTTCAGTCCTTTGATTAGCGGGTACATACGGTCCATACGGAGATGTATTGCTAGAGCCTCTATAGCAAGCGAAAAAAGGTATGGAGACAAAGGACATCCCTGTCACGTTCCTCTGTGTAGCGGGAAGGGATCAGATTGTTGTCCATTTACCAGGACTGTAGCACAGGGAGTGGAGTATAGCAGCTGTACCCATCATATATATTTTGGGCCGAAGCCAAAACGTTTCATGCTTTCCATAGGAAGTTCCACTTTACAGAGTCAAATGCCTTACACGCATCTAGGGAGAGAATGGTCTATCTCCCATTTCTTTGTGTGTTATTTGAGTGTGTTTTTGGGTGCGTCTGATATTGATGGAAGTGCTCTTTCCAGACATAAAGCCCGCCTGATCCGGGTGGATAATACCTGCTATTACTTTCTGAAAGCGATTAGCCAGGATTTTGGTTATGAGTTTGTAATCGCTGTTGAGGAGCAAGATGGGTCTATATGCATTATGTTCAAGTGGGTCTTTGTCAGGTTTTAGGATTAGTACCACAGTTGCATTTCTCATTGAGGGGGTAAGTTTTGGTTCTCAAATGCTACGTTAAACTTTGTCAGGAGTTGTTCAATGAGAATTTCTTTGTATTTTTTGTAGAACTCAATTGGTATACCATCATGGCCTGATGCTTTCCCAGAGGACAGGTCTGTTAGTGCTTCCGATATCTCCTCTATAGTCATGGGTGCATCCAGTAGTTGTATTTGCAATTTTTGTAGTTGTGGGAAATCAACCACCTGGAGATATTCCATATTTGAGAGCAGTGTTTATTGTGATTGTGGGCTATATTTTTGTTGGAAATACTGAGCAAAGGAGGCCAATATATCTGTGGTTTTGGAGAGATAACCTTTCACTGGGTCCAGGATAGCTAGGATAGTCTGTTGTGATTGGTTGCTTTTTGTTAATCTGACTATGAGTTTGGTTGAGATATTTCCATGCTTGTAAAAGGATTGTTTTTGGAAGAACAGTTTGCGATTTGCTTTTTCTTTAATTAAGATGTTGTATTGTCGTTGTAGTTGCTTCCATATCTCTTTTAGGGAGTCCAATGGGGTATCACAGTATGCCTGTTCGGCTTCCTGGAGTTGCGTGGTTAAGGTTTCCTCCTCGATTCTTGTTTGTTTTTTGATTGAGTTTATAGTAAAATTTATGAGTCCTTGGGCTTTAAAGGCATCCCATATTATTCTTCTGGGTACATTGCCGTGGTCTAGGCTGAAGTAGAATTGGAGGTGGTCTTCTATTGGTTTTTTTTCTGGGATGAGGGAGAGCCAGAAGGGGTGTACTCTCATTGATCGGGTATTATTGTAGTTATCTGAATTGGTAAACTCTATTAGTACTGGTGAGTGGTCTGATATTCCTCTTGCAAGGTAGGATATTTGCTTGACCTGTGGGGCTATGTGTGGCAGAGTAGCAGGAGTACATAGAGGTTGTGGGGTTACGCATTCTCCAGATATCAGTCCATCCCATTTCTGCCATTGTTCTTGCCAAGTACGTAGGTTCAATTTCAACTGTGGAAATCTGGACAGGGGGCAGTCTGTCTTTTGTTGAGACATGTTGAAGTCTCCCAAACATATCACCCTTGCCGTTGGGTATCTAAGCGCAAATGATATAAGCTTTCGAAGCAAGGTGGGTGATGCTGGAGGCAGATTATACAGTCCTAAAAGAACAAATAGCATATCGTCTATTTCCTTGGCGACACAGACATATTTTCCCTCGCTATCATTCATTGTTCTGATTATTTTAAAGCGTAGTATTGCTATCCATGGTTTGTGCAACCATTTTTGGGTGTCACGTGTAAGGTGGGTCTCTTGGAGGCAAATAATATCTTGTTTTATGGTCCGAATTTCTCTTGTACTTGTAGCCTTTTGAGAGGGCTGTTCAGGCCATGGACATTCCAGGTAAGTATTTTAATTTGTTTCTTTCTTTCCATATTATGGTGGGAGGGATGATCCAGTTTCCCAGGGGGGGCCAGAGGGCACCGGGGCCAGGGCAAAGCATAGAGTAAAGGGGGGAAGGGGAGAGGAGCATATGTCAATTCGACAGTGCATTATTCATCTACCAGCATCAGATATAAATTGCATTTTATATTAATTATTAATCTAAACAGTAGTTGTAAAGGATTGAGAATAACTTTCTTGTTACAGAGTAGAACACGCTTAGTGCTTTTATAGAACATTGACAAGCAATTTTCCATCTATTTTTGTATCTTTAGGGAAGTTGGAGGTCCATATATTTATGGGAATAGAAAAGGGGGGGGGGTGGAGAGAAGAGAAGGAGGGTAAGAGGAGAGAGAAGAGGGAGAGAGAGGAGGAAAGAGGAAGTGAAAAGAGGGGAAAAACAGGGGGTGGGGATAGCATGAGAACATAGAGTTGAACTTTATAGGAAGATTATCTATTCAACTACCATTTCTCGTAGCTGACATTTTAACACATTGACTGAGACTTTAGATTCATTTTTATATAACCAGTATATATTTGCAATTAGAATCATATACAGTTATTAGCTTTTATATGATAGAACATAGGTAGAAATAGAGGGTACTGAGAGAGTGGGGAGTAAAAGGGATAGCGTGGGTAAAAATAGATTTGAGTTTTATAGACAGATTAACATCATTTCTTGTATCAAATGCTATTGATATACATTTTAGTTTACTTTGGTTTCATTATTATATAATCATTATACGTTTGCAATTATATTTACAGTAGTTGTTTTTCGTTCAGTGGATAGTAAAAGAGTGAGAGGAAAAGGGTAGGGGGAGGTTTGGAGAGGTTAGCATAGGAGTATATAGTCAGACTTTATAGGTAAATTGCCTATCTAGACTACTGTATCTCTTATCAAGTGCTTGTAGGTATTGAAGTATTGGCAAACAGGTAAGTACCCCTTATAATTTATCTGCACACTGGCATACTTTATAAACAAAGGGGTTTTAGTATACATTACTGTGATCACATGAATGAAAAGCCTTCCAACCACATCAAGGTAACCCCAGTCTGGAAGGTCCTAACCTTTTTACATTTTTTTTTTTTTACTTTAATTACGATTTGCAAACATTTGCATTTCTCATTCTTACACACTGGATGCATATAAAATGAGAAATGCAAAAGTTTGCTAATCGTAATTGAAGTAAAAGAAATGTAAAAATGTTAGAAGTTAGGACCTTCCAGACTGGGGTTACCTTGATGTGGTTGGAAGGCTTTTCATTAATGTGATCACAGTAATGTATACTGAAACCCCTTTGTTTATAAAGTATGCCAGTGTGCAGATAATATGATATTGTATGGGGCCTAGGAATGTGCATTGATTATCTTTTCTATGTCAGTTATATTCATAGTAATTGACCTTTAGTGAATAGTAGAAAGTAGAGTAGAAAGGGTAAAGATGGGTGGGGGGTAGGGATAGCATAGAAGCATAGAGTTGAGCTTTGTAGGTAGATTGCCTATTCAGGTTATCCTTTCTCATACTCATTATTATATAGTTGAAGTACATTCCAGGCATATTTATGGAGGAGAAGAAAAGAATAGAAAATGGGGGGAGTCTAGGGATAGCATGAGAGTATAGAGTAGAACCTTGTAGGCAGGTTATTAGTTTAGGTTAGTTTGCCTTATACTATGCACAGATACGTTATACAATACCATATAATACATTTTATCATCCCATTTAAATCTGTTTCCATATTTGTTTTTCATGGGTTAGGGTCTGTTGAACATCCTTTGGTGAAGATTGTGGTATACTCATTGGATATAGCTTATTGGGTATTGATTTGGTCTTTTAAGTAAGTAGTCGCTTAATACAATTATCATATCAGGTATTTGTTTATATGGTGTTTCATACTGGGGTTGGGTAGGGGTGATATGGTTTGGGGTAACAGAGGTTCAACTTGTTGGGTGGTTGCCCCAGGATTGAGTGGAGTAAATGGGAGACCTGTGTGGAGGCAATGTTAAATACAGTTCAGAGTTATATACATATGAACCGGTGGTTACATCTACTTATCTTCCATATCTGTCATTGTTTATTTTGCATTGTTTTGAAGATATTTACATTTTTGTGTGTGATATGGCAGCAGCATCACCAGGTCCCCTGCACTTCCTGCTTCCTGCTCTGAAACCATGTCAGTCAATCTGCCCTGTGTGTCTTCCTCCCCTTTGCAGCCCCCCCTGGTCCCTCCCACTCATGGACCCCATTGTACCTCCAGTTGCAGGCCCCCTTAGGCCATTCTCTTACAGCCCCATGTGGCCCTGCCCACCTGCGGATGCCTAAGCCCCGCCCACCCATGGTTGTCTAAGCCCCACCCACTTGTGGGTGTCTAAGCCCACTCAGGACCCCCCTACAGAAAAGTCTGTGGAAACAGCCTTTTCAGGCAGACTGTGAACTCTACCTGAAAATGCTGTTTTCACATAGTGGGAGAGAAGGGCTGTAGATATCCTTACATTCTCTGTCAGGACTTTACACAGCAGAGAGGAGGAAGGACTTCCTGCCTCCCTCACACACTGAGGTTGTGCTCGCCGGCAGCACTGTGCAGGAGAATCCTGAGGAATGTCACATGTCAGCCTCCCACCGGTTAACTTTTTGGTCAGTCATTTTGTTATATCTTGGGCTGTGGAGCATGTAGAGGGGTGGTTGATGGCTCGTTTTAAAGTTAGGAAACTGGCCTTTCATTTAAACTCAACTTGTTTGGAGACCACAGTTCTCCTTTAAGGTGCAGGTGATCCTTGTCTTTACCTGGGTCCTCCGGCACAATATGTATTCAGCCAGGTTGTGCAATCCTCTGCCGAGTCGAAGAAGTGAGTGTCAGCTTCCACCCATAGCCTTGCCGGGAAGAGAATTGAGTATTTCAACTTTGCTTGCTGAAGTCTGAGTTTGACCGCTCGAAACGTTCAAAGTCAGGGAATATCATCACTTGTGCCCCTTCTATGGTTATGGTTAAGTCCCGGTCTCTGTTGGCTCATAGGAATTTATCCCGGTCCTTTGCACTTAGTATGCATGCGATAAGGGGCTTTGGTCTTGAGCCTGGTGGTGGGGCCCGAGCAGGGATTCTATGGGCCCTTTAGTTGTTGTTGGAGGCGGGAGACCACTGGGACTAGTGGGGTCATCGTGTCCTCTATATTGGATATACGGCCTTCCATGTTGGTGCATCTGTGGCGCACTGCTTGTATATCATGTCAAAATAGGTTAATATCTACCTTTACCCCCTCCTCCTCCATCATAACCGTCAAAGAAGTCTTACTTTCATGTATTGCTGTTAGTAAGCATGATTGGACTGCTTGCAATCCAGGGGAGACATCGGAGGTTGCCTGGTTGCCAGTAGGTAGGAGAGGATCAGGTCTGGCCTCTGCCATGTGGTGCGGGGAAGATGGCGGCGCTGCTTGGACCGGGTTTGTAGCGCTGGAGTTATGAGCGTACTTTTGCAGTTTGGCTACTGCAGTGTTGTTTTTTTTGTCTCGGGCACGAGTCATTTGGCTTATGGTCCCAACAGAGGGGAAAAGTGCTGTTTTCCGTTCTTTTTGGACCTATCAGGAGTGTAAAATAGTTGATTTTCAGATGGACCTCTTTTCTTTGCATCCTACTGCATGCTCATCTTAGCTACGCAGCCAACTTAAACAATATCTTATTTATTAACAGAACAATATTATTAAAACAGTGCAAGTAGCACAATAGAGGTGACATAGCATGGCACAGATATCACATAAATACTCACAAACCAGAGGGATTTTGGGGATCAGAAACAGCATAAATGACAATCAGCTTGTAAATGCCACCCCAGGCTTCTACCCTTGTATCTAGCACTATGTCCCTATTCTTAGGTGGTATACCCAGGACTCTAGTCCTTACTAAATGTCCTTGTTGGAGCTTAGGCTGCTCACTAGCAATCCTACTCCTATCTATAACTCCTAGAGAGATCTAAAACCAAATATAACAGAATATAATCTTACATTAACTTGGCCTACCTGTTATCTATGTCCCCAGGCTCTCCCCCTATCCCCTGGGGAATCTCCAGGAAGAGAAAGAGGCTGGTCACATGGTTGCTCTACCTTTTATACTTTTACACTGTGGCCCCTACTGGCCAAATCCTGCCAGAACAAGATGACTAAGGCTGGGTACACATGGAGGGACTTTTTGTCCCGACGAGTGCTCGCCACCAGCGAGCGCTCGTCAGGGACAAATGTCCATCGGTCACGGCAAACCACACGATTGATCGGAATTTTCCAACACGTCCGATTGTTCGTTCAGCCGATTTGGCTGAATGAACGATCGATGTCAGTCGTGGCTGCCCGCCCCACACCAGCCAATATTTTTGGCCGATCGACCGAAAGTGCCAGGAATCGGTCGGTTGGCTGAAAATATTGGCTGGTGTGTACCCAGCCTAAAGGGTAACTAGTTTACCAGTTCCCTACACAATATACAGACAAAAGCTCTCCATATTTTTCAGCTTGGCATATTGAATGTTTAAGGATATGTATCAACTACGCCATCTGTTGTTTCTACATTATTTATGTTCACATATCTTGCACCAATACTTAACAAAAAAATATAAGGTATTTCAACTGTATCTTTGGAGGACTTTGTAGCATATGTCTTAAACATTGCCTGCTTGGATGGTTTTGTTTCTGTCTCCTACTGTTATATCAATTCTCTAAGCCATGCATGATTCAACACTTGTGTTTAAAAGTTTAAAATCATACTAGATGCTAACGTCTGCCTTAGTGGAAAACAAATGTACCGCATTTTGAAGGAGAACTATGGCCTAAACACTAAGGGCTTTTTCAAGAGAGAGGCCCTTGTCTTACCTGCAAATTAACCACTTGTCGAACTCCAAACATTAAAGAAATCCTCCCTGCATTGTAGGCATGTGCCGTCTCTTGTGTCCCATCATTTAGAAGTAAGAGTGCATGCCTGTGCTGATGGGAGAGGAGTAGTGCATATATAACATCACATTAGCAAGATGAAAGAAGTGGACATTTCTTCAATCTTCAGTGCTCCAGAATTTCTGAACCCCTAATGCAAGAAAACTAAATAAGGGATCAATATGAGGGTAAGACCGTTGAAAGTTTAAAAACCACAGTGTTCCTTTAAATGTATATTTCCGTCACCCTTGCTGTAATTAGTATATTAAATTTTTATTCCTTTAACTGTTAGTCATGCCAATATTATTATTTTTTATTACAGTATTACAAGTTAGTTAATTCATCCAGTGTCACTTTTTAAGAAATTATATTGAAAGAAACTGATAAATTGCCCATTTTTCCTTTCAGACAATTCATAAATAATATAGTAGGTGAATAAAGTAGGTAAACAGAAAACTTTACATTTAAAGGGTATCTCCACTCGTTTTTATAAGATTTGGTACAAAACAGGATGTTATCGTTGTTGTAATTGCAACATTTGTAACTCATTAATTACAGGCAAACAATTCCAACACCCATATAGTGGCAAAACATATTCCATCAAAGGATATTACACGTGTAATACAGACCATTGTATTTATCTACTCAAATGTCCCTGCTCAAAAATTTATATCGGGAAAACCATTGGACCTTTTAAAAAAAGATTCCAAAAACACAAAAGCGATATTAAAATAGCATGGGAACGTAAAGACAAAGAGACACAGAGCAAAATAGATATACCGCCAGTGGCAGCTCATTTTCTAGAATATAAATATCAAACACATGAGCTAAAGGGTATGGTAATAGACCAGGTTCTTCAACAAAGAAGAGGTGGCAATAGAAATAACAGACTCCTTAGAAAGGAATCCTATTGGATATACACGCTAGGAGCACTACAACCACGGGGATTAAAGGGTATGTCCACCCTAAATTTTATTTTTTTATATAAGATTCCCCATGCCTGCCCAGCCCCAACCTAAAATGTTTTCTGAGTGATCGATAAGTTAACTACGATTTATATGTATTTTTAACTGTTCCTGATTGAATGTATTATTAAGGGTCAGAGATCCCACCCGGGCCTTAAACCTTAAAAAACCAAATTCCCTAACCATAAACCTTGGATATACCTTTTTTTATTACCACATAGATAGACATCCAACCTTAAAATTTGAAAAACACACAGCACAACTTTTTTCTTGGCAAAAATTATGGGACGTCACTTTATTAAATTAACACAACATAATTCATAAAAAACACAATTTCAGAGTCCCCTTCTAAACTAAATGCGGTCTTTCCCCCCTGCACATCAGCTGGCCTTAATTGATTGACATTGCCAATCAATCATTCTCTGCCCTTGCCAGCTGAGTCCCCCTGCACATCAGCTGGCATAATTCGCGCTCCCACCAGCTAAGTCCCCCTGCACATCAGCTGGTGTTTTGGCGGTCTAGACAATCGGAATTCCCTTTGACCGTACCTACCCAAGTTGCCCCTTGGTTTGGGTTTGCCCCACCTTCTTGCAACCTGAACGCAAAGCACAGTGCTGCCGTTAGGATCCTATGCTGCATTTCCATGGCACCTCTTAACCGCTGTCTGGGGGAGGGGGAGACCGCATTCCGCCACCAAAAGGAGGGGGACTCCTGCCGCCATGACCTTAACTACCCACTTTTTCCAAGTATTCCTGAAATTTATTGCCAATTAGGGATGTACTTTGGGTTTTAATAGAGCCCAGTTTCGAATCGAATCCGGCGGTTTCGAAGTCCCGACGAAACTTTCGGAACTCCCGGATTTTTCGAAACGCGAATTTTCCGAGTTTTCGATTTTTATCGAAAATTCGATAATTAGCGAAATCGAAAGTAGATGATTATCGAAAGTAGATGATTATCGAAATGAAAAGTACCGTATATACTCGAGTATAAACCGACCCGAGTATAAACCGAGGTACCCATTTCCACCTAAAAAAAACAGTAAAAATGATTGACTCGAGTATAAACCGAGGGCAAAATCATTCCCCTTACTACAAATTTGCAGGACTTACTGCTGGTTGAGGGGTCTTGGACTGGTTCTCCAGTCTGGCTAGTTGAAGGCTCCTCCATACCGGCAATGCAGGGTCCCACTGATGACGTCTGCCTGTAACAGCTCCGGTGGTCCCGGTCTCGATCTCCTGATCTCCTCGCTCCTGATCTCCTGATGTCTTCAGAGTCCTGAGTCGGAATTGAGGGACAGGACTCCGTGTGAGGTACTGGCAACTTATTTATTTATTTTTTTCCCCAGCAGATTTACCTATGACCCGAGTATAAACCGAGTCTAGGTTTTTAAGGTATTTTTTTGACCTTAAAAACTCGGTTTATACTCGAGTATATATACGGTAGTTATCTTAAGGTTACACACAAAAATCTTACTGTTTCTAAAAGCTCTGATACTCCCGAGTACAACAATACCAGATATATGTAGGTAGCCCACTTTTCCTGTACAGGAGACCCCCCCAAACTAAAACTGCACCTTCTAGAATATTACACCAAATTAAAATGTATAACCA
This sequence comes from Hymenochirus boettgeri, assembly GCA_019447015.1. Classification (NCBI taxonomy): domain Eukaryota; kingdom Metazoa; phylum Chordata; class Amphibia; order Anura; family Pipidae; genus Hymenochirus; species Hymenochirus boettgeri. The sequence goes on from CM033470.1 coordinate 237,136,276, forward strand.
CTACTGACAGTTAACATAGAATATCTACCAAATTAACTAAAATAACCCCACAAGTGAGATATTTTTAGAAACCATACACCCACAAGATTTTATGAGTGAGGTTAGTTTCGATCAAAATGCAGATACCCGGACACAGCTCTTCGTCCAATTGTAAGTTATTTTCTCACATTTTCCTTTTTTTCCTCAACTGTAAAATCAGAGACAAAATCAAATGCGAGTTTCAGCTAAAAACTGTGGAGGAAAGTTCAAACGCATCTCAAATATGAAAGCCTAACCCCTCCGGAATAAAACGGTATGCCACATTCATGGGTGTACCCAGAGACATGGCTACCAACTAACCCAGAGCGTGACCAGTGCCAAATTTCAGTAGCAGCAAAAAAAAATTAGCCAGTTTTGTATTTGAACAGTCTGCAGTTTTTTCCACAAAACACCCCCGTAACTTAGAAATAACCCCCACAAACTCTATATTCCTGCTATGTAACACTGTAGTTTGTTCATTCATATCATCAATGGTGTGGGCGCAGTTCTTCGTAGAAGTTCGCATTTGTCTGAAAAAATTAACAAAAAACAACTTCAAAAGGTAGATATCATGCCAAAACCTCATGGAATGTAAAAAAAAGTTACCAAATATCAATTTCCCAAATGTCCTGAATCAAACGGTATGCCATATGTGTGGTTACACACGCGGACGTGGAAGCGAAAAGCCACAAAGTGAGACAATGCACGATGGCTCAGAAACGGACCCCTAAGCTGCTGTGAACTTCTTACATGGTCTCTAACAGCTTGCTACACACATCCGACCCAACAAACAAAAACTCATCTAGATAGCGTGCCAATGATGAAAGACCCGCCTTATGCAAAACACACCAATGTAAAAAAAAAAAACTGCTAAACTTCTCAAAATAAGCACATGAAATAGAGCATCCCATTGGCAGACATTTTTTAACACAGTATTCTCCCTAAAATTTGACACCCATTAAGTTATCCGGATGAAGTGGTAGCAGCCTAAATACTAACTCAACATCTATCTCAGCCATGAGAGCTTTATGGCTGCACTGTTTGACAACATCCAAAGCCCTGTCAAAAAGTTTGATAAAGCACTGAACATTATGCTTAATCCCGTCTGGATATTTTTCCAACTAACTACTTAGCCTGCCCATTATTATTGGTGTTTGCGACTTTCCCAGTCTTTATAAATTATATTACTGGAGATTAGAGATGTCCGAACTTCGCAAAATCCGGTCTGCTCAAGGATCCGCAAATTTTTGAAAAAGTTCGAAAATCCGCGAGCGGACCCATTAAAATGAAAAATTCCCTTGAAATTACTAGATTTTTCGTATTTTCGAAAATTTTCGAAATTACCGGTTTTCGCGTATTTTCGAAAATTTTCGAAAATAAGAGAAAACTAGTATTCCTCGTAATTTCGAAAATTTTAGAAAATACGTATTTATGAAAATAAGAGAAATGCTTGCATTTTCAAAAATTTTCGAAAAATATGAAAAATCCGTAGATGAACAAAGGTAGGCAGAGAACCTATGCCTTCTCTGCCTACCTTTGTTCATCTAATAAATCTTTCTAAAGACCCAAGGAGTGCTCCGCTTGCCTCTCTCTCTATATATATATTTATTTATTTTTTGGAACCGATATTTAACAATTAGAAACAGAGTCTTATATAGATTTCCATCCAACGATTTTATTTCCCCAACTGACTTACTATCCCTGACTGCCACAGTCGCCGCCCCAATATGAAAAGAATGTGTACCATAACTACTACTGTCAAAACTTGCCACACCTAGGGCCCTCTTTAATATTGATCTAAATTGCAATTTAGATAATGCTGTTAGATCCCCGTGCATCCGACATGAACCTACCGAACTGGGTCAAAGGGAAAGGAACTTCTTTATCACTCTAACTGGGCAAACTGACCTATGACTTTTGGGCACATACATCCACTCTCCTCTTCCCTCTTGACCTCAGTCACATGCTTCCTTGCTTTATCTGTCCTGTAGAAGGATTGGCTAGAAATTATTAATGGGTGTGACCAACTGTAACCAGTTTCTGCCATAGCTAAGGACAGAGCATGTGCAGAACATAATGCTCGTTGACCAAACTGTGTGATACTAGAATGCACAAACCATATGTTACTTAGATACATTTCCCAGCGCCCATATCGAAATGAGAGGTCAAACACAGATTACTGGTTTTGTATCAAGGTGTTCTGCCTTCTGGTTCAGTGCTGTTCTGTGGCTTTAGTTGTCCTTTAATGAATGAATTATCTTTCCACAGCTGTGGCCACCTTCCTTCGTACCAATCTCCCTAACCTCTTGAGACTATTTCAATGCCCAAAATTTAAATAACCCGTAAACTGTCTTTTCATGGGCAATGGGGACCCCTAAGCTGCTGTAAACTTCTTACATGGTCTCTAACAGCTTGTTACACACATCCGACCCAACAAACAAAAACTCATCTAGATAGTGTGCCAATGATGAAAGACCCACCATATGCAAAACACACCAATGTAAAAAACTGCTAAACTTCTCAAAATAAGCACATGAAATAGAGCATCCCATTGGAAGACATTTTTCAACCCCGTATTCTCCCTAAAATTTGCCACCCATTAAGTTATCCGGGTGAAGTGGTAGCAGCATAAATACTGACTCAACATCTATCTCAGCCACGAGAGCTTTATGGCCGCACTGTTTGACAATATCCAAAGCCCTGTCAAAAAGTTTGATAACGCACTAAACATTATGCTAAATCCCATGCATAATTGACTAATAAGCCCTCTGGGTAAGACAGATGCTGAATCATCCTGGACTTTCCGCTTTCCTTAAACGGGCCAGCCATCCTTCCCGTCAAGAATATTTTATTTTATTTATTTATTTATTTTTTTTTCCTTCCCTCAGGTCGCTTGCGTATTGAGCTGCCTATTTAAGATTATTGCATTTCCTAGCTCCTTCCACCGCTTTTACAACAGGAACGACAAAACTAGACTTAAAACCATTGAACAAGAAACTTGCTATTTCCTTGTCTGGATATTTTTCCAATTAACTACTTAGCCTGCCCATTATTATTGGTGTTTGCGACTTTCCCAGTCTATATAAATTATATTACTGGAGATAATTATTTGTCTTGTGTTTGTATTACTGAATTGCTATACTGTTATAGTTGCACAACACATTTTTTAAGTAGTTGTGTACCCTGAGTAATGTATGGGCCGTTTCATGTATTTATTTGTTTGTTTGTTTATTTATTTGCTTATTTATTTATTTTTTGTTTTACTACCAAAACCTAAAGATATTTACATAAGGGCAGAGTCATTTGAATTTGAGTAAATGCTTATGTGGCCATTTGTAAACTTTTCATTAAGAGTAAATATATATAAAAATGTTTTTTATATTAATGAACCGAACTCAGCATCATAATCCAATTACACAATACCCATTCTACTTATATGCCCTTTACTGCACAGGACATAATAATCAGAGGTAACTATAAATGGGTATTGATGGTTAGATTAATGTATGTGTGATATTATGTGGATATATAATATGCACAAACACTCTTACTGAAGATATTTATATATGTTAGTGAATTTTAAAATGTATATATGTATGAAAAGGTTATATGACTAAGCGTCACTCCTCCTCCATTCAAAGCTAAAACATGTCCCCTAATCCTATTATAAGTGCCAGACAGCATTCAAAAACTTTCTCCCTTCCCCCTGCTACACCTCATAATAGTTACAAACAATGACAATCCACATAGTCTTTTAGTGACAATTAAACCAAGTCTCACCCGTCTGGATCTATTCTCTTTGTGAATTAACCACAGACAGTATAATTTGAAGATAGCACAATATTTCCCCAAACAAACAGTGCAGTTTTCAAGTTATCAATTTCTTGCATGTAGTCACAGCCAATCTAAACCCTTGAAATGTACAATTCTGATATCGCTTAAATCTAATGCCCTATTCAGACAGAGATATATTTGTATTCTACAATGAGGATTTTTCTAAATATTGCAGTAGGTAATGTATTTTGCAGTAGGTAATGATTTATTATATATTGCAGTAGGTAATATATCACATTATATACTGCAGTAGGCAATACACTATATTTTGCGGTAGGTAATGATATATTATATTATATACTGCAGTAGGCAATGACATATTACACTATGTGGTTAATTCACAAAGAGATAGATCCAGAGCGGTGAGACTGATTTAATTGTCACTAAAAGACTATGTGGATTGTCATTGTTGTGTAACTTTATGAGGTGTAGCAGGGGGAAGGGAGAAGTTTTTGAATGCTGTCTGGCACTTATAATAGGATTAGGACATGTTTTAAGCTTTGAATGGAGGAGGATGTGACACTTAAGCTAGGTACACACAGTACATTTCTGAATAGATCCAAGATCCTGTCTGCCATCTTTCAAAGATCTGCATACACACAGTCCCGAGCGTTCTCCCTATAGGGGAACGCTCGGGACTGTTGTGTTTCCATCGGCCGCGCTAGTACTCTCCCTATAGGAGTCTAGCGCGGCCGATGGAAATTTTCGGCCTTTCCCGAACGAGCGTACGGCCGACCCGATCGTTCGCGGCCGCGCGCTCATTCGGGAAACGAACGTACACACAGTAACATAAGCCCCGATACCGTCGGATCCGACGGTATCGGGCTTTATCTTTACTGTGTGTACCCGCTTTAGTCATATAACCTTTTCATACATACTGGTATATACATTTTAAAATTCACTAATATATATAAATATCTTCAGTAATAGTGTTTGTGCATATTATATATCCATATATATCCACATAATATCACACATACCGTATATACTCGAGTATAAACCGACCCGAGTATAAACTGAGGTACCCATTTCCACCTAAAAAAAACAGAAAATGATTGACTCGAGTTATAAACCGAGGGTAGAAAATATGAACACAAAGCAAACCTGTAATTAATAAAAATGATTAGAAAACAAAATTAATAAACAGGAGGTCGAGTAAAGTATTTATTTTAAATAAACAAACTTGTTCAGTATACGGTAACTTTAAAAGTTTAAAAATAACTTTAAAATCCTTCAAATCGATTCCTCATCTTCGGTTTCTCCAAACAGTGCCTCAAATTGAGCTGGTGTAATGTCACTGCATAGACATTACATCACCGTAATCAACATCTCCATCATTTCATCACTGCGCTGCTGTGCTGAAACAAATATCGTCTTCGCTACCATCCATGGCATAACTTATACCGCATTCAGAAAAGCATGTTGGATGATTGTCTTCTGGAATGTCCTCCCATGCTTCGTACCCACTTGCTACTATTTCTATGTCAGGCTTCATAAGATTTCCACCTTTTGTCAATTGGCTTGACCTGACGACATCCTTCGTGCCACATTTTTCGCACACGTCTTTAAAGGTTTGTTTATAGACACATCCAGAGGCTGTAAAACAGATGTTAGCCCACCTGGAATAACAGCCAAAGTGGTTTGAAATGACTTAGCCATTGTTTTACATCTTCACAAATATGGGCTCTAAACATATCCCAAACTAGCAGTGGGGGTTTTTTTTTTTAAAGCTACTCCTGGTCGTCCATTCCATATCTCTTCTAGCCATTTTTTTGTTCCTTGTTCATCCATCCAGCCTTTAACATGTGGACGGACAGTGATTCGTGGGGGGAATTTGGCATTTTTTGGCAAGGTCTTCCTTTTAAATATAATAACACGCCGCAGCTTGACTCCATTGGCCAAACATGCTAGAACCACCGGTGAATTATTTTTTTATTCCCGGTTGTTCGAAGAAAAATAGTTTTTTCTCCCAAGGATCCACGGTCCTGTTGCTTGAAGATCAAAGTCATTGCTGTCTCATCCATATTGCCAATACTTCCGAGGTCATAATTATAAAGCTTTCTTTTTTTATAATGAATTGATGGAATGACATGACTTTTTCTTCCAGATTCTGTGGCAGCTTTTGTGATATCTTCGTTCTCTGGCGCAAGCAAAGTCCAAACCGATTCATGAAGCGGGTACCACATCCAGCTGATGCACGAAGTTCTCAATACCCACTGTTTTATATTGCTCGTCTTTAGCCATTTGAAGGGCACGTAATCGGATTCCCATGCGTGTTACAACGTTCCATTTTGACGACATTCCATTACCCATTTATGCAAGTCATCTCTAGAGCCCCATGTAGGTTGTTAAACCACGACAACCTTTTTTGACTTCGGCATCTTTTCCCAATTCGGACTTAATTTTTCGCCAGTCTCGCACCTGTCTTTCATCAACGCCAAATTCCGTCCTGCAACAGAATTATTGCTTTCCTCTGCTCTTGACACAACTCTAGTTTAAAGCCACGTCGTAGATCTGCCCAATTTTTTTACACGACCAACCGTTTCTAACAGATTAAAAAAACACAGAAGACCAGTAAGAAAATTTCCCCAGCAACCACTTAAATTACAAACGAGGCACTGATTACTGCTTTTATATCAAGGTATTCTGCTTTCTTATTCGATTGTTCTGAGGCTTTAATTTCCCTTTAAATTGACTTTTATTATACCGTAAGTAAAACAGCTACAGTATACCAACTAAACAATAACAACCATAAACCGTTAAACGTAGAAGAGCCTTTTGCCCCAATACCATATACCGGTAACCATCGCAGCACTTCTCCAGATGTTTAGAAACTACAACTCCCAGCATGCTTTGTTTGCTGGGAGTTATAGTTTCTAAACATCGAGAAGTGCTGAAATACTTTAAATATAAATGACTGTACTGTAATCATTCATTCAAGCACAACCCCTCCTCCCCCCCCCTTTCCCCCCCCACCCCCCACTCCCTCCAAAACCCACCCATGGACAAAATCATGCCCCTTACTACAAATTGCAGGACTTACTGCTGGTTGAGGGTCTTGGACTGGTTCTCCAGTCTGGCTAGTTGAAGGCTCCTCCATACCGGCAATGCAGGGTCCCACTGATGAAGTCGGCAGAGCGCGCGGCACGTAGTTAACGCACGTCCCCCGCGCTCTGCCTTGTACAGCTCCGGTGGTCCCGGTCTCGATCTCCTGATCTCCTCTCTGCTGACTCCTGATGTCTTCAGAGTCCTCAGATCAGAATTGGGGACAGGACTCCGTGCGAGTACCGGCACCTTATTTATTTTTTTTTCCCCCAGCAGATTTACCTATGACTCGAGTATAAACCGAGTCAGTTTTAAGTTATTTTTTTGACCTTAAAAACTCGGTTTTACTCGAGTATAACGTACTACTACATTACATACATACATCTAACCATCACTACCCATTTATAGTTACCTCTGGTTATTATGTCCTGTGCAGTAAAGGGCATATAAGTAGAATGGGTCTTGTGTAACTGGATTATGATACTGAGTTTGGTTCATTAATGTAAAAAACATTTTTATATTTTTATATATATCTACTCTTAATGAAAAGTTTACAAATGGCCACATAAGCATTTACTCAAATTAAAATGTCTCTGCCCATATGTAAATATCTTTAGGTTTTGGTAATAAAATAAAAAATAAATAAATAAATAAACAAACAAATAAATACATGAAACGGCCCATACATTACTCAGGGCACACAACTACTTAAAAAATGTGTTGTGCAACTATAACAGTATAGCAATTCAGTAATACAAACACAAGGCAAATAATTATCTCCAGTAGGGATGGCCGGTTCGCGGATCCGAACCTGGATCCGTCGCGGATTTATCCCGTTCGCGAACGGCGGATTTTTCCGGATTTTCCGCCTTCCGAACTTCCAATTAACGGATTTTTCATATTTTTCGAAAATTTTTGAAAATGCAAGCATTTCTCTTATTTTCATAATACGTATTTTCTAAAATTTTCGAAATTACGAGGAATACTAGTTTTCTCTTATTTTCAAAATTTTCGAAAATACGCGAAAACCGTATTTCGAAAATTTTCAAATACGAAAAATCTAGTAATTCAAGGGAATTTCATTTTAATGGGTCCGCTCGCGGATTTTCGAACTTTTTCAAAAATTTGCGGATCCTACAGAGACCGGATTTTGCGAAGTTCGGACATCTCTAATCTCCAGTAATATAATTTATAAGACTGGGAAAGTCGCAAACACCAATAATAATGGGCAGGCTAAGTAGTTAGTTGGAAAAATATCCAGACAAGTAAATAGCAAGTTTCTTGCTCAATGGTTTTAAGTCTGGTTTTGTCGTTCCTATTCTAAAAGCTAGGAAATGCAATAATCTTAAATAGGCAGCTCAATACGCAACGACCTGAGGGAAGGAAGGGGGAACAAAAAATATATATATATATATATAAATAAATAAATAATAAATAAAAAAAAAATTCTTGACGGGAAGGATGGCTGGCCCGTTTAAGGAAAGCGAAAGTCCAGGATGATTCAGCATCTGTCTTACCGAGGGCTTATTAGTCAATTATGCACGGGATTAAGCAATGTTCAGTGCTTTATCAAACTTTTTGACAGGGCTTTGGATGTTGTCAAACAGTGCAGCCATAAAGCTCTCATGGCGTGAGTAGATGTTGAGTTAGTATTTAGGCTGCTACCACTTCATCCGGATAACTAATGGGTGTCAAATTTGAGGAGAATACTGTGTTAAAAATGTCTGCCAGGGGATGCTCTATTTCATGTGCTTATTTTGAGAAGTTTAGCATTTTTTTTTTTTTACATTGGTGTGTTTTTGCATAGAGGGGGTCTTTCATCATTGGCACCTATCTAGATGAGTTTTTGTTTGTTGGGTCGGATGTGTTGTAGCACTGTTAGAGACCATGTAAGAAGTTCACAGCAGCTTAGGGGTCCCCATTGCCCATGAAAGACAGTTTACAGGGTTATTTAAATTTGGGCATAGAAATAGACAAGAGGTTAGGGAATTGGTACGAAGGAAGGTGGCCACAGCTGTGGAAGATAATTCATTCATTAAAGGACAACTAAAGCCCAGAACAGCACTGAACCAGAAGGCAGAACACCTTGATATTAAACCAGTAATCGTGTTTTGACCTCTCATTTTGATATGGGTGCTGGGAAATGTTCTAAGTAACATATGGTTTGTGCTTTACTTCTCACTTCTAGTATCACACAGTTTGGTCAACGAGCATTATGTTCTGCACATCCTCTGTCCTTAGCTATGATGGCAGAAACTGGTTACAGTTGGTCACACCCATTAATAATTTCTAGCCAATCCTTCTACAGGACAGATAAAGCAGGAAGCATGTGACTGAGGTCAGGAGGTTTGGTCTGACACTGCACATACACACAGATACTTCATCCAGTTCTTACCAGGCTTACATTTACTTAATTTACCAAGTGGTATTTTATAGCTTATTGGTGTTTATAGGGGGGTTGTTTTCAGATTCTGGAGTATAAAAAAAAAATTGGGTTTAGTTCTTTAAGTTGGTATTTTTTCCAATAGTAGTAGCGCTAGATATGTTAGCTGATTGGTTGGCCAACCAAGCTGTACATTTTGTAGATAGACAATATGAATGTGTGTATGCTATAAATAACCGGTGATCATGCTACGATAACTTTAGAAAGTTAGATTTAAAGCGTATGCAGTATAATATTTCATTTAAGCGAAGCATGTTCCAGGGGTGTTTAAATCAGTGGCTAAGGGCTAAGTGGGACACATGGGATGCCTAGTCAGGCATGGGATGCCTAGTCAGGCATGGGAAACGAGTTTGCTGAAAACATCATCTAATGGACCCTATATTATATCTGTTGAACAGTATGAGGATGGGGGGGAGGGAATCCAGGGTAAAAAGCAGGTACTGATAAAAATATCAAGGGGAAGAGGTAGTGGATGTATCTGCCCAAAAGTCATAGGTCAGTTTGCCCAGATAGAGTGATAAAGAAGTTCCTTTCCCTTTGACTCAGTTCGGTAGGCTCATTGTTGGATGCATGGGGATCTAACAGCATTATCTAAATTGCAATTTAGATCAATATTAAAGAGGGCCCTAGTGTGGCAAGTTTTGACAGTATTAGTTTTGGTACACATTCTTTCGTATTGGCGGCGACTGTGGCAGTCCGGGATAGTAAGTCAGTTGGGGAAATAAAATTGTTGGATGGAAGTCTATATAAGACTCCGTTTCTAATTGTTAAATATCGGTTCCAAAAAAAAAAAAAAAAAATTATATATATATATATATTTATATATATATTATCAATATATATATAATACTGATATATAGTGGTAAGTTAATGAAGTGTGAAGTAAAATGGGCCCAGCCATTCATATTGATTGTCTGTGATGGGGGAATTGATTTAGTGGTGGAGAAATTCTTGAATTTATTGCTGGGCATGTAATTGCCCAGCATTTGGCTAGATACAAATTATTTTGGAGGAACCATAAAATTGTATTGTCATATATACTCCAAGATTAAGTTGGAGGGGGGCAAGGTCTCCAGCAGCAACAATAAAGTGAGAAGGTAAGTGAATAACTCTATGTGCTCCTTTATGGAATCTTTAAAGGCAAGTCCAGCCCTAAAATGAAAACTTACATACAGGTAATCACCCCCCAAACCCCTGAACGGTAATAGTTTGAAATCTGAAATATATAAGTCTATCCTGAAATCCTGCACAATGTCCTGTTGCCCCTGTTTCTGCTTCCTGGTTTCTTCCAGTTAGTAACTGTCCGTTATGGATTTGACAGTTGACATCACAGCAATGACTGAGGTGTTAATCCCCTATCTGCCTCTTCTGAGCATGCCCAGGCTCAGTATCTGCTCAGTACAGGTTTCTAAATTGCTCAGTTTTCATGAGGCATCCAGAAGCATTGGCAGTATACAGTAATGAATTCATAGGACAAAGTGATATATCAACATATTTTAAAGAGCCGTTCTTTCTAAAAATGTTCTTTTGAAGGTGGAGTTTGCCTTTAAGGGAGGGTTTATTGAACATCCCGGTGTTGACTTTAAATGTAAAGGACTGTTCAGACCAGACAGGGGTTCATTTGTCTGATGTTGGATTGGCAATAGAGATGTTCAAAACTGATGAGTTTCGTCCCGTTTTCGAATTTTCGAATTTACAGTTAAATTCGAAAATTCGAAAACAGACCCATAGAAGTCTATGGGAGAAAAAAATTTGAAAGTTTCTATCATCATTTGAAGGGTGAAATAGTAAAGTAGGTTACTGTAAATAACACAGGGACCTGGGGAAGGTCTGGGGAACCCATAAATATAATTAAAATTCATTTAAAATCTATCTTTCTTCACAATCGGGCTGTTTTCGAGCTTTCGCGGGCTATTTTTGAGGGTTACCGAAATCGAACTTTACTTTCGAGGGTTACCAATATCACAAATACGAGGGTTACCGAAATCAACTTGTACATTCGAGAGTTGGCGAAATCGGCACATACATTCGAGGGTTACCGAAATCATCTACCGTATATACTCGAGTATAAACCGAGTTTTTAAGGTAAAAAAAATACCTTTAAAACCTAGACTCGGTTTATACTCGAGTCATAGGTAAATCTGCTGGGGGGAAAAATAAATAAATAAGTTGCCGGTACCTCGCACGGAGTCCTGTCCCTCAATTCCGACTCAGGACTCTGAAGACATCAGGAGATCAGCAGCGAGGAGATCAGAGATCGAGACCGGACCACCGGAGCTGTTACAGGCAGAGCGCGTGGGACGTGCGTAACTTACGTGCCCGCGCGCTCTGCCGACGTCATCAGTGGGACCCTGCATTGCCGGTATGAGGAGCCTTCAACTAGCCAGACTGGAGAACCAGTCCAAGACCCCTCAACCAGCAGTAAGTCCTGCAAATTTGTAGTAAGGGGCATGATTTGTCCATGGGGTGGTTTGGGAGGGAGTGGGGGGTGGGTGGGGTGGGGGGGGTGGGGGGGGAACGGGGGGGGGGTTTGTGCTTGAATGAATGATTTACAGTACAGTCATTTTATTTATTTAAAGTATTTCAGCACTTCTCCAAATGTTTAGAACTATAACTCCCAGCAAACAAAGCATGCTGGAGTTGTAGTTTCTAACATCTGGAGAAGTGCTGCGATGGTTACCGGTAATGGTATTGGGGCAATGGCTCTTCTTACGTTTAACGGTATTATGGTTGTTATTGTTTATTGTGGTATACTGTAGCTGTTTTACTTACGGTATAATAAAAGTCAATTTAAAGGGAAACTAAAGCCTCAGAACAATCGAATAAGAAAGCAGAATACCTTGATATAAAACAGTAATCAGTGCCTCGTTTGTAATTTTAATGTGGTTGCTGGGGAAATTTTCTTACTGGTTCTTCTGTGTTTTTTTTAATCTGTTAGAAACGGTTGGTCGTGTAAAAACATTGCGCAGATCATACGACGCTGGCTTTAAACTAAGAGTTGTGTCAAGAGCAGAGGAAAGCAATAATTCTGTGCAGGACGGAATTTGGCATTGAGGAAAGACAGGTGTGAGACTGGCGAAAATTAAGTCCGAATTGGAAAAGATGCCGAAGTCAAAAAAGGCTTGTCGTGGTTTAAAACACCTTACATGGGGCTCTAGAGACTGACTTGCATAATGGGGTAATGGAATGTCTTCAAAATGGATACTGTGTAACACGCATGGGAATCCGATTACGTGCCCTTCAAATGGTAAAGACGAGCAATATAAAACAGTGGGTATTGAGAACTTCGTTGCATCACTGGATGGTGTACCCGCTTCATGAATCGGTTTGGACTTTGCTTGCGCCAGAGAACGAAGATATCACAAAAGCTGCCACAGAATCTGGAAGAAAAGGTCATGTCATTCCATCAATTCATTATAAACAAAGAAAGCTTTATAATTATGACCTCGGAAGTATTGGCAATATGGATGAGACAGCAATGACTTTTGATCTTCCAAGCAACAGGACCGTGGCATCCTGGGAAAAAACTATTTTTTCTCTGAACAACCGGGAATGAAAAAAATCATTTCATCACCGTGGTTCTAGCATGTTTGGCCAATGGAGTCAAGCTGCGGCCTTTGTTATTATATTTAAAAGGAAGACCTTGCCAAAAAATGCCAAATTCCCCCCACGAATCACTGTCCGTCCACATGTTAAAGGCTGGATGGATGAACAAGGAACAAAAAAATGGCTAGAAGAGATATGGAATGGACGACCAGGAGTAGCTTTAAAAAAAAAACCCTCACTGCTAGTTTGGGATATGTGAAGATGTTAAAACAATGGCTAAGTCATTTCAAACCACTTTGGCTGTTATTCCAGGTGGGCTAACATCTGTTTTACAGCCTCTGGATGTGTCTATAAACAAACCTTTTAAAGACCGTGTGCGAAAATGTGGCACGAATGGATGTCGTCAGGTCAAGCCAAATTGACAAAAGGTGGAAATCTTATGAAGCCTGACATAGAAATAGTAGCAAAGTGGGTACGAGATGCATGGGAGGACATTCCAGAAGACATCATCCAACGTGCTTTTCTGAAATGCGGTTAAGTAATGCCATGGATGGTAGCGAAGACGATATTTTGTTTCAGCACAGCAGCAGTGATGAAAATGATGGGATGTGTTATTACGGTGATGATAATGTCTATGCAGATGACATTACACCAGCTCAATTTGAGGCACTGTTTGGAGAAACCGAAGATGAGGAATCCGATTTTGAAGGATTTTAAAGTTATTTTTAAACTTTTAAAGTTAACCGTATACTGAACAATTGTTTTTATTTAAAATAAATACTATTACTCGACCTCCTTTTGTTTATTAATTTTGATTTTCAAATCATTTTTATTAATTACAGGTTTGCTTTAGTGTTCATATTTTCTACCCTCGGTTTATACTCAGTCAATCATTTTTACTGTTTTTTTTTAGGTGGAAATGGGTACCTCGGTTTTATACTCGTGTCGTTTTTATACTCGAGTATATACGGTACTTTTGATTTCGATAATCATCTACTTTCGATATTCATCTACTTTCGATTTCGCTAATTATCGAATTTTCGATAAAATCGAAAACTCGGAAAATTCGCGTTTCGAAAAATCCAGGAGTTCCGAAGTTTCGTCGGGACTTCGAAACCAAAACTCAGACAGTATAATTTAAAGATAGCACAATATTTCCCCAAACAAACTGCAGTTTTCATGCTATCAATTTCTTGCATGTAGTCACAGCCAATCTAAACCCTTGAAATGTACAATTCTGATATCACTTAAATCTAATGCCCTATTCAGACAAAGATATATTTGTATTCTACAATGAGGATTTTTCTAAATATTGCAGTAGGTAATATATTTTGCAGTAGGTAATGATATATTATATATTGCAGTAGGTAATATATCACATTTTATACTGCAGTAGGCAATACACTATATTTTGCAGTAGGTAATGATATATTATATTATATACTGCAGTAGGCAATGACATATTACACTATATATTGCAGTAGGTAATTATATATTACATTATATAATGCAGTAGGTATTATATCATATATTGCAGCAGGTAATGATATATTATATTATATTATATATTGCAGTAGGCAATTATATTTTGGATAATCCAATTTATAACTTAATATATTTTCACTTTATAGCTTACATCTGTAACTGTCATACTTACAGTATATTGCCATGTATATTGGATATCTTTCAATTATATGTCTATATATTTTAATAATTAGGCTGGCCATCTACAGATTAGAATAGTATTGATTGTCTGCCTCTATATGAAACAGTAATAAGTGGGCTGGCCACCCTACCTTTTCCCATAGTTGAATACTGGCAATATCTCCTTGTTTTTAAAAATTCCTTCTAAAGGATGATCACATACTGAACTGCTGCTCCTGGGGCCCTGCTGTATTCAGAATAAAACTGTTCTGTCCATAACTGCAACTGCTGTATCTTGTGTAACTGCAAAACAAAAGAAAGGTTAGTTCTGATTTTTTCTTTTTTACAGTCACCTTATAAACCCAAAACTCCTCCCCCTTTCCCCCGCCAAAACGCTTGCTCCGCCCCCTTTTCCACCTGGCTGAGGTAAGGGAATCCTTTGTTCCCTTCCCCTATTCTGACTATTGTACCAAAAATGGAGGTTTGAATGTCTGCGTGATCCTGCCCCTTATCTACGCTCAGTCGCATTTGCCTTTGCCTCTCTCCTTCCCTTTTATTAAGAATCCATATTAATTGTATATTAATTGTATATTATATGTATCCTGGAGTAGAACGTTTTTAAATATTTTTATCACTATTAATCACCTTTTATTGTATTCTATTATAATCATGGCACTAGCACTTTATATATTTATAGATGATAATTGTTCCCATCTTATTGATTTATTGGGACAGATGAATTGTTTCATTATACCACTAGAGGTCACTGTTACTTCCTGCTGTTTCACGTTATTTAAATGCACTGAGCACTTTTGTTCATTATTATGTTGTCTGAAGAAGGTACCACATGGGTACCGAAACGTTACATGTGTGAATAAATACACTGGATGTTGTTGAAGACTGGAGTGCGCTATATATTTTTTCTACTATATTTAAAACAGCCGTTCTGTTTTAACCATGAGGATGGTGGATTATAGGACATGATAGGATCAGTTTTTACTAACATATCCTTTTAGTTGCATCCCCTTTTATATTCTACGACCAGTCTCTTTGGGAGTAGATAGCAGATAGCTTCTCATCTGCACATAAAATATTCCAATTTTTGGTCAAGTTTTTCTGAATTTCATTCCCCAAAGTGGAGTAAGTAAAACTATACACAAATTTGTTGTCCATATTGCTTTTTTCAGGAGGCAGATTATCAGTGTTGTTGACGTTACATTTAACCCAAGCCTTCTCTAGTGCTTTATTAAAAACCTTAGACGGGTATCCTAGTTCTAGGAAATTATTTTTCAATTCCTCAATTTGGACAATAATAGTATCCCTGTTTAAATTATTTCTTATTACTCGGCAGAATTGTGCCACTGCTAATGAGTTTTTAAATCTTATCGGGTGAAAGCTATGATAGTGAAGTAAGGTGTTACGATCAGGGCTTTTTTTGTATAAGGAAAACCCTAAAGTAGATTGTTCCATTTTAATAAAGATGTTGAGGATTTTGATTTGTTTCCTATCACGTAAATCTGATTGTGGTTTGTAGATAATTCAGCACATCAACCATCCCCTGTAGTTGTTTATCGGTGCCACACCCAATTATAAAGATGTCGTCTATAAATCTGTGGTAAATAAGACAATAATCACCAAATTTACTTAAATTATATATTTCTTCTCATAGTCATGCATGAACAAATTGGCGTATGATGGCGCCATCGCCGCGCCTATCCTCGTACCTTTGCGTTGTAAATAATATCTGTTTTCAAACCGGAAAAAATTTTTTTTAAAGTCACAGTCAGTAACTCAACAATAAAGTTTTGAAATGTTGGTGGTGTATCTCCATGTGTTACCAATGTGTTAGCTATGACTTCAATACCCATATCATGTGGTATGCTAGTATACAGATTGACGATATCTAGTGTGGCCAGCCAAATATTATTAACATCCACCGGGGGTATAGTTGTTTCCCGTAAGATTGAAATTAGATTTGGAGAGTCCCTTATATATGTATCCATACTTTGTACATATGGCTGTAACATTTTATCTATAAATTTTCCCAGGGGTTCCAGTATAGCACCCCTTGCTGAAATTATCGGACACTCTGGGGGGTTGATCACACTTTTGTGGATCTTTGGTATTCCATATAAAATAGGACATCTTGGGAATTTTTGATATAGAAAATCCATAATGCTTTGGTTAATTATACCCAAATTGACCACACGTGTAAGTGTTGATCTTATTCTGAATTTGTATGGTTGGGTTTTCCTTCAATTTAGCGTAGGTATTGGTATCAGTTAATTGTCCCAATAATTCCTGCCTGTAATCTCTGTAATTAAGTAACACCACCCCGCTGTCCTTATCGGCTGATCGAATAATTATGTCATGGTTGTTTTTCAGAGAATTTAATGCCTGGTACTCTTGGATAAATTATTTTTAATGCATGTCTTGTCACATACTGTCTTATTTACTTCAGACTTCATAACCTGCATAAATGACTTAATCAGAGGATTGTTAACCTGTGGTTCAAAAGTATTACATTCATTAGGGATATATCCCATATTGGAATTACCAAAATGTTCCTGTAACCCCACCAGTCTTTGTTTCTTGTATAGGTCAATATCACATTCGAATTGATTAAATTTATGTGTAGGTACATAAGACAAACATTTTTGAAGGACGTTTGTTTCTATTTCCGTCAGTAGATGATCAGATAGGTATAGACACCTACCGTATATACTCGAGTATAAGTCGAGGTTTTCAGGCTGTAAAAACAGCCTGAAAACTGAACCTCGACTTATACTCAGGTCAGTCACTCACTTGATGGAGGAATCCGGCTGCCGCATTCACTGATGGTCGCACCCACTGACGTCACTACTCTGCGCCGGGAAATGAGACCGGCGCCGAGCACTGACGTCAGTGGATGCAACCATCAGTGCATGCGGCAGCCGGACTCCTTAATCACAGTGCACGCGGCAGCCGGATTCCTCCATCAAGTGAGTGATGGCGGGGGCCCAGACTCTCCTTCAACTGTGACAGCACCCACAGCACCTGGAAAAAGGTAAGTCTGCATAAAAAAACTGTACTATACTGTAGTGGAAGGGTGGGTACTGTAGTGGCAGGGAAATAGGGTTTTATTCCTGGGGGTGGGGGGGAGAGTAAGGGAGTCATTTGGGTCAGGGACAGGATAGGTAAGGTAAGGTAAGGTAAGGCTGCATAAAAAGAACTGTACTGTACTGTAGTGGAAGGGTCATATTTTCTACCCTCGACTTATATTCCAGTCAACCAGTTTTTACTAATTTTTGAGGTAAAAATATGTGCCTCGACTTATACTCGGGTCGACTTATACTCGAGTATATACGGTAACAGTTTTGTATACTCTTAACATAATCTATTGTTTATTGGTAGACTTTGTTATAATCCTATACAATTATAGGAGTGTCTAAATATACCCAGGTTTGAGCTTTAATATTCTCTAGTTGGTCATTACAGTCTAGTATTTAAGATATTAATAATAAAGTTTGTTTTGTTAGGTCCAATAGATGACCATTTGTTAAGATAAGCCTCTAGGATATGTATATAACATTTATGTAGTGTATTTACACGTTTATCATATTTATATTTAACAGGTTTTTAATATGAACAAAATCTAGTTCACTAGTACTTTTTTTCACCAGCACTTTAATCATTATCTTTTTATTAATGTATAATAATGAATCTTCAGCATTGCACTTTATATTAACACATGATAATTTTTTATATATATTTATTTATTTATGCACTAGCACTTTAAATATCTTGGAGCAGTTTGATGATGTCACTATTGGAGGAGTGGTAAAAGTTTTAAATCTGGAAAAGTCTCTCTCTCTCTCTCTCTCTCTCTCTCTCTCTCTCTCTCTCTCTCTCTCTCTCTCTCTCTCTCTCTCTATATATATATATATATATATATATATATATATATATATAGATAGATAATGTAAGGAGGGATCCGATGCACTCCGTAACTAGGACAAATGCCCGGGTGCTGCCAGCAGGATATTCAAAGAGAGAAAGGTTCAGGCGCACTCCATGGACTAAACTTAACTTTATTGTGAAGACAGTAGGCCAAAAGAAACCTATGCGTTTCAGCCCGATACTACTGGGCCGTCATCAGGGTTACAGAAAAATCACTGTAATACCACAAAAAACAGTTAAAACATATACTCGACTAGTATCTACCTCTCCCCTCCCATATTGATTCATGGAATTTCGACAGATTTTATAGCTGTTTTAATATATTGTTTTAGGTGTATATCTCAGTATATGTTTTAACTGTTTTTTGTGGTATTACAGTGATACAGACACTTTCTCTTTTTAGCTACTTATGCACTTTTATATGCATGGAGCACTATCTTTTTATATTGAGACTATGAGTCTTTTTATGTCCACTTGATCGTGGTCACCTTTTGGGAGGTTTTCTCTGTATATGGTGTATATATTTCACTTAATATACCAGTGGATTGTGGTTTCATGTACTATCTCTTTTTCTTATTTTTGCCCAGCACTAGCACTTTTATTACTTCGCAGGCACTCTTTACATGCAGGTACCTCCGGACTGCCTTTATGGTACCTTCGGACTGACCTGTCACACTACTACAACACGGGGGTTGGCTCCGATCTCTGTGCTTAGGAGCGATTCCTGCTTTTGATATCGGGGGCGTGGCTAGGCACGGGTGTCACCATTACGTAGCCTTGACACATTTTATCACGTGGGGGGCAGGAGGGGGGTGTGTTTATGGGAGGATCGTTTGTTTTTAAATGCTTCAGTTGCCATTTTTCTGTAACCCTGATGACGGCCCAGTAGTATCGGGCTGAAACGCGTAGGTTTCTTTTGGCCTACTGTCTTCACAATAAAGTTATGTTTAGTCCATGGAGTGCACCTGAACCTTTCTCTCTTTATATATAGATAGATATATACTGTGTAGGTGACTGCACTCACGCTTGTAGTCTTCACTGCCCGGTGCCGCCTCAATACACATAGATAATCTTCACAAGGAGGAGGCGTACTCGCGGGTCTTGATTAAAATAAAAATTAACTTTTATTGAACATAGACTGTCATTTCATTCTACATATGTCATATACTATATAGCCTGCCCTTGTGGGCTGTACTACATAGGTAAGACCACTACATCCCTACGAGAAAGGATGGCAAACCACCAGTCGTCGATTCGATTAGTGGGTAGAGATGATGGCAACTCCATTGCCAACTTTGGTGATTTGTCAGTGGTTTGCCTTAATGGATGGCGATCGACCATGTCCCCAATGATGGGAGACATGGCAATTGCAAACAACAGCTCTTAAGACAAACTTGACACCCTGTCCCCTAGAGGACTTAATGTGCAGTTAGCCGTCCTCATGAGGACGGCTGCTGTGTCAGCCGAAACATGTTAATGTTGTGTGTATAATAAACTGGATTTGTTAAAAGACCCACGAGTGCTCCTCACAGTATCTTGAATGTACTATTTCGTTGTTGGATGAACTGGGGCGTTCTGACTGGAAGTGAGAGTGTGGGACATACCACTTAAGAATATATATATATGATGATCAATGCACATTCCTGGGCCCCATATATCATAATATCTATGCTAGTGCAAACAGTAAAAACATAGGGGTTTTTAGTTACAATTTTATGCATAAAAGTGAGAAGCCTTCCAACCACGTCAAGGTAACCCCAGTATAGAAGGTCCTAACAGTTTACCTTGGGTCATTTATCTGGGTTGACACTCCCTGCTTGGTTGCATTTTCTTGGGAATGTTGTCTCCCTGACCTTGCATTGGATTAGTATTACAGGCTATCACTTCCCCCCGCCTACTGGCTTTTAACAAGGAGGGAAGAGGCCTTTCATCCAATGCTTAGTATTCAAGGCATAAGACCTCCAATTAAAGGGATGTGTTGGGGGTGCTACTACCACATGGAAGCTTGGTCAATCTTCCTGCAGAGAAACTCTGCTACAATATATAGACAAAAGGGGGGGCTGTGGGAGCATTCCTGTGGCAAAATTACTTTATAACAAATAGTGGAAGTGCTACTGATCTGACCAAAACATTAGAACAAACAAGAAAACAGATGATCAATGCACATTCCTGGGCCCCATATATCATAATATCTATGCTAGTGCAAACAGTAAAAACATGGGGGGGTTTAGTTACAGTTTTATGCATAAAAGTGAGAAGCCTTCCAATCATGTCAAGGTAACCCCAGTATGGAAGGTCCTAACAATTTACCTTGGGTCATTTATCTGGGCTGACACTCCATTGGTTGCATTTTCTTGGGAATGTTGTCTTCTCCGCCCCTTTAAGGCAGTCCAGAAAGAAGGTTAAAAAGGTAGAGAAGCTTTGTAAGCTCATTTGAGTCCTTGGAAAAGGTCATGCTAGATAAAGAGAGAAGCAGGTATGGCCTGGTAGCCCCAGGGAACATATATATATTTTTTTCATTAGGTTAGGACTGACACTGGGATACTGCCGTGAAGTGGCGTGTCAGCTAAGCATGTTTGTACAAACAATGTAACTAAAGGTATCCATTTGAACTTATGTGCAGGTGATTTGCCTTCATTGCTTGCATACATGTCTAACTCTTTTACCCTATTCAATTATTATTGCATGTGTAGTTGAGTGCTGGAGACTTTTGTATAATGTGTATATATATATATATATATATGTAAACGGACGCGGCTTCCGGCTGCACAGATCGCCGGGGGAAAGAGGCAAAGTAAGTATAGATCGGGGGAGTTTTTAGACAAATAACTATGGCGGTTGGGGTAGGGAGCCCTTCACTACAGAAAAGGGGTTTTACACTAGGGGGAGGGAGAGAGAAATGGGTGGGAGAGGGAGGGAGAGGGAGGGGGGTGACGGCTGCACTGAGCATGTGCAAATTCTCCCGGGGGAGAGACAGGAGGCAGAGTCCTATATGGAGGTCAGTTTTCTGGACTTTGGAGGGACATTACAGGAGAACCATTTGGAGCTGGGATGTAAGGTAAGGATTTTACTACAATACACAATGGGACCAGTAGTGGGTTAAAATATAGTTGTGGGGGTGGACATGCCCTTTAAGTGTAAGTATTGCAATTATTTAATAATAATAATAATAAAAAAAAAAACAGTTTTCCCACATAACATGTGCAGTAATAGAGTAGTCCCTGCCTATGGTGCACCACTTTAAATATTGACCATGCCTGTATATTGTGTGTCCTTGTAAGTTGGTGTACACTTAACTGTTGCCTCAGAGTTTGTATCCAATAAGGTACATTGTCTGTCCAATAATCTGTCCTCCCAACAGGTGGTAACAGGATCTTATACACAGGATCTTTCACTTTCTCTCCTCCTAGCCATAGAGAGCAGGGATGTCTTGCCTCTTATTACTCACTGATACCACCTCCAGGCTTCAGGTGGTATTTAAGGAGCCTTGGTGTATATGTCCATTACAATACACATCCAGTGAGATTCAATAATAGTTCTTATCGTTAAAAATGGTCCTAATTTTGCCCCAACCAATCAGATATTATTTAACATTTGAAAGGTAAAATCCGATTGGTTGGGGCAAAATTAGCACCAATTTTAATGATAAGAACTTTCATTGAATAAACCCTGATCATGTCCAGACAGAAACTTTTTTTGGATTACGGGATACTTCCTTTCAGTATTCACATGGAGCAGACACAGGCTAAACCATTTTGAAAAAGGAATCTCAGCTCTGTAAATAAGTTTATGTATTTTGTATATTTTGTCTTGTCTATACTAATAAAAGGCAAAGCCCTCACTAATCAACTTGCCGTGGAGGCAGACTGCTTAAATTTGGCAGGCTCATTCATTGCACCTTGCTTACAAAAGTTAAGCAGGTTTCGTTTCGAAATTCCACCTGTAATGGTGAGTATCTGACATTGCACAGACTTATGGTTACCTAGCTTACAAGCTATACAAATCTATATGGTTGGTCCGATTTCAACCAAATTTGGTATGCATATACTCCTTTACCAGTAAAAGGTTAACAAAATATTTTTTTTAGGGTGGGGGGGGAATGGGGGGGGGGGGAATAGAATTTTGAACTCCTGCACACTAACTGCTGGACCGTTTTTTACCAAAATATCATGGTGTGTGCGGGGACTGGCTGAGGTGTAAGGGGAAGGGTTTGGAGGGTGGACAGAGAGGAATAGTGGGGTGTATTGGGGGCGGGAGGGGAGGGGTGGTGGGGGTTATTTTCACCAAAATTTCGTAGTTGAATAAAAAATATAATATTAAATTAAAGTTAATGAGTGTTGCATTATCGTAAAGCTTATTGAATTGTCTTTCTTTAATATATCAAGTGCCGAGTGATTACAGCAATCTTGATACATTATTGCTTTCTTACTAAAAAGGTTATTTGAATACATCTCCGCTGCGAAGCGTGGGTATTTTGCTAGTACCTAATATAAGTCAGTGCTATACTTTATATACGTTATATTCATTTACTGATGGTAATTTTTTAAATGGTAACAGTGAGTGAGTACACACATACATATACACCTTTCCTATATGTAATATCCAATACCCCACACCTTATTGGTATCTCCTAAAAACTCAATGCAATCTCCTATGAAGGTATACATTTGTTTATTTAATATAAGGGATAAGGGATATATAAATAGGAGAGAAGGTTAGTACACCATAACTTTAAAGTCTTTTGCCCGGATGCAAGTCCAGCATAAGTAAAGACATAGCTGTAAGAAGGCAGCACTCACGAGGTCTTAAAAATAAAACCATAAAAAAAAAAAAAATATTAAAGACATACGATCTACGCATCTCGTGTGCTGAAACACGTAGATCACATCTTTTTACTGTGGAAAAAAAAAGTATCTTTGTTTTACTTTTAAGACCAGTGAGTGCTGCCTTATATTTATAGCAATAGTCCTATAACAAAAGTCAGATGCACTCTGGTGGGACATTTAAGTAAGTTTTATTTAAGTCCAAACATCTACACCTATCTCTACCTATAAAAGTAAGTGCCCTTCTCTTGCTAACACCTCAACACCTCCCCATAATAAATCTTGAATTCAGCCGTTCAAGGATTACTGAAAGTGGCCCGCGGAAAATGGTAAGTAGCACGCGTGTGTTTTTTTGCTGTTCTTCCCACAGGGACATGTTCCCTGGACCATTTCCCAGGTCCCAGAGCCTTTTACAGTAGGTTACCACTGCTATTTAAACAATTAATGTAGGCGGTAATTTCCGATTTTATTTTTTAATGACGGATTAACGGATTTCTGATTTTTCGAAAATCTGCAAATCCTCAAGCAGGAATGGATTTTCAGAAGTTCGCCCATCTCTACTGACAAGAGAAAAACATTCAGGGGAACAAGTAAATATTATTTTTTTTTACTTTAAGTCAAGTAAAACTATAACTAATAGTTCTGGGTGACCAAGAACAGAACCCTAACTAAAATGTTGCAGTCTCTGACCACCAACTGTGGTAAAAAACATTACCCAGGTACCTCATTTTTACTCTTTTTAATCGCCACTCTTAGCACTCCAGCTGTCTCTACTCAAACTTCTCAAAGAGTGAAACGTCCTGCCATGTTTATGCTTTTCAAATACTGTATACAATAGATTATTCTTGTTACTATCAATGCCTGAAATTGTTAGGAAAAACTGTAAACTCAATCAAATAACTTGAATAAAAATGAAAACAATTGTAGCAAAGGCAAACAACTTTACAGCAACAGTTTACATTAGAAATCAGACATTTAGATTCAGAATCATTTAAGCAGAAGGAACAACTATAGTGCAAACGTCTATCCCTCCAAACTAGCAAGAATGTACCAAAAGCTTCTTACAGTAAAATCACACACTAAGCTCTGTGCATGTATTTTGTGGCAGTGTAATATAAACATTTTGTTGTGCATATGGCAAGGACTAGTGGCTCCGTTCCTCCACAAACCCCTTCAGCTTGCCCAGACACTAGAGCTGATTGGCGTTTTTAAAATGGTGATTAGCAGGTTCTACAATTTCAGTTTATGTTTAAGGGAACACGTCAGACTTGCTGACCCTGAACCCTCACCAAATTGTTTTTAATATGGATGAATAAAGGCTTTTTTTAAGAGAAAGATTGGGACTCCATGTGTTGAGCTGTGTGACCCGAAACACTAAATATTTCTGATTGATGAAAAACATTTCTAGTCTTCACAATGCAAGCAATGTTCTATGGGCATTTTAGGGAAAATGCTACTCCATTTTTGTCAATATAATATGGGTTTACAGGGACATTATACTGAAAAAATAATCTATAATTGAATAAAAAATAATCTATAATCTATAATTGAATACATGTAATTAACAATTACTCTGATTTGCATGTGATGCTGCATGCCTTCAATCCAGCATACCTTTTGTTTAGGAGCAGTATCCCCCCCCTCCCTCTTTTAACCACTCTCACTTCCATCCGACCTGACTTTTTTCCCACAAACCAACTGTCAAACCTGCACACAGCATACAGCATTCCAACTGTCAAAACTCTGTTACCATTCCAGCTACAGCAAAACAGCTCACAGAAGAATAGTTTTTGAAAGCAAGGAACTTGATTGAGAGTTGAAATATAAGACATTTTAGATTGGATAAAAAAAAAATTATACAGTGGTGGTTGGGAAGAATTCTAATTTCCAGTTATGGTCAATTTAAAATAACCTATTTTTCGGTATAGATGCCTTTTAATTTTTTAGCAAGGCCTGCACAGTTATTACACAGCATTTTTAATGGCAGTAGAAGCAAAATTCCATAGTAAGTGGTTAGTGAGGGTTTAAGATGGCATTAGTGTGATGTGCAATACTGTAGATGTGCAACTTTTTGTCACAACACTGCAAGTGATAAAATGATTTATAGAATGGGAATAGTGGGATTTTATTTAGGGAAATTTACAATTTTTTTCGAGGTCTTAAACAGGCAAAAGGATAATACTGGACTAGATAATACGTGTCTGAAACATATTCCTGCATCAGGACCATGGCAGACTTAAATGGCTGGATTACAAATACTGTAAATTGCAGCACCCAACTAGCCTAGGATAGGACGAAATTAATAGCAAGATCTTACTGACTTAAAAGAACAGTCACTCTGAGGAAATTCCCCTATAGACGTCTAATATAAATGTAACATTTTTATGTAAAAATGTTTTATTGTTACTAATGTGCAAAAATACTATAAGAGCCAGTTACGGGTGCTTTCTGCTCCTGCGGGTTCGCACACAATCTACAGTAAAGTATGCCCAGTGGCGTAACTACCGCCCCCGCAACCGCAGGGGGGTAGCAGGGCCTGCCACAAGCCCATAATCTGTGCAGCGACCAGCCAATTTTAAACAGCTGATCTCGCGTATGAAGGAAACATACACACGATCAGCTGTTTAAAAGACCAGACCCGAACTTCCGGTTCAGTTCTGGTCTTTTAAACAGCTAATCGCACATATGTTTCTTTCATATGAGCGATCAGCTGTTTTAAAAACGTCTGGTCACTGCACAGATTGTGGAGGCTGCGGAGATCTTCGTGGAGGGAGTAGGGGGTCAGGGGCCCGGTCTCCAATTTCGCGGGGGGCCTTGGCCCCTTCAGGTACACCCCTGAGTGTGCCATAATACATAATATTGTTGGGCTATCTTCTAATATCATTATGGCAAATTTACAGATATGGAAATCTGAAGACCATCACGCTCTCTGCACTCTTTCCTGTCTGACCAACTGAAATGCACTTGTGCGACTGAAAGCAATAAAATACCATTGGATACAACAATCAAGTTTTTCACTTTGGCAATGTTTACAAGGACAGTGCAAAATGTTGTCGCGCGCACCTCCTGTTTTCCTCCTCTTGAAACTGACAAACAGGATGTTATTTATGGTTTAAAACTACAGCATTTATTCATACTTACTTAAAATACAGACCGTGCTTCAGTTGGGGTTTGCACATTCCAATAAATACACCTGCAATACTTTGAGGAGTAATGCTTTGATTTTCATTGGTTGCCACTCCTTTAAATGGGATGTACCTGTGGGGGAGGATAGGTCTATGATTAAGGGTCCAAGGGAGGCCTGAAATGTGTCAGACCAGTGGGAAACCCTAACTGAAGCATGGTCTGTATTTTAAGTAAATCTGAATAAATACTGTTGTTTTAAACCATAATTGATATCCTGTCTGTCAGTTTCAAGAGAACGGGAGGTGCAGCAACAACAGTTTGCACGGAACTTTATTATAGAAGGGTGATGTTAGCTTTCAAATGTTAAATAATATATGATTGGTTGGGACAAAATTAACACCATTTTTAACGATAAGAACCATGGGTGTCCGCACATAGGGGCAAGGGAGGATTTCAACCTAAAAAAAAAATATTGTGCACAGCCGGATCTTCTGCTGGCCCTTTAATAAAATAAATGCCCGAACCCTCTTTAGGCAGAGGCAGGGTCGGACGGGCCTACTAGGGTACCAGGGAAATCCCCGGTGGGCTCGGTCTTAGTGGGCCCAGCAAAAAGGAAAAAATAACTAAGCAGACCGTCAGCCTGTCTTCTGCGCTGCGCCTAGCTAACTGTGTGCTGCATCCTGTCCAATAGCCTGGCGCATGTAGTGACACACCTACCAGGAGTAGGAGAAGGAAGGAGGGCCCTGGTCAGAAGCAGAACCAATGCTACCTCCTACCGTATGCTCCAAAGACAGGCTGGGATGCACGCGTGCGTGTCGCACAAGCAGAGAGCGAGTGAGATGCGGCAACCGGCAGCAATGTGGAGGTGTGAAGAAGGCAGCCCATCACTGAATGGTTAAGACTGCTGGCCAGAGCACAGTGGAACCTGCTGGTACTACTACTGTAATTTAATGTAACAGCATTGGGGGGGATTGGTGGGAGCTGCTGCTGGTCTGAGCACAGCAGAGCCGTCTGCCTGTAATGTAACAGAGCAGACCAAAAAAAGTATACATTTAAAAAGGTTTGTTGGCAGGGTAGGATTATAGTAAAGTATGAAAATTACAGCTAGTGGCTTTTCTGTGTGTGGTCATGGTTCTGCTGGCCTGCTGTTGGGGGATAAATAATGGTAGTGGTGGTTTTTATGGGCCTTTGTACAGTATAGCGGGGAGAGGCATGTGATTATGATGGCTGCTGGGGGATAATGGTGGGACTGTGGGTCTTCATGGGATTCAGTATAGGGAGGAGGGTTTAGGAGTATGTAGTCATGGGGTCTGCTGTTAGAAGGTCATGCTGTGGATCTTGATGGTCCTGAGCGGTACCAGTCTCACCAGTTTCACAATGCCAGCCTATACTCATCTTCACAGTGACAGCCTATTCACCTGTCCCTCAATGCCAGCCTATTCACAATCCTCGGTTCCAGCCTATTCACCTACCGCACAATGCCATCCTATTCCCCACAGTGTCAACCTATTCAGAAATCTCAGTGCCAGCCTATTCACCGGGCTCAGAATGAAAACATATTCACCAGACTCAGTCTGTCTGTCTCTCTCTATCTTGTACTTTCTGTCTGTTTCTTGCCCAGAATATTTAAGACCCTACCAAGCAAGCCCCTGTACTGGATATCTTCACACCATGGTAAAAGGTGGCGTAACTAGTGCCAGGCTACTGGGGAACATGTCCCAGATTTGCAAGCTTTTCTCCCCCCTCCCTCTCCGAACCCAAGATCACTTGTATACATACACACGATCTTGTTAATAATATGCCAGGTACTGTACCAGTTTCTTAAATCTATTTATCTATCCTGTCTGTTTTTTAGCTGCCTGTCTGTCTATCTATTCTATATGTCTTATATCTATCTGTCTGTATGTCTATCTAACTGTCGATCTCTCTGTATCTATCTCTTTAATCTATATCTACAGTATTTGAGAAAAATAAATGTTTTTTTCAGGGTACCTTTTAACAAGGCATATTTCCGTTATGTCACACTATTCTGTGTTGTATTAACATAAATGAAAACATTACTCAGCGCCCCCCCCCCCCCACTGTTATATGTTTTTGTTCCTAAAATGAACATTTAAAGTCTATATACTCGAGGGTAAACTATAGACTATATCTATCATGGCCAATCACCTATCAGACAACCTCGAAACATAGGAGAACAGGACATGCCATATCCTTGGGCCCCCCTTGTGCCTACCTTCCCGGTTAAATCCAACAGACTGGAAGCGAGACTATACAGTAAATAAGACTCTGGCTGTATGATGGTTACCAAATATGATGCTGGATATAAAACAAGCTACAGGAGAACATCCTAAATGATTATATTATTGCATACTATGCTAACGCTACCATATTTCTGTGTATAATAGGTATATCACCCCTTCACCCGAATGGGCGTCCCAGCGTGACACTCTGTTTATGAATAAGAGAAGAGTACAGGGGTTATGACAGCCTGAAACTATACAGGTACTCACACAATCTACCGACATGTCTGGGCCACGTATGTGGGTGGCTAAACCCTGGGGGGCGGGGCATATGGGGTCCTCTATCAAATGCCATGTGAACTATATTGTAATGTTCATACAAGAAATCTGATCTCAGGCAAAAGAACACGTCAGAATACATGTAACTGGGCCAACACCCTAATATGCACACGGCAGAAATTTTGCAAACCTCATTATGCAGGTGCAAAATCCTCAGTAAGACATCACTTGTATATATATCTCAAAGTTAGTAGAAGTCCTCCCAAACAGGGGTCTATTGCAAAGATGTGATGGACAGGATCCCAGAGTAACAGGACCAATTGTAGTCCTGGGATTCTCTCCTTCCTGAGCTGTGACTTTATCTGCCAAATATGAATAATGCCTACATATGTGATTTACAATGTAAAGAAAAGTTCATGCTATATTTTAAGATGACTATAATTGCTCCAAGAAACTGTTATTAGTTAACAAGATTTGAAAGTGAATTATATATAATGTATTTACTGCAATTGCTCTATATACTCTAAGTCCCAATCTAATTTCTGGTAACCAGTGATAAAAGAAAATACCTCATTTCCCACCCTAATATATATAATCCCCCTCCCTCCTTCTACCCCCTTCCCCCCAGCAATGAGTGGGAAAACAATACGTTCACAAACAACACAAGATAAAACTACTCTGGTACCAACTATTACGTCTTGCTTATTGTCCGCATCCCCGCATAGGCTCCCCTTCGCTCCCCTCTCAACCTCCCCCTCCCCTACTCCAAGGTTTATATAAACAACCAAAACAGTGGGCTGGTGAACAAGAGGTTAAGTCCCTAGGTCCCTGCTTAGCCAACCTTCTACAAGGTAAAATTATCTCCAGTTTAGTTAGTTCTCTAAGATGCAGACGGTCAATGCTCATTTATGGCTACTTTATGCACTAAACCTGTGCTAACCTATAACAAGTTGTGTGTAATATTGTTATACTACTATTATACTACTACTGTTATGCTACTAAAAATGTTTCTATATTTTAAAGAAAGAAAAGAAACAGTTATGTTTTTCCACAACGTTATATGTCTGTCAAAATGTAATACTGTCGAGACTATAAACTCAAAGTTAAAACACCACTATTCTCAAGAGTGCACCCTGTCCCTCCTTCCTACCCCTGTTTTGCTGGACCCCTGGGGCTGCCTATCCCTACTAGATAATAAGCCTACAACCCATGTCCACGTCTAACCAAATGAAAATACTAACCTGAAATGTCCGTGGCTTAAATAGCCCAACCAAACAAATACAGGTGTTCGGGAAACTACAAATGCTTAAACCAGATATTGTGTGCCTGCAGGAGACTCACCTTATACAAGAAAAGATGAAATGGTTGCATAAATCATGGGTGGCTTGGGCTGCATATAGCACCCACTCTAATTTCTCAAGAGGGGTCTCCATTTTAGTCCGTACAACACTACGTTTCAATATAATTAAAACGCAGAAAGATAGCAAAGGGAGATATATTTTTTTGGCCATGGAAATAAACAATACTCTCTATGTCCTGATAGGAATTTACAACCCCCCTCTGGCATCACCATCTATACTCCAGAAAGTAATACAGTTTGCACTAAAATACCCCACGGCCTTGGTAATTTGCACCAGAGATTTTAATATGCTTATGTCCTTTGAAAAAGATAGAATCCCATCTGGCCAACACAAGGGCAATGACTCAAGCAACAACTATCTTCCCCGTACCATCGCAGACATAGGCTGGTTCGATATTTGGAGAGTAAGGAACCCGACGGCCAATACCTACTCCCATTATTCCACTACACATGATGTTTTCTCCAGACTGGATTATTTTTTTGTAAATGAACATCTGGCTCCACATGTCAAACAAATGATGTACCAACCTAGAGGAATATCGGACCACTCTCCAGTGCTGCTGGAACTAGGTAGTACGAACAGTCAAACCCCCATTTGATCAATGAGAATACACCCATTCTGGCTTACATTAATCACTGAAGGAGACCAGCTGAAAGACCAATTCAAATTCTACTTCGAACTAGACCATGGCTCTGTCCCCCAGAACACCAAATGGGAAGCATTTAAGGCCTTTGCTAGAGGTCTGCTAAATTCTACAATCAGTGCAATCAAAAAGCAAACCAGAATAGACGAAGAACATCTAGTTAAACAACTACAGGATGCTAAGCAAAGGTACTGCAATACGCCCACAGATGCATTAAAAGAAAACTGGCAACAGCTACAAAGGCAATATGATATACTAGTCAAAGAAAAAGCTCATCGTAAATATTTTTTCCAAAGACAGCAATACTTCGAACAAGGAAATATATCTACAAGACTACTAACTCATTTTATTAAAACCAATGGGCAACAAACAATACTCACCATCCAAGACCAGATAAACGGCGAGCTAACGTCGACTAAAGAAATCCACGATTCTTTTGCAAAATATTTTCAGGCACAATAGTCCTTACAGTCACACCACTCCACACAATCTAACCTCGGGTATCTACGAGCGCACCAATTCTCCCAACTGCAACTCACCCAAATACAGCAACTCGATGCCTCGCTCACAGTGGAAGAACTATCTGATGCAATATCAGAAATGTCTGCAAATAAAGCGCCTTGCCCGGACGGCATCCCTGTTGAGTTTTATAAGAAATACAAAGACCACCTAATAGACTGTCTACTTAATACGGCTTTCAAATGCAAAATACTTCCCCCCTCTATGCTAGACGCTAGGGTGGTCCTGATCCCCAAACCGGATAAAGACCTATCGGAACATAGTGCATAAAGACCCCTTTCACTCCTCAACAGTGATTGTAAAATCCTAGCTAAAATGTTAGCAAATCGACTGAAAAAAGTCATAACCACCATCATTGACCTAGATCAGACCGGATTCATACCGGGGAAAAGTACTTCAATAAATATTAGACGGACCCAAATACACACTCAAATAAATCACAATGAACAAGGAGACAGCGCTTTACTCTCCCTAGATGCCAGCAAGGCATTTGATTCAATAGAATGGAATTTCTTATGGTCCTGTATGCAAAATTTTTGAATTGGGCCGAACTATATTTCCTGGATACAACTACTGTACTCTGCCCCTAAAGCCTCTATAACGGTAAATGGTTCCCAATCCAACTCATTCCCACTTCAATGTGGAACAAGACAGGGATGCCCACTCTCACCCTATCTCTTCTCAGTCGCTATAGAAGCCCTTGCAATCCAGCTCCGAAATGACCAATTTATTAAAGGTCTAAGAAAAGGTATATATGTGGATAAAATCGGCCTCTATGCAGACAATATGATCCTGTACTTGGTAGATACGGGACTGTCCCGTGACCTGGTCCGATCTTCCACTCAATCTAATAGGTAGAACTAATCTAATAAAATGCATTCAACTTCCCAAAATACTATATATTGTAGAACACGCACCAGTATACCTACCTAAGAAACTATTCTCATATTTAAATGGTACTCTATCAAGTAAGCGGGCAAGACTAAAGCTTGCTAAACTCCAACAACCAAAAGACTGTGGTTGTTGCGCTTCCGAATCTCCGGCTGTACTATTTAGCTGGACAGCTTAGATATTTGGCACCCTGGCTAGACCCAAGCAACTCTCCAACTCCAGAGAGTATGCTGGCTTCTTACATCCTTGATATATCTACACCTCTTCATAGCCAAATGCATAAAATCTGGAAAGAAACAAATGTTCAAATATACTCAAATATACTGGGATCCCACCAGAAGCTCTGGCGCAATCAATCTTTTACTCATCTATTAAAATTTACAGGAGATACAGACTGGGAGTCAGTAGGAATCCATCAATTCGGCCAAGTTATCATTGGAGATAACATACATACATACAAAGATATAAACTCGTAATTTAATTAAACTTCCCAAATTTTTACAGATATCTGCAACTACACCACTGTATGCACACTCAATTCCACAACAAGAAAATCCCACTAACCAAGCATCCGATAATTGGAGTTCTCAAAACCCAAGGGCCACAAGGGCTAACCTCACAACTGTACACCCAAATGATCAAAACTCAAACATCTATCCAGTCTTCAATGCTGATCCAAAGATGGAATGATAAAATCCCTGAACTAGGGGCAGAGGACTGGGACGAAATCGTATCAGCACACATTTACGCTTCACCATCAGCCAATAACCGGTTCATACAACTGTATATTACACACCAAGCATATATGTCCCCACAAAAGCTACACCGAATCTCTGCTACTCATTCAACTTTATGCCCTAAGTGCCAGATGGACTAAGGTCGTCAGGTTCCTCACATCTTTACTGTCTTGGCCGGTGCCTCTAGACCCAAGACTATGTCTACTAGGTATCAATAATTTGGAACTAGAAGATAAAAATAAATTAATATTTCTACGTGAGACTTTATTTATGGCTTGGAAAACAATAGTGTTGAAATGGATGGCTCCGGACCACCCCAAACCCCTCAGTCTTGCCTATTTAAAGGCCTGGTCAGCCAATCAGCAGACAGATATGTCACGTGTGTCATAGTCTCGCAATACTTAGAATGTTAATTAAGTAATAAGTCAGTTGCTATGGTAGCATGTAAACATCAAGCCCAATACACGCTTATCAAATAATCAGGTAATATGGACTGTGTGATTACCCAAATGATACATAGTATACAGTATTGACACAGTATATATAAACACAGAAACAATGTTGCTTATGTCCCAACTGAGACAATGTATTAAGCCTAATACAAAACATTTTAGGCCTCAAAAAATTGCATATGGGCATACTTGAGTCTAATTGTTCTAAAGACCAAAAAAAAAGGGGAGGGGGGGCCATTACAAAGGTTAGTAAGAATTGCCAAGTATAACAACGGGATCCATCCGATTCACAAGGTAAGTAAAAAGGTCCTCCCGAATGGTCACCAGTGTGCAACATCCGATAATATGTAAGAATGGCGATCCACCTTAAATAAGAGGATATCCACATGTGAATCCACATGTGTAAACCAACCTTAACAGAGTAGTGCACAAGGGGAATCGTCTGGTCTCCATAGCAGTGAGAGGCAGTCACGACCATTCCAAGGAGTCCATTCATATCTCAGAAGAGGATCGACATAGAAATCGAAGAAGTGGTGAGTAGCAGATCAAAGGAACATCACGTCTGCCAAGTCATCTGTTCATTCCACCACTGCTCACCGAGCAAAGTGTCTAACTGGAATTTCAAGAATAAACATTAATTAGACAAATGGGATGAAATCCATTTCTCCATTGAGATCGCTAGGATGTAAAGTCTTCAAATTTAAAATGTAACGAGTCTCAGAACGTAATAAAGCATTCTCAATATCCCCACCTTAATACTTTTTTCAGCCCCATACACTTTAACCCTAAGGTTTTTCCCTGATGAAACTTTAAGAAATGTTCAGCCACACTAGTGAATGAAGTTTCATTAGTTCTGGGTCTTCCTGCTAAACATATATTAGATAAGTGACTGGACAACCTCTGTTTCAAATGTTGTCTTGTTTTTCCCACATATATCTGTTTGCAGGGACAGACTAGTGCATATATAACATTTTGTGACTTACAATTAAAATACTGTCTGAAGTCAAGTTTGTATGTGCCATCTGAACTGTAGAGAAATTTCCTAGAGTCCATGTACTGACAGCAG
This sequence comes from Hymenochirus boettgeri, assembly GCA_019447015.1. Classification (NCBI taxonomy): domain Eukaryota; kingdom Metazoa; phylum Chordata; class Amphibia; order Anura; family Pipidae; genus Hymenochirus; species Hymenochirus boettgeri. The sequence goes on from CM033470.1 coordinate 237,170,885, forward strand.
GTGCATTCCCCACAGGGATAAGTGCCCACAAGCCCCCCCCCCCCCCCCTATTTAGCATCCAGGGTTGTCGTACAAAATGACTCTGGACCAACTTGTCTCTTAAATTCAAACACCTCCTGGCTCTAATCTGTGGGGTGTCTGCAATGAAGGATTTTAAAAGATTGTCATTGGTAAGGATATGCCAATTCTTTTTCAATACTGATCTAGTTTGGTGCCATTTTTCATTATATTTAGTGATAAATCTTACATTGTTATTCAAGTTATCCCTTCTGTGTTTCGGTCCCAACAATTCTGTTTGTGTATGTTGTGATGCTGCGTATTGACAAGTGGTTAGGGTATGTAGCCGTTCGTGTAAATGAGAAGCCTCTCTGTCAAAATCTGCCTGTTTAGTACAGTTACAGCGTACCCTACGAAACTGTCCCCTAGGGATGCCTTTAAGTAATGCTGGGGTATGGGCACTGGTAAAGTGCAGTAGCGTGTTAGTGGCAGTGGGTTTTCTAAAGAGACTGGTACTGAGCAGGCCCTGATCTTTAAAGATGATCAAATCCAGAAATTCAACCTTATCACTGGAAACATGGTGGGTGAGAAAGATATTGTATATATTGTTGTTAAGTTTACTCAGGAAGATGGAGAAGTCATGGATGTTACCCTTTCAAAGTATGAATATATCATCTATATATCTGTGCCACACATCCACATGGGAACTGTGGCACCGGTTTTCATCCAAGAACACAATTTCTCTCTCCTACCATCCCAGGAAAAGGTTCGCGTAGGAGGTGTGTGCATTTTGCGCCCATATCTACTTCTCTAACTTGCAAGTAGAATTTCTGGTCAAAAACAAAATAGTTGTTTCTTAGGGCAACTTCCAAAAGTTGTGTCAAAAAAGCATTTCTAGACCTTTGTGTCTGATCTTCCATATCAAGGAAGTAGGACACTGCTGCAATACCATGTGAATGTGCTATGCTGGTATAAAGTGATTCAACGTCACATGTGATGAGTAGATGATCCTCATCTACATTGATGGTCTTAATCTTTTGAATAAAATCACCCAAGTCCTGGACATAGGAGTCCAGAATAAGTACATGCCGTTGTAGGTATTTATCAACAAATTGGCATATTGGTTCCTTCAGACTTCCTATGCCCGAGACAATGGGTCTGCCAGGAGGATTCTTTTTGTTTTTATGAATTTTTGGCAAAACATAAATTGATGGTACAATTTGGTGTGTTACCTTCAAAAAATTGCCCTCCTGGTTGGAGTCCCACTGGTTACCGCAGATGTGATGATATCAGACAATCTTTTTTTTATTTATTGGTGGAATCTGAGGGGAGCAAAACATAGTTGTCCGTATTATGCAGCTGTCTCAATACTTTTCTACAGTACTCATTGGTGGGCCAAATAACGATATTCCCACCTTTGTCTGCTGGTGTGTAAAATTATTGCTGGAAATTCTCTTGTCATTCATCTTTCTGATGTCAAGGAGAGTATTTCTGTAATAAATATCAAGACTAGAAAACTCAGAAAAGGTTGGGGTCTACCTAGATTTTGGTCTAAAGCCTCTCTCACCTTCTGAAGTGTTGGCACTTAAATCGTAATGGGGCACTTCGTATCTCTCATCCCTTTTCTAAAATTTTGCTTTTAGTGCCAATCTCCTGCAGAAGAGAAACAAATCCTTAGCCAATTCAAAGGTATTCAGATGCATCTGTGGATAGAAACTTAACCCTTTTGGTAAAACGGATAGCTGAGTGTTAGAAAGAGAATGGGAAGACAAATTAATAACCTGTAAATTTTCCTTGTGTGCTAGACTGCTTCTAGGATTTGCTACTTCTTGTAGGACCCCTGACCGAATCACCTCGGACCTCTTTTTTGATTCCGTAAGCGAAGATCTCCTTCGTCTGGGTCCCTGTTGTTCCCCCCTCCTAAAAAAAGATTCAGCCTCACTTTCTGATTAATTTGAGTCTAACTGAGACTCCTGAGTGTTATTGAGTCTTTTTCAGCGAGGAGTGCGTCTATTCAAAGTGTGTCTCCATCTATACACTGTCCCTTTCTCATAATCTGATTTATCTCGAGTAAGTTTGGTTCTCTTTACCATAGCTATCTCATTTTCAGGTTTCTGTAAGTCACGTTTCAATTCAGCATCAAAGGTCTTTTTTTGTTGCTTGGGAGTCTGTTTATTGATCTCCTCAGTCAGATCACAGTGTTAACAAGAAAAAACATCATTTATACTGCTGTAACTTTGGATAGACTAAAGCTAGAAACATGATCCTGGAGTCATTTTAAAGGTAAGAATGTGTCTTTTTTGATAAAGGCCACTTGTATGGAGACCACAATTTACATTTAAACCATACCTAGGCAAAGTAAGGCCCGGGGGCCGCATGCAGCCCATTGGCTGCCCCTGACTGGCCCTTCAATACAAGACCTGTACCCCCCAAAAATGTAATATTAATTGATAATCTCAGGCTAGATAATTGATTTATTTTTATTAAGTGTATTTTATTTAAAAAAAAATGATTGCCTGATCAATTGAGGTAAACCTATTGGTCTGGCCCTTCAAAACAATCCAAGTTTTCATGAGTCCCCCAGTGAAATTGAATTGCCCGCCCGTGCTTTAAAACCAATTCTGGACTTCACAGAGCATATATTTTTTTAATATTAAAATCTGTAATAGCTCATCTATTTGTCAACATACAAGGAAAATGCTTATAAGAGATCATGTCCTATTTGGTTGGTATGATACTGATAAGATGTATTGTAACACCTCAGATAGATTGAGATGGGGCTGCAGTGCATAGAGAACTCTGTTTCACATTCTGTGGCAATGACCTATTATTCAACTCTTACGGCACTATACTATAAAGTTAACCTAAAACTTTCCCACAGACCCAGTACACTGAATTCTTGGCCTCCAATTCACTTGATGTTCTAGAGATTTATGCATGTACCTTATGATAGCAATACAATGTCTTATTTATTTGCATTGAAAACACGCTGTTGCACCATCCCAGGAGGAATTACTCCGCATTCGAAGTGTGGAGTTACTTACTATTAATTAAGCAGGCATTAAGCACTCAACCCCACACAGTAATAAACGAACAAGTACTATGTTCTTATTTATATTGCTAAATGGTCCGGGTCCAAGATTATCCCAAACACTTCACCTCATAACGCTTGGTAAGTGAACTACAAAGCTTACCCATCCATCCTGGTGGCCTGGGTGCCGGCAGGGCTGAACAATCAAAGTAAAGTGAAGTAAGGATCCACACTAACCAGTGCCAAAAGGAAATCAGAATTTAGCCTGATGCTTTTCAGACTAAACAGTCCTGAATCATAGGCACTATGGTTAAGGACTGTTTAGTCTGAAACGCATCAGTCTAAAAGTCTAAAGGACTCCGCACTACCCCAAATATGGTTAAGTCTATGGTCATGTTGTACACCACTACAGTGCTCCCGGGTACAAAAAGTTACTCCAAAACCCAAAATTGATCAGACAGCCTGAACGTAGACCCTTATAGAGCACCCAAACCTTATTGAGACCAATATATTAAAAAAAATTACTATATTTCACTCTTTTAATACTGGTTGCCATTAAACTCACTGTTCATGGTAGTGCAAACCCCCTATTATAAACACCATAAATATAAGCACATACAATACAACAGTAGGGAGAGTGAGTAGGTGGAGTAAAGTCCATCAGCTATATATGATAAAGCCTAGTATCTTGTGTCCAATGCAGCATTTCAGGGCCGCCATCAGACTTTCCTGGGCCCCATACTGGGTACATTTCTGGGCCCCCCATAGCACGAACCAACTCAGACAGTCCATACCTCCCAATATTTTAAAAAGCAAAAGAGGGACCGATGGGGAGAAGAGAAGCGGCAAATGCGGATTTTTTCCCCACAATCACTTTAAGACCACTCCCACTTTGTTAAGGTTACACCCATTTAAAGACCATTATTCCCGTTTTACGTTGTTGCCTGCAATATTATATGTCAACTAGACATTAAGCCTGTTAAATTAACAGGCGTGAGACATGCTCTACCTCCCCGACGCACATACATACCGGTAAATATAAAATGTACCCGTGTCCCGCACACACACTTAAGATGCCCTCATGCCCAATGGGCACAGACTGGTAAATATAACATACCCATATATATTCGAGTATAAACCGACACAAGTATAACCCGAGGCACCTACTTTTTACCTCTAAAAAGGCGTAAAAGTTTTTGACTCGAGTATAAACCAAGGGTAGAAAATAGGACCACAACTGCCTTCTGATTCTGTATTGTTTTAAGGCTTTAGTTGCCCTTTAAATGGACAGCAGAATTCCCATACAGTAGTCACATACAGTAATAGCCAAATCCAGTATGGTTATTACAGGATGCGACTACTGTATGGGAATGCTGCTGTCCATTTAAAGGGCAACTAAAGCCTCAAAACAATACAGAATCAGAAGGCAGCAATAGATATCATCCTCCTTCTGATTCTGTATTGTTTTTAGGCTTTAGTTGCCCTTTAAATGAACATCAGAAGTCCTATACAGTAATAACCATACTGGATTTGGCTATTACTGTATGGGAATTCTTATATCCATTTAAAAGGCAACTAAAGCCTCATTCCTTGGCACTCCAGATGTTTGGAAACTACACCTCCCAGCATGCTTTAGTTGCTGGGAGTTATAGTTTCCAAACATCTGCAGTGGCAAGGAATAGCCACTGCAGGAATTACTCTACTTCCCCCCCTTCTGAGTCCCCACAGTTGCCTTCTGCTACCTGCTCCACATGTTCCCCTGCAGGCTGCTCTGGATCCTCTAATCTGCTCTGGCAGCCACATGCTCCACTTTCCTCTGCTGGCTGACGTCACTACTCAGCGCCGGCCTCACTTCCCGGCGCCGAGTAGTGACGTCAGCCAGCAAAGGATGCGGAGCATGCGGCCGCCGGAGCAGGTAAGTGTTTGACTCGAGTATAAACCAAGACTCTTTTTTAGGCTATTTTTTTAGCCCACACAGACTGGATCCCATATTAGACCCCATATTATATTCTACATTAGTGTTCCTTAAAACGTATTTCTATTGATATATTCACCCCTTTCTTCATGCTCAAATTCTTACACCTACCCACTTGTGCACTGTCTGGAAAAAGGCTGCCACTATTGCCACACAGCATGGCAGCTCCACACTCTGTCCTGCCTATATCCATATTTCTATCTCAGATTGCAGCTCCACACACCATCTCTATCCTGTCTATATCCTGATAATAGAGATGGTGTGCTGCAATGTGACAGACACAGAGATAGAAATTTGGAAATGGGCAGGATAGGGATGGTGTGAAGTTGCCATACTGCTATATAAGACACAATCTCTATCCTGCTTATATCCATATCTCCATCTCAGTGTGGAGCTGCCATAGTGCTATGTGACAGAGATGGAGATATGTATATAGGCAGGATAGAGATGCTGTGGAGCTGCCATGCTGCATCCATGGGGTAGGTAATATAGCCTAGTAGCCCTATTAGGCTATTACCTACCCCATGTGCAGTGCACACCTTAGTAGCAGAATGCAAACAAGGCATGCTGGGAGTTGTAGTTTCTTAACATGGGAAGTTACAAGGTTTTCCAACACTGCTATATAGGTTCTGGCCCCAGCAGCCCCATAGAGGAAGTTTATCAGTCCCTGTACACAGCAGTGAGACAGAGGGTAACAATGCCCCCCATGGACTCTCACAATCAGAAATGGGTTCAGTATAACTTACAGTTACTCCCTCCTGCTCTCTATGGAGATCACAGCACAGAAGATACAAGTTCAGGGGAGGGGCGGGAGGGAGTGGAGCCACATAGAAACACCCTGTTTGTCTTCTCTATCTAGGAATGGAGTTCGCCTAGTGGCTGAATTCAGTATTGCAGAACATTTTATTTTTTTTCTTTCTTTTACTCTCTGGGCCCCTTTCAAGTCTGGGCCCCATACAGGAGTACAGTGACTTGAGTTCAATCAAGGTTTCAGAGTTCCTATCTATAAGAAACAGTCTGTGGTTTATCTTCCATACACAATAGCATAAAACGGTACACTGCTGCTTTGAAAGAATATGGCAGCCATAACATTTGGACAGGATGACTCACAGCTCATACACTCGGATGGTGTACAATCACAGAGAGAAAGTTCAAATACTGACTCAGTTCAGCCGCTGTCTTATACAGCCAATACAATACTCACTGCAAGCTCCATACATAAACAAAATAAAAGTCTCACCACCTCAGACTACGGACCCCAGTTCTTCACCTGCGCACTCTGCAGGACTCGTTCACTTCTGATAACGTACCGTTTGTCCTTTAAGTTAACTTGTAAGAGTTGTGAGGAAGTTTGTTACCAAACTTTTAGTGGAACACGTTCCCAATAGCCACAACTCTGCACCTTGCAGACGCTCACTGGTCTAAGTCCCAAAATCTTGCAGAACCATCAAGCAGCCGTTTACATAGTACACTCTCCCTCCTGCACAAAAGAACTATAGACCTGTAAGCCTAACATCAGTGGTAGGGAAGGTGATGGAAACTTTGTTAAGGGATCATATCCTTGACTTTGTCTCCAGAGATCATCTTATTAGTAGTAGTCAGCATGGATTTATGAGAAATAGATCATGCCAGACAAATTTAATTGTTTTTTATGAAGAAGTGAGTAAGAAGTTAGATTCAGGCACAGCTGTGGATGTGGTATATTTGGATTTTGCAAAAGCCTTTGATGCTGTGCCACATAGGCGACTAATGTATAAACTGAGGACTGTTGGTCTTGAAGAAAACATTTGTTCATGGATAGAGAACTGGTTATTGGACCGCAAACAGAGAGTGGTGGTTAATGGAGCTACATCTATGTGGGCTAAAGTTCTAAGCGGAGTTCCTCAGGGTTCTGTACTGGGGCCGCTTCTGTTTAATCTGTTTATAAATGACTTAGAAGGGGGCATTGAGAGCAAGGTCTCTGTGTTTGCTGATGACACTAAATTATGCAGAGCTTTGGAAACTTCCAATGATGTGCAAGTGCTGCAAGCAGACCTAGATAGATTATCAAAATGGGCAGCAGAATGGCAGATGAGATTCAATGTTGATAAATGTAAGGTGATGCATTTGGGATTTAATAATCCCTGTGCCACCTACACCATAAATAACTCTGTGTTAAGTGCATCTGAAATGGAAAAAGATTTGGGGGTTCTGGTAGATAACAGACTTAGCTGTAGCAAACAATGCCAGGTAGCAACAGCTAGAGCTAGCGAGATATTGTCTTGTATAAAGAGGGGAATAGATTCAAGAGAGAAAAATATTATTCTCCCTCTTTACAAGGCACTGGTAAGGCCTCATTTGGAATATGCGGTGCAGTTTTGGAATCCCATATACAAAAGGGACATCTTGGAAATGGAAGCAGTCCAGAGAAGGGCAACTAAATTAATAAGGGGAATGGAGGGGCTTGAATATGCAGGCAGATTAGACAAGTTAGGGCTGTTTACATTGGAGAAGCGGCGGTTGCGTGGGGACATGATAACCTTATACAAATATATTAATGGCCCATACAGTGAACTCTCTGGTGCATTGTTCACTAATAGGTCATATCAGAGGACTCGTGGACATCCTTTAAGGTTGGAAGAAAAGAAGTTTCATCTTCAAGTTAGGAGAGGTTTCTTTACAGTGAGAACGGTGAAACTGTGGAACTGTCTTCCAGCAGAGGTGGTAATGGCAAGTTCATTGAATAACTTTAAAAAAGGCCTGGATAAGTTTCTAAAACTAAAAAATATTGAGAATTACTGGTATTAATGCATATAGATCTGGTTGATCCAGGGATACTTTCCGATTGCCGTTTGGAGTCAGGAAGGAATTTTTCCCCCCCTTTTTTAGCTGGGGTTTTTTGCCTTCCTCTGGATCAACTGTTAGGTAGGGTTTAAAAAAAAAAAAAAAAAAAAAAAGGGAATAGGTTGGACTTGATGGACGAATGTCTTTATTCAACCTTAATTACTATGTTACTATGTTACTATGTTACTATGTAAGAACACCTATGCACGTTTTACCTGGAAACCCCACGCTTCTTCAGGGCTTCTCCCCTTAGCCTTCCCAGCCATTAAATACCCTATTTTATTGACAGTGTTTACCAACCCATGAGAGAATACAATACCAATCTCACTAATGAGTTAACATATCAATTCACATTTTTTATTGTAGTTGCAATACACCTATCTACAGCATTGCTTATAACCCTCTTATCAACATTATTATTCAAATTTAACTTATTATCTGAACCCACAAAAGGCAAATAAATTACAGAAAGCATGAGTACAGGATCTCAGTATTCCTACCTTCCGGGAAGTGAGTCCCCAGTTTGTAGATCCATTCTAACTCTTTTTGCAAAAGTCTTTTTTAAACATCACCTCTTCTCTGTCCCAAATTGACCTTAGATAAGCCATAGAAATACAGACCACCCATTGTCACGAACTTACCTGCCACTCCGGTCCCGTGCCGCACTGCACTTCCGGGTGGGTGGCGTCGTAGACGTCATGGCGTCACGACCCCGACATGCCGGGCGGCGCGAGAATTCAAAAACCGGCGTCCTCCTGGACCCGGTGCCTGATAGTAGCGTTTGCTACCTCCCCGGCTTCTTGTACTCACCTGCCTTGGATCCTGTTCCTCTCCTGCACCAACTACTTACCTTTCCCACTCCAGAGACTATACCTTCCTTGCCTGCTCCTGTGACCACTAACCTAGCCTGTTCCTGTGCCTACTTACCTTGCTTGTTCCAGTACTTCTATTCCAGCATCTTCAGTTCCAGTATCCAGCCTACAGTTCCCAGCAGACCCTTGTTCCAGTATTCAGCCTACAGTTCCCAGCAGCACCTTGTTCCAGTATTCAGCCTACAGTTCCCAGCAGCACCTTGTTCCAGTATCCAGCCTTCAGTTCCCAGCAGCACCTTATTCCAGTATTCAGCCTACTGTTCCCAGCAGCACCTTGTTCCAGTATCCAGCCTACAATTCCCAGCAGCACCTTGTTCCAGAATCCGTCCTTCTGTTCCCAGCAGCCTCTGTGTCCTGCATTTTCAGGACTATCTGCCTCCTCCTAAAGCATACTCATAAGTACCCCGGCCTCCCGGATGTTTATTACACCCATACTGTACTTCCTCCATGATTTTCTATGATATGCTGGGCTACTGCACTTCTTTTTACATCCCTCTTGTAACAGGCTCTTTAATGTTCTTGTATCCTATCAGGGAGATGATGTGTGGTTATGCCTACGTACTTCATACCACATCTGCATCCACTTTTTGCCATCTTTCAAAATTACCTCTGTTTTTTCTTTCATCCACTTACCAGTTATGTAGTTACCACATTTCTTATTTCCCTTTGTTCGAACCTCTCTATTTATTCTTAGCCATGTCCTAATATTTTCTTGGGGGGGGTCTCATAATAACCTTTGCATAATATGTCCCTCAGATTTTTTGCTTTTCTTGCTACCAATTTTGGATACATCCCTACTTTTGGACTTAATATTCTATCATTACTCAACAAATGCCAATGTATTTGAAGAATATTAATTATGCTCTCCCAATTATCAACCTTATGCTATTATCGCTCTTAAGGAATTTTTTTCCTTCCTCGAGCAATCATATAATATTGCATCTCTACTTATTTTCTTTGGTCTTTCAAAACCTCTTCCTATACACTTCTTGGGAGAAACCCTCGCTCTTTAATGTTTAGCATCAATTCTTGAAAAATTGCTTTCCTCTGTATTATGTTCTTAGGGCGATGGCTTTCATATCTTAATAGAGCATTGACTGCTGTTTCCTTATTAGCATTGACTGCTGTTTCCTTATTAAACACTGTTGTCACTATTCTGCCATCTTCCAATGATATTAACAAGTCATTCCAACCTTTAAAGGATACGACCTATGGGAAAACAAAAAAATAACTAAAATAACAGATCTGAAACACCCAGAAACACTCAGACTATATACATTCCAGGAAATAGCACGCAAATACCAACTCCCACACTCACACTTCCTTCTATACGCACAAATACGAAACCATACAAGAAGCAAAACCAGCACAATAACTGACGTCTTCCAAACCAATCCACTAACACAAGTACTGAACTCGAAGAACCACAAAGCAAAAATATCAAGAATATATCAAGTCATAAACACCTGCCTACTCAAACCACTCACATCATCAAATGTAAGCAAATGGCCCAGAGACCTCGAAATAGACGACGCAATTCCACTTATCCTGAAGGGATGGTCAATAATATGAAAGACAGTAATCAACGAAAGATGGTGAGAAAATTACTTCAAGTTCTTCCATAGAGCATACATTGCATTCAATATTCCAAATCTCTAACCACTAACATCAGAAGTCCCAAACAACCAATGTCCCAAGTGCCACAAACCAAAAGCATCATTATACCATGCAGTATGGGAATGCCCATCCCATCAACACTTCTGGAGAAAAGTCCCAAACTATATAAAAATAATTCAAGGAGTAAACACTCCACTACTCCCAGCAACCATGTTATTCCACCATGTCGCAGACACAACAACACCACGCTGGACACACCTGGCCCTCCTGGCAGCCAAAAGAGCTATAATGCGTAACTGGATATCCCCAAAACCACCCAGAATAAAAGATATCCCCAAAGAATTAAAAAAAATTAATAATGCTTGAGAAATTTGAAGCAGAAGCACATATGGAACAACACACAAAAAAATTCTTCAACACTTGGAAAAATTTCATCATACGGTCCTATTCCAAACAAAACATTCTCGAACTAATGAAAGTATTTCAATATTCCTCTTGGTACTCGGCAGAACAACTACACAAAACACTGGGAGCACTGGAGATCCCGGAAAAGGAAAACAATACCCCAACTACATAATTTAAATATCAAAACAAGACAAGCCAGACATGTACTGTTCAATGTTTTTGTATTGTTTGAATGTTCAAAATGTTTAATTGAATGAGTTTTGAGTCACTAAATAACTATTTCAAAAAAAAGGCAAAAAACAGTGATACCACAAACAAACTGCATCTTTGTAGAAACAAAATTCGGTCAATGCAAAATTGAAATTAAAAACCACTTAACAATGGAAAGGCTTGCCTGCGTGCAGCCAAAACTGTTTAATGCATCATTGATTTCAATAAAAAATTGCAGTTTGTCTATCCAGTGTCTGTGTAATAAACTCATCTGCTGTTCCTGTTCAGACTCACCATCCATAGTTGTAGCCTGTTTGCCTTCTGCCTGTCTGTTAGTCTTGCCAGCTCCCTTCTCCACATTGTGGGATCGGTTCTTGTGGGGTCTCCTCTGGAGCCGCGACCTGGTACCTGCTTGCCGCACAACATCCTCACCATCAGAGGCTCTGGGGAAGACCGGCAGGGGCTTAGACTCCATGTCCAGAGGGGGCCTAATAGGGTTCCTTTCCAGTAGATTATAACAAACCCCCAGTTATTTGCCACTGCAAATGTTTGGAAACTACAACTCCCAGCAACTTAAGCATGCTGGCAGTTGTAGTTTCCAAACATCTGGAGTGTCAAGAAATGGGGGTTACTGTATGGGATTACTGCCCAAAACAATACAGAATCAGAAGGCAGTAGTGGTCATATTTTCTACCCTCGGTTTATACTCGAGTCAATCACTTTTACTCCTTTTTGTAGGTAAAAATATGTACATTGGTTTATACTTGGGACGGTTTATACTCGAGTATATGCAGTACTCATCTGTCATCCTCCATTCTTGTTTGTTTGAAGGGCAACTATAGTGAAAAAAAAAACTTTGTCTATATACAATGTACAGATCACTTAGTATCAGCTGCCTTACTTTCATGTTGCTGTGTGGCTTCGTTTCTTCACACTGGCAGAAGTTTGTACCAAGCTGTGTAGCCCCCCTCCCCTCTCAGTCTAGTCCCCCTCAAGCAGTAAAGGGCTGCATGAAATGTTCGGGCATGCTCAGTTGAAAGGACTTTAAATGAAGTGCTGACATACTGTTGACCCCTCCATTCCAGAGCTAGACTGCAAGCAAGCAAAATATGGGAGAAAGTAGCAATATGCTGAAGGGAGGGGCAGAGGGGGAGAGAGGACAAGTGGTGCTGAGATTCTTTTCAAGATTCTTTCTCTAAGTTAGCTAATTTTATTTATTTTTGTACCTAAAGTCATATCTCTCCCCCTGCTTAGCTGAGATCATAATCACTGAAGACAGAGTCAGTGTAGCAGCAGCTGTAGTGAGACCTTCACAAACACAGTGACACTGCTTGTTGTCCTGATACATTTCATTTGCTTTAGTCTATATATTTCATAGATTGCACTGTGTGTCTTGTTTGGTATATAGTATATTACTGTATTATTATATATATACTGTATTAGTGTTTACTTGGTGATGTCCATTTGTGTCACTGGTTTTGTATGTATACAAGATTTTTTTTGGAGGGGGGGCTGATTTATAGTGTGTTGTGCTCATATTGCTGGGTTAATGGTTTATTGATTGTGTTTAGCACTACAGTATTTGATGTGTTAGTGTGGGTGAGGGAGTGTGTAACAGTACTGCATGGGAGCTTTGGATTGTGTGGGTGTGTACCTTGGAGTGACAGATGAGGTGGAGCAGCTCCTACAAATCACTGCATATTCAAAGGTTTATATCTCAGGGACTATGGCTAATTTAAAGAAACTAAAGGTACCCTGGTGGTTGGGATGACTTATATGATACAATAGAAGGAATTAAAAAAAAAAAATCCACTATAATTGCCCTTTAAACCTTTGCAGCTGTGTGGTGCTGTATTGTATTTATTTACTACTTGTATTTTCAAGTAGATACCTCCTTTTAAAAAATAAAAATGCAATTCAGCTCACCACATCTCCTATAGACTTTGGTTGCCCAGATGTCTGTTACTGGACATAAATTCAAAATAAAAGTGTGTAGTATAGAGCAACCAAAAACGCAGACAAACCCACAGGTATTGTTTAAACAAACGGGCATTATGTGATGTGGTGTGCACAATAAATGCACGTTTGTTTATAGCAATACCTGTGGGGTTGTCTGAGTTTTTGGTTGCTCTATACTACACACTTTTATTTTGATACTACCTTTTACCAATGCTTGTTTGGTTGTTAAATTGTATTAAAGATTTAAAAATGAAAGTATAGAAATGCTATGTCATCCTTTAAAGGGTATCTATACTCTAAGAAGTCATTATTTAAAATCGCATGGCCATGATCTTTCTAAGGCTATACTCTTGTTAAACCTAGTAACATTTGACAGCAACCTATATGTTTGTCTGCAAAAGTAGGGAAGTTCCTTGAAGCACTCCTCAGGAACATAGAAGAATCCATTTTGCACCTAAATTTTCCCTCAGTAGAATGAGTTTATGAGGTATAGCTTGTGTCAGGCACCTTTGGGGAAAAATCTGCAGCCAGACAAGTAGCATGGTATTCTACAAGGAAAAATACTTCGGAAATAGGTGCTATTTCTAGTATTCCTTGCCTTTAGTAATATTTCCCATCATTATCTATCATCAGCAGTATTTAATCTTAAACTCTGATGTTAAAGGACATGTACACCCTTTTTTTCAGTCACCTTATGTATTTCTAAAAACGTTGAAGTTTTAATTTACCTTGTTCATTTTTTTAACCTGACATTTTTACTTTTTCCAGTCTAACTTCACCATTTAGTAAGGAGTCTTCTCCTTCTTGAATTCAGTGAAATCTAATGTCAGCTCTCATTCTAGCTAAGTCAGTGCTTAATTGAGTAATTAACAAAAATGTGGAGCTGGATTGTCAAGGTTTCATTTGCCTTTATGTAGTGTGATAGTGAAGCTTTTATTTACTTTTAGATAGAGATTTGAAGATCAGGTTCACTTCATTATCCACCCTCTGAAGCTCTGTACTATGTTGTTGCTATAAGGGTAACTATAAGGGTAAAGCCACACAATGGCGGATGGCAACGTGCATGCACTTTTCACATGCGTTACCATCTGTTTGCGCTGCATTCCCATTGACATACACTGTGTTTTGATTCCTAACATGCTAACTGATTGCAAGCATGATCGCTGCTGCTTGAGGAATTGCGCTGGTGTGGCCTAGCCCTTAAAGGGTATCTCCACCCTGATTTTTTTTCGGTAGTGTAAACCATCCTAGCCCACCCCCAACCCCCATGTTTGCTTAGTTAAAAAATTGGCTTACATTCTTTAGTTCCCCCAGCGCTCTGATCCAGGCCCTCTGCTTGCCCGCAGCAGGGGGCCGGACCGGCGGCAGCATCTGTGATTGGCTGAGGGCCAGCCAATCACAGACATGGCTGCCAGCAATGCAGAATTTCAGGGGGTCAAAGTGATGTAAGTACATTTGTGCATTTTTTTTTAAAACTAAGCTAAAAGGGCAGTTGGGGTGGGCTAGGGTGCCCTACACCACAGAAATGGGGTAAAAAGATAGGGAAAAAGCAGCCATGAAGGGTTCCAGAGGGATGGAGGGGGGAGAGAGGGATCCCCTGTGCATGCCAGAAACCTCTCAGAGAACAGGGAGGAAGCAGGGACCGGATGACTCACTGACACCTCCTACTACCTTTCAACATTGAACAGGCACTGCAGGAGAACCATTTGGAGCAGAGGAGTAGGATAAGGATTTTTGACAGTTGGGGCAGTAGTGGGTTAAATTTTAGTTTTGTGGGTGAACATGCCCTTTAAAGGGGTAATATTAAAGGGTATGCATATGGCATGCAATCTGTGTGAGACTGTGGCAGATTTCAAGCAATTTTAAGGTGAATGGGTAGATTAAAGGCAATATCTTAGAGACTGTGGCAGAATAAAATTAATCTTGTGAAAGATTGAGCCTTGGCTCCATGTGCTCTCCATGTCACTTCCTCTCAACTGATTTCCTGCTCTCTTCACTTCTGGTATGTCACTTCCCCTTTTTAACTTGGGAACCTCGCCTTCGTGATATTTTGTCCCTTGGGGCTTCTAGAATTTTATATATGGTGCACAGCAAGAAAGTTGCCATGTATTTGAATTTCTTATATATATTTTTGTAGGCATGTTGCAATTTGTTTTTTTTAACTAATCAAATAAAATCAACTAAAACTTCACAATAGTAAGTCACAAACTTTTCTAGGAGAAAAGGTTTAGAAATACACATAAATAGGCAGAACATTTATACTAATAAAAACACTTTAAAAGGTTTCTGGGCTATAATTTAGGGAAAATGTATTCTAGACTGTGCCTACTGAGACTGCTATTAACGTTTTTTTGTGGTTAAATGTCATGGGTTTCCCAAGCAATATAAAATAAGCATGTTTGAATATGCTAAGTTTTAATATTAGCTCACTTTTCCTGGAAACCTAATTGTTTCTTTCAGGCAACAATGGGTGCTGACCTTTATCCTAGACACCCACTCTTACATATAGCAAGAAGTAGCCTGATCCAATAAAAGGAACTTAAAAACATACAATAATAAAAGGAACATAAAAACATACAACTTTGTGTGGTCAGACTTATTACAACCATTGACTAGTAATCTGAACATGTGAATTTTGCCAGTGTAAAAAGCTGATTGGTGAAATTTGCATTGCCATTAGTGAAATTGTCGGGTGACGAACTAAAAATATGTTTTTACTATGTTTAAAGTAAATATATTAGCTACGTTTTGATCCTAAACAAATCAGCAAATTTGTTTATTTTTCTTCTTTTTCTCTAAAGAATTCAAATTATGTAAGTAATTAGTTAAATACAATGAAAGATTAGAACTTGTATAGTACTCATAAAATTTGGGCCTTTACAAGTCTGATTTGCCAGGGTGTCAAAACGCCCAAAATTGCCTCCCCAAGAATATCCACTTGACTGTGCCAGTCTGTATGTGAACTTATGGGCTATAAAGAAAATTTCCTGGCTAGGAAGTATTGAACGAATAAGTTATAACACTAAAGAATAGCATAGGAGTGAAGGTGAATGTCGCAGGATGCTCTATGTGAGCTTGTGGGAAATAAGGCAAACCAGGCAACACAAGCTCTTGGAGGAGCTTCATTATAATAATCCAGTATCAAGCACAACCTTATCCTACCAAGCAAGTACTGTATCTGGGCTCCACTGCCTTGGCTTCAAACTGCCTGGCTGATGCTGGCGTCTCCTGGGTTGCTAAATCTTTCCTGGCTCCTGGATACCTTTCTCTCAAGCTAAGGGACAGGGTACTGTGTTACAGCTCTGAGCTGTTGGACACTGCCTAAGCATGTGTACTAGCTCTGTTCTCCCTTGCTCACCCTTTCCTTCTGGCAAGTCAGTAGTCTGCTTCCTCCTGCAGTCAAGCCACCTGTATCCCTTGCTCTCAAGCTAAGGCAAGATAGTGTTAATCAGCTCTTAGCTACAGGATACTGTCTCAGCATGTATCCTAGCTCTTCCTTTGTTTATCTGCTTCCCCCTTATGTGGGCTAAAGCTGCTCTTTATACATCAGGATTGTTGAACAGCAGACCAATCATCAATTACTTAACTCAAGCCAGCCACATAGCCAGCCAGCAACATACTAATGAGTTTACGACAGGCAATCCATTGAGCCATCTTGTGGACAAAGGACTAACTGCATATTCCCAACAGTGGGAGAGGTGGTGCCTGGGTGAAACAATGTTGTTTTGTTTATTAAAGACTGGGCACCACTCCCTTACATAGCATTCATTATTTAATGACACCCTGGTGCTCCGTCACAGTGAAGATAGAAGGTGGACTTTTAAATAAGGCAAACTTTTAGTGTGTTTAAACTTTTTTCAAAAACAGTTCAAACGAAAAGTATCTAGGGCAGGCCTAAATATAAAAAGGAAGAAGGATAGAAAACAGACAGCAAGATACCGTATATACTCGAATATAAGTCGAGATTTTCAGGCTTTAAAATTAGCCTGAAAACCTAACCTCGGCTTATACTTGGGTCAAGTCCTAATTTAGCTCCAAAATGCTGCAATTGCGGATAGTAACCAGCAGGTGGTGCTGTGTTAATTAATCCTTTACCTGCATAGAAAGTTACAGGAGTCTTTACACTCCTTCCTGCTTCCTGTATTCAGGCTGCTGGACTCACTCAACACTGTCACTGCTCATCTGGATGCTGTAAATCTGATGGGTCTTCTGGGGCAAAAAATGGCTGCTAGTTCAATGTAAGTGACAGCTTGAAACTACAACTCTCAGGTGACGTCTCAGGTGATGGTAAGCTTAATTAAAAGTTTATTGAACCTTGCCACTCCACATGTTTAGAAACTATAATTCCCAGCAACTAAAGCATGCTGGGAGTTGTAGTTTCCAAACATCTCGAGTGCCAAAGAATTGGGGGTTACTGGTACTGGATTTGGCTATTACTGTATGGGACTACTGTATGGGAATTCTGCTGTCCATTTAAAGGGCATCTTATGGCACAAAACAATACTAAATCAGAAGGCAGTAGTGGTCATAATTTCTACCCTTGGCTTATACTCGGATCGACTTATACTCAATATATATGGTACATATTAAAAAGCAAGTATTAAAAGGCAAATCTTAAAAGGCAAATAATGTTACTTTCAAGAGTTTTTTAAGATTTGCCTTTTAATATGTATCTTGCTGTCAGTTTTCTCTCCTCCTTCCTTTTTATATTTAGGCAATTGGAATTTGGTGTATGATTCCTTTAAATGTCTAAATGCGATTTGACTAAAAAAAAATTGCCATAGTGTTTACCCATACCTTAAAGGGTTAATGAAACCTAAGGTACTTACCTAGGATAAAGGGATAGTATATCTTAAAGAGTTTGGTTACTTAAGGACCTCCTAATGCACTACCCATGTGACCCTGATGAAGCCTAAGCAGTATTAGCATCAAGGTGAAACACGTGTAGGTAAATGGTGGCTTGTGAGTATAGACGCATGTGGCTGAAAATATGTATTGTGGTGCAAATCAGACTTGGCCTCTTACGGCAATCCCCGGCAAACACTGTTATTTTCAGCTGAGACATGCTTTTAGGGAGAGGGACTGTTACGAAGGGACTGTTGCTTTTTAATACCAGGGATGCCGGATGGGGTTGGTGTGTTGGTGTTTTATTGTTTTTTTGCGGGGGGTTGTATAGAGGTTTTTTGTATCCAGGTGTGGGTTTTATATAATATATGTGATGTGTGACCAATAAACCGTATTTCTGATAGCATTACTCTATATGTGGTAGTGCCATTGTGGGGGGTCATCTATTATTTAAGATGCTCATACTTGGCAATATTTCCACACAGACTGGTAAATACAAGATGCCCTTATGCCCGCACACACAGACAGGAACATATAAAATGCAGTCATGCACACCTACACAGAATTGTAAATTTAAGATGTCCATCTTCCTGGTTGTCCCTAGCTTTAAAATACTGTTGATTTCATATTCAAATATCATGTTTCTTTCCATAATTGACAACTACTGTTCTTTTTAGAGCTACCTAATTAGAAAAGCACGCTTTTAACAATACTGAGTGACATATTGTACCATCATGTTGTATATTAAAACATAAGTCTTTTATTATGATAAGGGGAAAATATACTTTCCAGGAAAACCCTTATTACAGTAGATTAAATAATCTTGGTAAAATGTTTTGGCGGTTTATTGTTGGAATGTAACTTTAAAAGAGAACTTCTGTGTGTATAAAGGTTTGGGTTTTTTTTTTAAAAAAGAGTTAAAATGAGAAATAGTTGGGCCAGGGATATAGGACTGGTAATTCCTACCTCCCAATATTGTTTCTGTGAGGAGCACCAGTCCAAAGAAAACTGCTTCTGCCAGTCTTCCTCCTGGCTTCAACACTTTCTTTAATACAGGATTAGTCCAGGACTACTGTACAATTTGCAGCTCCATAATGAAATTACATTGTGAGGTAGGGATAATCAATTCTACCTCCCTGCCCAGGTACTTTCCATTTTTAAAAATGAATTTTTACTGTATCATTGTCCTTTAATTGTAGGTCAAAAAATGGCCTTCTGAGCATGAAAGTTATTAGTTTGCTAGTTCTTTACATTTATATATTTACAAATTTTCTATCATTCTATGAAAGCAAGATTCTTTTAGGGCTAGGTCCCAATATGTGCATTGTGTTTTGCTGTCCGTTTTGAGTGCATTTAGGACAATGCATTTTGTTCCTGTACATTTGCAGGTAAACAGACATGCGTTTTCTATGGATTTGTCTGCGTTTGTCCATGTTTCTAGTCCATTTGTGTGCGTGTGCAGTTTTTGGAAAATCAACAGGAAACACTGGGGAAAATACAAAAAATCCGCAAAAAATAAGATTGTCCGCTTATTTTGCGTTCCCATAGACTATTATTAAAGTGCGATTATGACACACACGGACCAAAAGTTGTGCACGCATGCAGATAAAAAATGGCCGACATTGATTCGGAATACAAATTATACAGTGGGAGCTGATTCTTGCAATTTCTATTAGATTTTAAATTACATTGCGATTCGCAAAATGCACACAAAGCGAAAAATGAAATGCAACGAGCATAGTGGGATCTAGCTCTTGCAAAGTGTCAAATCTACATAAAATAGCAGTTTAAATACCTCAAACCCCCACCAAAGACAGAGAAAGCCCTCTGTACATTCCATTGAATATTTTCTGTATTTCCTTCTGTTTTTTCATCTTCTAAGGGGCTGTCTGATGCAGATCTTATCACTGGTAGATTTGAATGTGATCTCTATCAGATCAGTAAGAGAATATCTAGTACTTCTGAACTGGGGCATTACAAAACATATGGCCATTTTTGTAAAGGCACGGTATCGCTTTTTAGAAGTACCGTGCCTTTAACGATCGGTAAAACGATCAGATCTCGGGCCTCACGAGACTTCGCTGCACTTCCTGGAATTGTTATTAGTTTAAAGCAGAGATTTGGGAGGCAGCCGCAAAGCCCACTAGCTGTTGCTAGGTGGCTGTCCTTCACTTCTGAAACCTGTTTAGTTTAGTGTGAAGTGTAATGTAAACACATTTACCAAAAAAAAAAAAAAAAATTAAATTTACAAAAAAAATGGAAAACTTTGTTACAAAAAAAAAGGTTTTCTATGCTTTAATTTGAATAGAAACCCTACATTTTGACACAAAAGCTGACAAGTCCAATGGAACTTGCACTATTTAGGATACAGTGGTTTGGTTCAGCACTAGAGATGTCCGAACTTTGCAAAATCCGGTAATCGGAAGTTCGGAAGGCGGAAAATCCGGAAAAATCCGGCGTTCGCGAACGGGATAAATCCGCGGCGGATCTGGGTTCGGATCCGCGAACCGGCCATCCCTATTCAGCACTCTGATTGAAAATGAATTTACATTAACCTTTACTGGTAACTTGAATACTCTTCTAGTCTGTCCCTTAGTTCCCTTGTCTGATTTGACTGAATTATTGTGTATGACGTTTGGTTCTGTGCTTTAACTGATACCAGTAATACCCTCTGTACTTCACTTAAGTATACCCTGTGGGTTTTGGTCAGATTTTTATTCAAGGTCATAGTTCGTACTAAGTTCTGGGGGCAACTATTTCTATTGAGGCATTATTAGCTACCCGGAAAATGGTGGTTTAGCTATATACAGTTAAGTGAAGTTAGCAGTGGAGATTGGGGTAGTCAAGAAGAATACTTATGGAATTTTGAAACCTTTTCCATTTTTACACTTTTAATATTGGTATTACATTTAAAAAAAATTTGGGGCTCATTTACCCAGATCCACAGTGCAATTGAAGACTTTAACCCCTTCCCCCACAAGTATCTCAAAATACCCCTGCACAGCTGAATTTAATGTTGGTTTGCACTAGATTTATTACGACTATTTAAAGGACAACTAAAGCCACAGAACAATACTAAGCCAGAAGGCAGAACACCTTGATATAAAACCAGTAATCTGTATCTTACCTCTCATTTTGATACAGGTGCTGGAAAATTTACCTAAATAACATATGTTATGTTCCTTTTACAGGACAGATAAAGCAAGGAAGCATGTGACTGAGGTCAGGAGGTGTGGTCTGACACTGCACATACACACAGATACTTCATCCAGTTCTTTCCAGGCTTACATCTACTATAATACAATTTACTGAAGTGGTATTTTATAGCTTATTGGTGTTTTTAGGGGGGTGGTTTTCTGGAGTATAGAAAATTGGGTTTAGTTTTCCTTTAATGCAATTTGGGATTTACCCACAGCTGCAAAACCTATATTAAATTCGGTGCAGGAGATTTACCAGAAGCATTTGCAGCTCAGGTTAAATCTCCCCTATTGTGTCTGGAATTAAATTGCACTTCCAATTGTTTTAATAGGTTTCACCATAAAATAAGCTAATATCTATCCAGTATCAAGGTTATTATATTCCTTCTACATTGATGTGTCCATTAAGACAGGTGAGTGTTTATTCTTTCATTAGGTTTAACTCGTGATGCTAAAAAAATTCTAAACACGCAATAGATAGTCCCTACATATTTAACCTTGGCAAGTGCTGTGTGCAAGCTTTAGTAATGAAAACTTCAAATGTCAAACATTCATTTCCTAAATGGCCTAAAGGATTTCTGTCAAAATATTTTACCTTTAAAATACATCTCTTGTGAACACCATATATGCTCAGCAAAATCTACTGTCATACAGCCAGAACATAAAAAATCCAAATAAGGAAACATTAGTCTTTTCAATATCTGATCTTTTTATAAGACCATTATGGAAAAAAATCAAGTAGGAATAATGCTTTCATTGTTGTTAAAAGAAAAAAAAATCTTTCCAGTTATATACAAACTAAATATATACAAACGCTATTGCTAGATAGATAGAGAGAGAGAGATGATGAGAGACGATCGATGCAGATGATATATTGAGAGTATGAAGGTCTATAAACAATAAGACAGGACACGATCGAGATAGTATAGTAAATAGAACTAGACCAGACGACAGACGAGATGACTCGCCATCCGATAACAATAGACAGGAATCCCAGATAGATAGATAGAGAGATAGATAGATAGATAGATAGATAGATAGATAGACAGTCAGACAGATAGAGAGATAGACAGAGATAGATAGATAGATAAATAGACAGACATACAGATAGATAGATAAAGAGATAGATAGATAGATAGACAGACAGACAGACAGATAGAGAGATAGACAGAGATAGATAGATATTTTAAGATAGAAAGGTCTATATACAGATAGACAGACAGATCAAGATAGATAGATAAATAGACAGACAGATCGAGATAGATAGATAAATAGACAGACAGACAGACAGATCGAGATAGATAGATAAATAGACAGACATACAGATAGATAGATAGAGAGATAGATAGATAGATAGATAGAGAAGGTGTGGTAACGATTTTATTGGGTCGGTTAAGATTATGATAACATCATCGGCATATAATCCGATTTTGTGTTCTGATTTCCCTATCTTAATTCCCGATATATGTTTATTTTGTCTTATTGTTTCGGCCATTGGTTCTATTGCTAGATCAAATATTAGTGGCGAGAGTGGGCAGCCTTGCCTTGTGCCGTTGGTTAGTTTGAAGGAAGAAGATAACATATTGGCTATGAATATTTTTGCCGTTGGATTTTCATATAGCGTCATTATAGCTCCTCTGATCCAACCATTAAGGTTATATTTTTCTAAAATACTCTCTAGGAATGTCCAGTTGATACGATCAAATGCCTTTTCGGCATCTAAGGAAATCAGTAGAGTTGGTGTGTTTTGATTATTTGCCCAGTTAATAATGTTAATTAGCTTTCTTGTATTGTCTCCAGGTTGTCTGCCTTGTATGAAACCCACTTGATCTGGTGCAATTAGTTCTGGTAAGTATGGTTGGATTCTAAGAGCTAATATTTTAGAATAGATTTTTATATCAGAGTTCAGTAGGGAAATTGGTCTAAAATTTGGTATTTGGTCTGGATCTTTTACTTGTTTGGGTATTGGTAATATGATTGCTTGTGTCATTTCTTCTGGGAATTTTCCTAAGTCTATTGCTGTATTGTAAACTTTTTGTAAATATGGGGCCAATATATCCGGGAATGTTTTATAGTATTCATTTACAAATCCATCTTGGCCTGGGGTTTTATTGTTGGAAAGTTAGGGGGAGGGATAGTAGAACGGGAGGGAGAGGGAGGGGGAGGGAGGGGGGAGAAGGGCTGCAGTGCGCATGGCAAATATCTACCGGAGGCTAGATAGCAGGCAGAGACCTGCTATCCTCCTGGTGGTTAGTTTTGAGACTTTGGGGAGGGGGTTTACAGGAGAACCCTATGGAGCTGGGATGTGAGGTAAGGATTAAACTACACTACATGGTGGGGCCAGTAGTTGGGGGGATTATAGTTTTGGGGGTGGACATGCCCTTTAAATACCCTGCATGGTATTCAATATTTAAACAACAGTTTGTTTATTAGCTTTGTTCACTGTTCTGAAATCTTCCATCTTATATACTGTATCTTTCTGCTCAGATAAAAAAAACTCACGCTAGCTTGTTAGCTTGTTACTGCAATTTAAAGGATTAGGATTAGGCCACACTGATGCTATTCACACATGCTTCTTAGTTCACTTTGCTATCCATTAGCAGGTGAGAATCACATGGCAGTACATTGCAATGTGGCAGACTACACTGTTTGTGGTGCTCTCCGATCCATTATTAGAGCACTTGCGATCACCATTTTTTGTGCAGATCGCATGCTCTCTGATAAAAGAATATTGGAAAAAAATTACACCATGAATTAAACACACTATGTGGTTACCATGTGTTTTAGTGTGGCCACAGCATTAGCGTGACCTTATGTCAGAAAGTGCAGCAGTTGCAGGCTCCAAAATAATGTACCAGCACTTAAGTGGCACAATTGCATGGCTTGTTTAAAGTTTATGTAAACTATAAAAATTAATTTGCGTCATTTTAATCTATAAATAAATACATTTAAGTAGCACTTACTCTGAGGTGTGTGTGTTGCTGCATGCCTTCAATACAATACTTGTTTTGCTCAGGCTCTGACCACTGACCTGATTTTTTCCCCAATACCAACTGTCAATACTGCATACAGCACACCAACTGTCAAACCATTTCAGCTACAGCAAAACTGCTTACAGAAATGCTAAAACGTAAGATGTTTCAGATATCTAATGAAATATGGGCAGATCAACAAAAAAATAAAAAAAACGGTACAGTGACCATTGGTTTGAATTATAATTTCCACTAATGGCCAATTTAAAAAAACAAATTTTCCAGTGTACATACCGTTTAACCTTAGAAAACAGTTGCTGTTACAGTAAATTCATTCTCGGGCTAAGAAAGAATCAGAATGCACTTTGGTGAATACGTGAAACTTTACATCAGCAAACAGTGACGTTACATCAGCAAAGGGCAGTAGAGAGCAATTCAAAGCCTGCAAAACCAATTTAAAATAGTGACAAAACCCAACTGGTTTATACAGTTGTTTTACATATAAAATAAATGTCTGTCTGTTTATTTTGTGTAGATCAGGCTGCTTTTTTTTTTTTTTACCAAACCTTCTCCTTAAATGTCTAAGCTAACCAAGAACTAGGAACAAAATTGAAAGAAAGGGGTAACATAGAATAAGAAAGAAGATACAGAGCAAGAAAGAGTCACTTTCTACTTTTATAAGTAAATGAAAAAACTCACAAATGAAGGGTTACTATACAAAAAAGGGCAGCTCTTTTGCAATCGCAAGAACAACCCATTCTGGCCTTGTTGCTATACAGGGCTGCCATCAGACTTTCCTGGGCCCCATACTGGGTACATTTCTGGGCCCCCCATAGCACGAACCAACTCAGACAGTCCATACCTCCCAATATTTTAAAACGTAAAAGAGGGACCCATGGGGAGAAGAGAAGCGGCAAATGTGGATTTTCCCCCTCCAATCACTTTAAGACCACTCCCACTTTGTTAAGGTTACACACATTTAAAGACCATTATTCCCATTTTACATTGTTGCCTGCAATATTATATGTCAACTAGACATTAAGCCCGTTAAATTAACAGGCACGAGACATGCTCTACCTCCCCGACGCACACACAGACCGGTAAATATAAAATGTACCGTGTCCCGCACACACACTTAAGATGCCCTCATGCCCAATGGGCACAGACTGGTAAATATAACATACCCATATATACTTGAGTATAAACCGACACGAGTATAAACCGAGGTACCTACTTTTTACCTCTAAAAAGGCGTAAAAGTGATTGACTCGAGTATAAACCAAGGGTAGAAAATAGGACCACAACTGCCTTCTGATTCTGTATTGTTTTAAGGCTTTAGTTGCCCTTTAAGTGGACAGCAGAATTCCCATACAGTAGTCACATACAGTAATAGCCAAATCCAGTATGGTTATTACTGTATGGGACTACTGTATGGGAATGCTGCTGTCCATTTAAAGGGCAACTAAAGCCTCAAAACAATACAGAATCAGAAGGCAGCAATAGATATCAAGACTCTTTTTTAGGCAATTTTTTTAGCCTGAAAATCTCGGTTTATACTTGAGTATATACGGTTCCTTTAAGCCAAGCCCACACAGACTGGATCCCATATTAGACCCCATATTATATTCTACATTAGTGTTGCTTAAAACGTATTTCTATTGATATATTCACCCCTTTCTTCATGCTCAAATTCTTACACCTACCCACTTGTGCACTGTCTGGAAAAAGGCTGCCACTATTGCCACACAGCATGGCAGCTCCACACTCTGTCCTGCCTATATCCATATTTCTATCTCAGATTGTAGTTCCACACACCATCTCTATCGTGTCTATATCCTGATAATAGAGATGGTGTGCTGCAATGTGATAGACAAAAAGATAGAAATTTGGATATGGGCAGGATAGGGATGGTGTGAAGTTGCCATACTGCTATATAAGACACAATCTCTATCCTGCTTATATCCATATCTCCATCTCAGTGTGGAGCTGCCATAGTGCTATGTGACAGAGATGGAGATATGTATATAGGCAGGATAGAGATGCTGTGGAGCTGCCATGCTGCCCCCATGGGGTAGGTAATATAACACCTGGCTGTGATATGCTAATTGGGATTTTCCAGGGTACATAATTGCCACAGATTCTTGTACAAGTCATTCTGAATTGAGAGATCCAGTCGGATAACTAGCGAAACGTCTTCAAGAACTAAACTTCAAGTCCAGTTGATCTAATTGAATACAACAGATATAATAAATACATAGTACACTGGTTATGACTTACTAATAAAACAAATGGTTACAAGCATACTTGGCACATGATCTATCTGTGGTATTCAATTAGATCAACTGGACTTGAAGTTTAGTTCTTGAAGACATTTTGCTAGTCATCTGACTGGCTTTCTCAATTCAGAAAGACTTGTGCAAGATAAAGGACATACCTTTGAAGATTGTAATGTTAACATATTGGCGAAGGAACGTGACTGGTTCAAGAGAGGTGTTAAGGAGGCCATTATAATAAATACATAGTACACTGGTTATATAGAACTGTTACAAACTTGGATTATAAACCAATAATCCCCTTATACTGTACCTGGTTGTACTTCTATGGGGGGGGGAGTAAATGTGAGAGTGTGAAGATTTTTTGACTGACTGTCACATGTTTTACAAACAGCACATAATTGGGTATAATTGGGTGTAACAGGAACTTCCTTAAGCTAGGTACACACATGAAAGATTTGGTTGAGATCGTTAAACGATCGGATCCTTTACAGCGCATCCAACGACCGTATCGATCATGGTTTGTTGTACACACAGTAGCGACCAAAACAACGAACAATAGTGTCTTTTATGTATTGCGACTGCGCAATAATAAACAGGAAATGAGCAAACGAACGGAAGTGACGTAACGATCGTACAAAAAACAAGGAAGCTACGAACATATGTAAACGTGCGGACCACGAACGTGTTTGTATTTTTTGGCGATCTGAATTTAGAACATTATGTTTTCTAGAAAAGAAAAAGTAAGGGTAGCAATTGCTATTGTTTTGGTGTGTGCACTAACAAAGAAAAAGAAACTAAAGAGAAGGTCATGCTGGACAAAGCGATGGCTACTACAGAGAGAAAAGCTTTCTCACATGTCACTTGTGAGAGAGTTGAAAGATAGTTCTCCTAATGATTTTAGAAACTATCTGCGTATGTCAGAAGCAATCTTTACCAAATTACTACAATATGTCAGCCCTTTAATTCAAAAACAAGATACCTGGATGCGTAAAAGTATTTCTCCTGAGCAAAGACTTATTGCTACTTTGAGATTTCTTGCAACTGGAAGAAATTTTGCAGACTTGAAATTTTCAACAGGAATTTCATCACAATCCCTTGGAAAAATAATTCCGGAAACATGTTCAGCAATAATACAAGCATTAAGGGACGAATACTTAACGGTATAAAAAAAATTTTTTTATTCTTTATTTACATTTATATTATTTATACATATTATATTATTAAAATTAACACAATGAAACACAGTACACACTATTCTTTTATAAAAACGCTAAACTTATAACTTATAGATTTCTTCTTTAAAATACTTGTAATATGATGACATTTAAATAATTTTTTTTTATAAATTTGTATAGTTAAATTGGTTTATATACGGATATTGTTGTCCAGTGGGAGAGTTGGGTAATGGGGTGCTTGTACAAGGATATGAAAGGTATTGGTGATGTTGATTTTGCTCCGTTGGTTTTTCCATAAGTACTGTTTTATCAGTTAGTTTGTCTTGTACGCCACGTATAAGAATATCAGTTATTAAGAACTCTGCAAGCCATCTTTGTTTTTCATTCATGCGACGTAGTTTTGAGGCAAAATTAATTCCCAAACAATCAAATTCCTCCTCTTTTTTATTAAGCAATCCAGCTGCTTCATTTAGAATTCTGTGACTTAACTCCTCTGTGCTGCTTATTTTACGTTTTTTTGGATTCTTAAGGTGTGGTTTGTTTGAAGTAGTTGTGTCTACCTGAACTGTTTCTTGTAACTGTTTTTCTGGTTGTTGATGTTCGTCTACTGTGTCCGGTGTTGAATTTGAGCATGATAATGAAGACTGTTAAAAGAAAGATAATCTTATAATTAGTTAATAATATATCATGTTTATCTTATGTTTCAGTTTCCAAAGACATCAGAGGAATGGCTGCAAATTGCAAAAAATTTTGAAGATTACTGGAACTTTCCAAACTGTGGAGGGGCCATTGACGGGAAACATATTAGGATTTCCCCTCCTGCCCAATCTGGATCGTATTATTACAATTACAAGGGATACTTCAGTATAGTTTTATTAGCTATTGTTAATGCAAAATATGAATTCCTTATGGTCGACGTTGGTACTAATGGAAGAGTTTCAGATGGTGGAGTAATTGAACAAACAAGTTTCTACCAAAAAATGAAGGACAAACAATTGAATCTTCCTACAAACTCCCAAACAAAGCAATGTTTAAATTTTGTTTTTGTTGCAGATGAGGCATTTGCTTTGCATGAGAATCTGGTGAAACTGTTCCCTCAAAAAACTTTGAACAAGGACAGGAAGATTTTTAATTATAGACTGTCATGAGCACGGAGGGTGGTGGAAAATGCTTTCGGGATTTTAGCTAATAGATTTCGCATATTCCGTACAGCTATAAACTTGGATCCTAGCAAAATTGATGTTATTGTGTATGCATGTTGTATTTTGCATAATTTCTTGCGTAAACACAGCAACAACCAATATATGCCTCCAAACTTGGTTGATCATGAGGATACAGCCAATAGAGCTTTAATACCTGGAGATTGGCGGGCAGAAGGAGAGGTTTTATTGGATCTACAACCCACGCAAAGAAATTCAACTGTAGATTCAAAAACTAATAGGGAAAATTATGTACAGTACTTTAATGGTATTGGAAGTGTTGAATGGCAGAATGATATGATATAAAGATCTTATACACACTATTCATAATTTAAATGTGTATTAAAGTATTTGAAATAACTAAAGTGTGCAGTCTTTTTTGTTACTTGGTAGTGTGTGGTTGTTTTTGTTATTCTGATTTTATGTCTGGAAAGGTGTCTGGAAAAATGTAAATTTGAATGGTTATTTACTTTTATGTCTGGAAAGGTGTCTGAACAAAATAAATTCTGAATGGTTCTTTACTATTGGATCTGGGTGTGGAGTGTACAATACTTTTGATGTTTAATGAGCTAACAACAGCAATATTACATAAAACAACTTTTAAAAGAAAATGTGATTTTCATACCTGTGATAATGTTTCTTCTGATGATAAGTCCATGTTGATCTCCACAGAATTGTCAATGGTACATTTTGACATTGACTGTCTTGGCTGTTCTTGGTCTACTGTAAAAAGCAACAAATCAAAGTACCACAAACGAGGACTGTAAATCTCATCAGCTGCAGCTCCTGATCTTTTAGATGTATTGACCTTATTTAATTCTTTCTTAAAAACGGTTCTGATGTTTTGTATTTTCCTTTTAACAAAATCAAGGTTTGCACTTGGAAAAACTCTTTGACATAGTAGAATAAGATCCTCATAAGCCTCATGACGCTTATTTCTGTTTGCATACTCTGGTGATTTTACTTTCCATAAACATGGATAGCTGCAATACCTTTCAATAAACTCTTTGAGGAATTCAGGGTTCATGAATTTTTCAGCCATTCTATTCTTAAATCTGTTGAATAAAGAGAACAATTTACTATTTTCATACTAATTTATAAAGTGTATAGGGAGGAATACAAAATCACAGGTTATGAACTTACCAAATTAAATAATATAAATCTCAATCTCCGAATGATACACGAACGTTTGTTGGAACGTCACACGAAACTGCGTGTATAACACGAACGTTTAACTGGCAAGTCAACTGGTAATTTTATTTTGTTCTTTGCTTATATTTAAGTTTCGTTGACCCCGCCTACTAAACGTCACGTATTGGAGACGGTAGACGTTCGGTAATGTCAAACGAACGTTTCGTAAATTGATGGGTCCTCCCCTTCAATTCCCATTGGCTGTTGTGTCATATTTTATTAGAACTCCGCCTACTTTATTCTGTTAAGTTACAGAACTTTATTGATTTGTCCAGAAGTATGGAGGTTCTTGAGGAGACAGTCATGTGTGAGAAGGGTAGCAGTACCATTCTGGAAATGCCTGCTGTCCAGGGTGACAGGTGTAGGCCAGGTACCAGCATAGGGAAGGTTGGTAAAAAAAAAACGGGACATGTTGATATGTACAACATAGTGTCCCTATGTTGTTTAGCTTTGTACATGTGACCATTATTTATTTTCTACTCAATCTTTTTTCTCATTACAAAATATGTGTTGCCCCGGACCTGTCAGTTCCACTTTGCCGCAAAAAATAGGGAACATAACTTTGTACGGTGGGCAATGTCCCTTCATATTGTTTGTATTTCATCCAAATAGTTTAATGGGATGTAATTTCTGTTATATTTTTTTAAAAAGTTTCAAAAAAAAAAGTCAAATAATTGACACATGTAAACTCAATAAAAATGTTCTGTTGAGTAAATTGTTTTGTTCTGAATTTGTTTATACACCTTATGCTTATGTACATATGGGGAGATTCAATATCGGGTCTCCTTACTTACCTTAGTCCGATCCCGCGATACAATAACTGACGTTAGCGAGATTACGTTAGCAGACACTGAACTGTTGGGGACCCACTTTATGTATATTATAGTCCATGTTCCCCCAGCCCCAACTGCTATAATTATATTCTCAGAAAGTCCCCTGATCATTACTTACCTTACATCTCTCCTTCGCCGTTCTGGGCAGCCGTGTCCGTGATTGGCTGCCTCTCAGCTCTGTGTTAAGTGAATCCCTGTTGGAAAGGCATCTTGGAGTTTTGGTGGATAACAAACTTAAAGTAAGCAAGCAGTGCCAGGCGGCAACAGCCAGAGCCAGCATGGTATTGTCTTGTATAAAGAGAGGCATGGATTCAAGGGAGAAGAATGTTATTCTCCTTCTTTACAAAGCATTGGTAAGGCCTCTTTTGGAATATGCAGTGCAATTTTGGAATCCTGTGGAGAAAAAGGACATCTTTGAAATGGAAAGGGTTCAGAGAAGGGCAACTAAATTAATAAGGGGATTGGGGGAGCTTGAATATTGTTGTGCGTTGTTATGGCAGGTTCATTAGTTTAAAAAAAAAAGCTGGATGAGTTTCTGCAAACAAGGAATGTTGCAAGTTACTGGTATTGATACATAAAGTAGAGTTGATCCAGGGAAATTTCCGATTGCCACTTGGAGTCAGTAAGGAATTTTTTTCCTCTTCATAAATTTGGAGGGGTTTTTTTTGCCTTCCTCTGGATCAACAGTTAGGCAGGAAATTAAGATATTGCTAGATGGGTTGGACTGGATGGACTTATTTCTTTATTTAACCTCAAATATTATACAATACTATACATTCAAGAGAAAAAAACATTATTCTCCCTCTTTACAAAGCAGTGGTAAGACCTCATTTGGAATATGCGGTGTAGTTTTGGAATCCCATATACAAAAGGGACATTTTGGAAATGGAAGCAGTTCAGAGAAGGGCAACTAAAATAATAAAGGGAATGGAGGGGCTTGACTATGCAGGCAGATTAGACAAGTTAGGGCTGTTTACATTGGAGAAGCGTGGACATTTGCGTGGGGATATGATCACTTTATACAAATAATTAATGGGCCATACATAAACTCTCTGTGTGCATTGTTACTAATCGGTCATATCAGTGGACATCATAGAGGCTCGTACCACGTGCGATCGCGGGTCCAACCTGCGACAACAATGTGTACAAACAAACTTTTTGGCTGATAATCGGTATCAACCATGGGAATGAAGCTGGATGTAAGTTTTTTTTATTTATTTTTCTTTCTTTTCTTTTACAAAAAAACCATGTGGTTAGGGTTGGGATGGGGTGTAGCTACACTACAGAAAATAGATTATTTGCCTACCGCTCACAGCGCAGCATGGAGGGGTCAATCGTGGTGGGTGGAGAGGGGGGGAGGGCTCCACTGCACATGCCTGAGTTCCTCCTGGAGGACAGTTAAGGGGCAGAACCCTTTTCACACGAACAGCTCCTACTCTTCAGTTTCCTGGACTTGAACAAGCACTGCCATAAGGAGCAGAGGTGTACGGTGAGAATTTTTCCAACTACTCAGTAGGGCCAGTGGGTTAAATTTTAGTTTTCTGTGTGGACTACCCTTTAGGTAATGGGAAGCTTAGAGGATAGTGATCATGATATAGTGTCATTTAATATGGTTGAAAAACAAAGTGTACTGTGTTAACAAAGAAATGTAACTCTAGGAAAGCAGATTTTATACTATTAAAATAATCTCCTGCTTGTATACCTGGGTGATATGTTCTTAGGTAACGACCGCTTTTAAAGTGATATAAACTACTACACTTTTAAATGTATACCTTTAGGGGAAAGGGGCAAAAAATAAGTCCACACCTGTGGCTTAAACTCAGGTAAAAGGGAATGTAATCAGGGGCCAAAACAGTCCTGCATGAAGTGTAAAAAAAGTGTAATGAAATATGGTTTGCTGAACAACCCCAAAAAAATGTGCTAAACATTTTCCCATAGAGAATCCTAGTCCTGACTGTAATAATACAAAGGGTATAAAAGCGGAATATTCACCCTAGCTGACAGATGGTGTGGGACAGAATATTCATTCATTATCAGTAAAGCCCCAGGACCTATGAAACACACCTTATGGCCAGTTTTATCTAGACCACTATTCCTCTTCTTTTCACTTTTTGTCTAGTAAAGTGCTTCTGGATTGGATAAAAGGCCGGTGTAATACCAATACAGTTATACTTGAGTATAAACCCAACCCAAATATAAACCAAGGTACTTATTTTTATATTGAAAACTAGGAAACTACTGCTTGACTCGAGTATAAACAGAGGGTTCTCTTTCCCCATAGCGCACTCCATAGATATTCTACAGACCTCCATCCACAGCCCCATAAAAGTCCCATACAGTTGTGCCCTACATACCTTTCTATGCAGCCTGAACACTTTTTTTCCCTATTCCCTTCAGTCTGGGACACAATTCCCTAAGAAACTGAAATCAAGAGGATTCTCTGTATTACAGGGTACAGCTTTTGTTTCCCAGGGCTATGTAATTTTGTCCAGCAGCACCAGATCAGCACGAAGCCAAGTATAAACCAAGGGGAGACTTTCAGGATGATTTAAAAGGTAGAAAATCTCGGTTTATACTCAAGTATATCTATATGGTACATATGGTAAACGGTATATATACATAATTGGGGCAGCACTGGCTAGCACTGAAGTCCTGAGTTTGAATCCACCCTTGGACACATCTGCAAGGAGTTTGTATATTCTCCCTGTGCTTGTGTGGATTTCCTCTCCATTCCAGTTTCCCCTACAATTATAAAGCCATACTGATAGGTTGTATGCGTCAAAAAATGTGATTGGATTGTAAGCTCTTTGGGGCAGGGGCCGATGTGAAAATATACATGTATTGGTAAGAGATACTGAAATGTTGCTTTATATAAATAAAATATAACAATATTCAAAAAAGGTAATCATTCACAGCCTGGTAACTATTGACCTGTAAACAAAACCTCCGAGATTACACCCAGTCATACAAATGGCAAACAATTCTTTCCTTACAAACCATAGACAAACTGCACCCCCTGTTTGGAGCTACCAGTCCTATGATGTGTAGGACTTTATCTGGTGAGTGCCGATTTCCATCTTTGGTGGTTTTGCTGAGGTACCATGTAGAGCAGCGGGTCTGGGGTGGCTGTCCCGGACCACCACTTGGAAATGATGAGCTGGATTGATTTACTCATTTATTTATACTATCCAGAAGGGAATAGTATATGAATACACCCTTTAAAAAACTAAACCAATATAAATTATACAATGATGGGTCTGGGGCATAGCTCCTGGACCAGATGGATTTCTACGTAGTGTTGTTTGATAACACCACCAACTTTAATTAATGTGTTGTATAATCTATACATTAACATATTAATCCACTGTCATGTCCTTTTTTTTTTACTATATATATTCAATTGTTGTAACAATAAACTTGTAACATCAGCGGTAGGGAAGATACTGGAAACTTAATACAGGATCATTATCGTACTTTGTCTCAAGAACTGATCTTTGTAAGTAGAAATCTACTAATTTATGAGAAATAGATGTGTCAAACTTGCTTGTGAGTAAGAATTTAGATTTCAGGCATAGCAGTAGTTCTAGTATATTGGATAAGCTTTTCATACTGTTCCCATATGGGGATAATGTATAACTGAGGACTTTGGCCTAGAAAATATAATGTACGTGGATAGAGAATTGGTTGTTACATTGAGAGTAAGGTATCTGTCTGCAGATGACACAAACTATGCAGAGCTTTGGAAAGTTCAAATTATGTAAATTGCTGTGAGTATTGAAAATGCAGAGGACCTGCCCCCCTGCAAGTTTTTGGCTGGGCCCTGCCCAGCAGCATGCCAGATACTGTAAATCACTGTTTTTCAACAGCTAATTGCGCATGTGACAAAATCACTGAACTGGATAGAACGTACCCTTTTACAGTTCAAAAAGACACAATATTTTCACTTTTTTGGAAAATCAAAAGTAAATAACACCTTCTTGACACTTGTGAAAAAATAACCAAGTGTGCTTACAAATAATATCTAAATCTGTTTTTCAGTTTCGTTTCTACTGCTGCAATTTCTGTCGAACGTCCCCCATACTGTAGCGTTGATTTACACACAAACAGATAGCAGCTGTTATTGCAATACCTTATAGATCTTTAAAAGGACGTCATATAGTCCGAATGCTCATAAACACCCAAGCTATTTAAAACAAATACAAAAAACCTCAACCGTGTGTAAAAGTGCCTCTCACAAGTCACAAAGATTGTTCTTCATTTTCTACCACTCCCAAAAGTCATCAATGTGTTCAATGATTCAGGCATATTTGACTCACTTTATAAGATTTAGAGAAGCTTGAGGCAGGGCATATGTATGATAATATTGTATAGAAGTTGACAGAAGGTGTTTTTCACACCTTTTGTAAACTTCCACTACAATACTGCTATTTCTGCATAATACCGTGTTGCGCTCTTGAGAGTGACTATACACAATATTATCAGTGTTTTTCTGCCAGGAGAGCAGAACAGATCTTTTCAAATGGCAAACAATAGGAACCATGAGAACACAAATGCTTGAACTACTGTCTCTGTGGGAAAACTCCATTCACTCTGAACTATGTTTTCCATCATTCTACTATATACAGTATCACCACCACTGTGATGAAAATAAGTATTCCATATTTGTTTGTTAAAGAGCATGTCCCAAAACTAATTTAACCCACTACTAGCACCGTGTGGTTTCAGAATCCTTACCTTCCTCCCAGCTCCTATGGTTCTCCTGCAGTTCAAAGTTCAGAAAGTGAAGAGTAGGAGCTGTCTGTGTGTCATCCGTCCCTGCTATTTTCTTGTCCTGCTGGAGGACTCTGGCATGCGCAGGGGATCCCTCCCCCCCCACCCGATCCATATCTCTTCCAGGTTGCCAAACTTTTTTCTGGCAACCCTGGGAGGGGAAGGGGCCGTGTTTTCACAGTGATGTCACTACTTGGGCGGGACTAAACGGTGAGGGGTGGAGGTTGAATTTGGGCATATCCGCAACTGGAGGCAGAGTTTAGGGCGGTGGCTGGTGGGGAGTGGGCATTCTAGGTGAAGGACTGTGAGGGACGTGTTTGGAAGGGAATACGACCTGACTGCGGGATTCAGGATTTTATCCCTGCAGTCTGGACAATCCCACACCAAATAGGACACCTGGCAACTCTGCTCTCCTCGTACTTTTTCTAAGGTGTTGTGGGATTTTCTGAAGTTGTAGGGAATTTGGCCTTGAGGATCTTAGGTCAATGCTGAATTGGATTGACTGGAAAACATCAGATATTATTGGCTGGTAATTGTTTGGATGGGCATTTAATAGCCCAGTTTGATTATGGAATGCTAATCTTGTTTTACTAAAGGTGCCCATACATCTATGAATATTACTTACCCGACCGAGCGCTCACGCATGTTCATCGATCTGTGCCGGAACTGCTGTCTCCCGATCGTATATTTGACCAACATGCGATCCGCAATCCCATTCATTTTGCGATCGCTGTCGGCCGAATGTAAGATGGGAGAAGCGGTTCCGCAGCATCGATGAACAGCGCGTGATCGCTCGTTGGGTAAGTAAAATCTCATAATGTTGGCCACCTTAAGATCTTAAAATCACAAGTCCCCACTATCCGTCTTTCACATGCTAGGTTTTAAGCTCTAACATTGGGAAATGCATATCACCTTCTAATTTTGGAAGTTGTAGTTTTTTTTATGGCTATTCTGGGCTTTGTTTGGTTTGGTTTGATTGGTTTTAGGTCTTGTGGTGGGAGTAGATGGGATATTTTGAAATGATATAATAAGCAGGGTAAACTAATAATTTTACCAAATGGCAACTGCCTGCAAAAGATACAGGAAGGTTGGTCCAGGAAGTTCTTTTTTTTTTGCCAATATAGGGGGTAGTTAAATGAGTATATAGTATAGGTTGAATTACCTATATTACTCTTAGATATTTGATATAGGTGTTGACTATTGTTTATGTAGGATCCTTGGGTTCCAAATCGTTTTGGGTATATGTTGAAGTTTAGTGGTAAAAGTCACATTTGTCAAAATTTGCCTTGAACCCGAAAAAGTTCCAAAGGTTTCAAATACATTAAAAGATAGGAGAGTTGTTGTTTGGGGATGTGATAAAAACAAAGCAAGTTATCGGCAAACAATGTTGCCTTATATCCGTTTCCCAGCCAAATTACTGTTCTTTCTATTCTTTCTTCTTCTTTTTCTTCTTTGTTTTATTCTTCCGCTTTTTTGGACCGTATCTCCTCCAAAGTTTTTGAGCTAGAACATGAAATTCGGTACAGACGTGCGGGGCATGAGGAAGTGTGCTATCTTCTACGAAGGAATCCGCGAAGCGTTACGGCGTTTTCGTGCGAATTTCCGGACATTTTTTCCATAGACTATAATGGTAACAATCCTCAATGTGGATATTTCAAAACAGTTTTTTTCATTGCATAAATACAAAGGTGATACCCCCAACCCCCCACCACACGGTACACCCACCTACTGACATACCTTTCCATTACTGTGGCAGCCATACTTAAAGGGTAACTAAAGTAAAAAAAAAACGAATTTTAGATTTATTCTCAATAAAAGATAGTTTTAGGATGTTGTAAACTTGTACAAACAAAAAGAAAACATATCCCCTCAACCAACCCAGGTACACACACCTACTGATCTCCTGATCCATTACGTGGTCAGCCATATTTAAAAGGGTAACTAAAGCAAAAAACAAATTTATATTATCCTCAATAAAAGATAGTTTTATGGTTGTAAACACAAAAAGACATCCCCTCAACCAGACCCGGTCACACACACCTACTGACTACTACCATACGTGGAAGCCATACTTTAAAGGGTAACTAAAGTTCAAAAAAGCAAATTTTGATCAATAACAAAAAACTTGTTTTTTTAACCCCCAATGTGATACAGGTATACACAGCTACTGACCTACCCCTCCATTACTGTTGCAGCATACTTAAAGGGTAACTAGTCAAAAAATTATTTTGACCAATCATCAAAAAAATGTCTGGTGAAGGTTCCATTCATCCAGGTCATGGTATCTCTTTTGATTCAATAGATCAACTGGACTGAAAGTAGTTCTGAAGACTTTCTCTAGTCATCCGACTGGCTTTTCTAATCAGAATGACTTGTACAAGAATCTGTTGGCAATATGTACCCTGGAAAATCCCAATAGCTATCACACCCAGGTGTTAAGGGTGTGATTAGATAGTGGCTAAGAGGTGTGTATAGGAAACGCCAGAGTAAGGTGGTTAAAACAGCATTGTACATGCAGACAGTTGGTGTCGAACCCCCCACCTCTATTAGGCTGGTTTCTTTATTTTCACATAAATGGCCTCCTTAACACCTCTCTTGAACCGTCACCAGCACCTGCATCAACGTATGGCCCCACAGAAGAGCCAATTCCTCGTCAGGACTCAGCCTGTATCTGCATCTAAGGATAAGGACATACCTTTGAGATTGTAATGTTAACAACTGGCGAAGGAACGTGACTGGTTCAAGAGAGGTGTTAGGAGGCCATTTATGTGAAAATAAAGAACCAAGCCTAAATAGAGGTGGGGGGGTTCGACACCAACTGTCTGCCATTCCAATGCTGTTTAACACCTTACTCTGGGCGTTCCCGCCCCATCTTGATATTGCACACCTTGTTTTAGTTGATATAGTTTCTTAATTAGGAATAATTCATGCATAAAGTTATGTGCATATATTTTATTTCATGCAATACAAAGTGTTATGGAAGAAACTTCATTAATAACTACCTAATATGAAATGCATTGTTAAGATGTTAATGGACAACTAGCCTGTAAAAATTTACTTTTTACAAAATGAAAGTTCCTGGGACAGGGAAGTAGGATTGATTATTCCCACCTCCCAATATTGTTTAGTTTAGAAACTACAGCACATAGTTTTTATCTGCCCGGTTATGGCCCAGGCCTTCCTGTATTAAAGATAGCACAAAGCACTCAGAAAGCCTGTCAGAGCGTTTTTTTTCAAGCTGCCGCTCCTCATAAAATGATATTGGGAGGTAAAAAGCGACAATTCTACCTCCCTTCCCCAGGTACTTTTCATTGTATCTGTTTTAAAAACAATTATAGCGATATAGTTCTCTTTTAAGTGTTTACCTATTTAAAATATTTAGCTTAGATGGTAGTTCCCAAGTAAAGTTTGCCTTGTACACTGTGTTACTATATAACAATATAACATTTTTTGGGGGGATTCTCTTTTTTCATATTGTTTCTGTTTTCTCCCCCAAAAGACCAGGCAAGAGGACAAGAAGTGGGCAGTGCATTATCTCAGAAAGGATGACTGGGAAAAATGCACTGTGATGTAATCAACCTATCGAACAAAGAATTTAGGAAGGGTTAAATCTTCTCAATACAGGTTATCATCTGTACTATCTACTCACTACAATGCTTTCAACTTTGAAGTAGATCTATTAAGCTAGAAAGAGATTGAAATTAAAGAACATTTTAAAGTGCAACCTAAACATACACAGATTTTCGTTTTAATGACCTAGAGCGTATAAAGCGCTGTAAAAGTTATGAACTATACAAACTACTCAAAGTTAATGTGGGAGCATATAGAAGCCAGATGTTATCTTTTTTAACATTTAATCCAAGCAGTAAGGTACAAGATATGATTATGGAATTAATAAAATAGGAATTGGACAAGGCTTTATTTCTGAAGATGAAATTCATTACTATATCAAGACACACTACATACTATTTTGGAAACTTTAGAGCATAGAATGTGGAATCCAAAGTGGTACCTGGCTACTTGGCAGCCCTGTAATAATTATAGGACATACCCAGGCCCTGAAAGCCATCAAATTATATTAACTACCAACAAATATGTAATACACCTATAGAATTAATCTTCGAAGCCCTTAATTTGCATTATATAATTTAAATTTGAAGCCAATATTCCCCCAGTGATGGGGCTGACATGGGCAGTGCTGCAGCTCCTGCATATGCTAACTTATTTAAGGGTTATTTAGAAAAGAAGTACATGTACCAATTAGAGTTGTGATGATTTTGTTACTGTATGCTCTATACCATTTATATGAATGACTTGTTTGTTACCTGGAATGAACAGTACAAGCCCTTGAAGACTTTTCAAAAACAACAATCGATACAGACAGACATATAATATATATATATATATATATATATATATTATATTATATATAAATAAATTAATTTTTTATGGAGATTGCACATTGAGTTTAATTAATTAGGTGGGGGTATATAACATATTACACATATATCTGTTTGTTCAATTAGATCAACTGGACTTGAAATGTAGTTCTTGAAGACGTTTCGCTAGTCATCCGACTGGCTTCTCATTCAGAATGACTTGTACAAGAATCTGTGGCAATTATGTACCCTGGAAAATTAGCCACTATCAAATCCAAAATTAGCCACTTCCTCTTAGCCACTATCCAATCACACCCTTAACACCGGCTGTGATATTGCTAATTGGGATTTTCCAGGGTACATAATGTGCCACAGATTCTTGTACAGTCATTCTGAATTGAGAAAGCCAGTCGGATGACTAGCGATAACTGTCGTTCAAGCTGTCTTCAAATTTCAAGCCAGGGATCAATTGAAACACAGAGATAACAGACCTGAAATGAGACTCACAAACTATTACTCATATGAAAGTCTTGTGTAATGGGAATTATCACATTAATCAAAATCACCATAAGAATAACACTATACAATTAGTATACGACTACCTACTATGAATTACAAAACAAATGATATACAGTTAATAAAGTATACTTACTTTACTTGACACCCCAAGTTGAATGGAAGCTCAAAATGGTAGGTTTAGCCACCTCTAGGATTCTACATGGGTCTCTAAAGGAAGTGAATTGGGACAGTAAAAGGAAGTGGAATTTTACTAACATCCAATGAGTTTCTGATGTCTCACTTAAGCAGGTACACACATGAAAGATTTGGTTGGAGAAAAGAACGATTTCAGACCATTCGGGACGATGCACCAATATCGTTTGTGTTAATGGATAATGAACGATGATGTCGTTAACGAACGTCCAATACCGATCGGTTGTAATGTCGCTGGTTCCTGATCGAAAATTTTGATCTTTTGATAGTGTCAAACGACCATATCGGTGATTGTGTACATGCTCGTTGGCAATTTTTGTTGTGTCAGATGCATAGAGCATGCGTGGTTTTTGACAATTCGTGTTGTTGTTGACAGTTTAAAACATTAAAACATACCTTTTCCACTTTTCTTTTGAATCTGGAGGTGAATTCAATGTTTTCCCCCTTTGTTTCAAATGAGTATTCTGTGGTAGACAGCAGATGGGTGGATTGGGAATATACTGTAGACCTTTTATTAAAATCCACCCCGTCTGTAACTACAGAACAGACCTCATAACCTCTTGTGGTAAAGGTTTTTTTGGCACTTCTATCATATAATATAATATGGATAATAATAGTGTCAGACTGATAAAATTTGAATACAGACCAAAGGACAATTTTGAATCTATTATAATAAACAATAGGAATGTATTATAATAACACAGGAGATATGGAATGAGTGATAATAAAGAGAAATGAAATGTAGGTCCCTAACCTCATCCATGTGGCCCTTGGTGTCTGATTTCCTCCGACGTTAGCGAGATTACGTTAGCAGACACTGAACTGTTGGGGACCCACCAGGAAATCAGACACCAAGGGCCCACATGGATGAGTTTAGGGGTGTTCCCGGCCCCTCTGCTTGCATTCTCGCAAGCAGAGGGCCGGCAGTGCGGCGGAGGAATGAGGGGAGGTAAGTAAGAGTTTGGGGAGCTTTTTGGAAAAAAAAAAAAATGCGGTTGGGGCTGGGGGACATGGGGAGCAGAATATTAAACTTCTATTTAGGGGTGGACATACCTTAAGAAATATTATGTGTAGAAGAGGATGAGGAAAGGCAGCCACCACATAGTTCCAGCGCTACAATCGATCATCATACTCGTCGATCCGGCCGACATTGTCCTAAAGGAAAAAAAAAAGGAAAATTGATATGCTTTTAAGAAATAAAAACTCATAAAAAATTGTGTTTGCAGGTAGAAGATGACCTAATGTTTCTAAAATCGGAAAATATGTAATGTTGTTATTTTATGACAATTTTTTTTATATTCTCCCTTTCCCAATTTATATATTCTTCCATTGTACAAAGTTCCTTCGGGACATGTTGATATGTAAACTAGTGTCCTATGTTGTTTAGCTGTGTACATGTGACCATTATTTTTTTCTACTCAATCTTTTTCTCTTACAAAATAGTGTAGGCCCCAGACCTGTCAGTTCCACTTGCCGCAAAGCAAGGAACACCAGTTGTAAATGTCCCTTCGGACATGTTGATATGTACAACATAGTGTCCCTATGTTGTTTAGCTGTGTACATGTGACATTATTATTTTCTACTCAATCTTTTTTCTCATTACAAAATAGTGTAGGCCCGGACCTGTCAGTTCCACTTGCCGCAAAAGCAAGGAACACCAGTTGATAAATGTCCCTTCGGGACATGTTGATATGTACAAATAGTGTCCCTATGTTGTTTAGCTTTGACATGTGACCATTATTTATTTTTACTCAATCTTTTTTCTCAT
Organism: Hymenochirus boettgeri; assembly: GCA_019447015.1. Lineage (NCBI taxonomy): Eukaryota > Metazoa > Chordata > Amphibia > Anura > Pipidae > Hymenochirus > Hymenochirus boettgeri. The sequence continues at coordinate 237,213,090 of CM033470.1, forward strand.
TACAAAATATGTGTTGCCCGGACCTGTCAGTTCCAAATAGGGAACATAACTTTGTACGGTGGGCAATGTCCCTTCATATTGTTTGTATTTCATACAAATAGGTTAATGGGATGGTAATTTCTGTTATATTTTTTTAAAAAGTTTCAAAAAAAAAAGTCAAATAATTGACACATGTATAAACTCCATAAAAATGTTCTGTTGAGTAATTGTTTGTTTGAATTGTTTATACACTTATGCTTATGTATATGGGGAGATTCAATATGGGTCTCCTTACTACCTTAGTCCGATCCCGCGATACAATAACTGACGTTAGCGAGATTTACGTTAGCAGACAACTGAAATGTGGGGACCCACCAGGAAATCAGACACCAAGGGCCCACATGGATGAGTTTAGGGACCTACATTTCATTTCTCTTTATTATCACTCATTTCCATATCTCCTGTTGTTTATTATGTGTTCCCGGCCCCTCTGCTTGCATTCTCGCAAGCAGAGGGCCGGCAGTGCGGCGGAGGAATGAGGGGAGGTAAGTAAGAGTTTGGGGAGCTTTTTGGAAAAAAAAAAAAAATGCGGTTGGGGCTGGGGGACATGGGGAGCAGAATATTAAACTTCTATTTAGGGGTGGACATACCTTAAGAAATATTATGTGTAGAAGAGGATGAGGAAAGGCAGCCACCACATAGTTCCAGCGCTACAATCGATCATCGATCGACTCGTGATCCGGCCGACATTGTCCTAAAGGAAAAAAAAAAGGAAAATTGATATGCTTTTAAGAAATAAAACTCATAAAAATTGTGTTTGCAGGTAGAAGATGACCTAATGTTTCTAAAATCGGAAAATATGTAATGTTGTTATTTTATGACAATTTTTTTTATATTCTCCCTTTCCCAATTTATATATTCTTCCATTGTACAAAGTTCCTTCGGGACATGTTGATATGTAACAGTGTCCTATGTTGTTTAGCTGTGTACATGTGACCATTATTTTTTTCTACTCAATCTTTTTCTCATTACAAAATGTGTAGGCCCCAGACTGTCAGTTCCACTTGCCGCAAAGCAAGGAACACCAGTTGATAAATGTCCCTTCGGACATGTTGATATGTACAACATAGTGTCCCTATGTTGTTTAGCTGTGTACATGTGACATTATTTATTTTCTACTCAATCTTTTTTCTCATTACAAAATAGTGTAGGCCCGGACCTGTCAGTTCCACTTGCCGCAAAAGCAAGGAACACCAGTTGATAAATGTCCCTTCGGGACATGTTGATATGTACAAATAGTGTCCCTATGTTGTTTAGCTTTGACATGTGACCATTATTTATTTTTACTCAATCTTTTTTCTCATTACAAAATATGTGTTGCCCGGACCTGTCAGTTCCAAATAGGGAACATAACTTTGTACGGTGGGCAATGTCCCTTCATATTGTTTGTATTTCATCAAATAGTTAATGGGTGTAATTTCTTATATTTTTTTAAAAAGTTTCAAAAAAAAAAGTCAAATAATTGACACATGTATAAACTCCATAAAAATGTTCTGTTGAGTAAATTGTTTGTTTGAATTGTTTATACACCTTATGCTTATGTACATATGGGGAGATTCAATATGGGTCTCCTTACTACCTTAGTCCGATCCCGCGATACAATAACTGACGTTAGCGAGATTACGTTAGCAGAAACTGAAACTGTTGGGGACCCACAGGAAATCAGACACCAAGGGCCACATGGATGAGTTTAGGGACCACATTTCATTCTCTTTATTATCACTCATTTCCATATCTCCTGTGTTATTATAATACATTCCTATTGTTTATTATAATAGATTCAAATGTCCCTTTGGCCTGTATTTCAACAGGGTCTTCCTTTTGCCATGGTCTACACATCAAACCAGCTCTCTACATTATTGTCATGACATGATAAGCTTTATGGTGGCCTCACTCTGGAATCGGGCAGGGTCAGTGTTCAAACCATATGCAGATTAGTAGTTTGATTCGTATGGATTTACGATAAATCCAATTTGCAAGATATCACACATTTGCAAGAATTAGGTATAACTTGGGGAAGTGGAATATATCAACCTGAAAACAATTACATGAAACAGCGTACAAGTTTATCTGTTGTATTCAATTAGATCAACTGGATTGAAGTTTGGTTCTTGAAGACGTTTCGCTAGTCATCCGACTGGTTTCTCAATTAGAATGACTTATACAAGAATCTGTGGCATTATGTACCCTGGGAAATCCCAATTAGCATATCACAGCCAGGTGTTTTCCCTCCCACCCCCAACCACTATATGGAAGTGTAAAATAGAATCTGAATTGTACTTCCAGATCCTCGCTCCGCAGCTTACTCTTGCTGGCATCCGCGGCTGTGATTGTTTCTTCTTAGACAATCACATCCGCGGTGCCGGTCCGGCCCCGTTGTACTTCAGGCAAGCAGGAGCCAGATCAGAATAAAGCTTGAGCGATAGGCTGTAAGTAGATTGGATTCTATTATTACACATCTAACATAGCGGTTGGGGGCCAGTAGTGGGTTGCAATATAACAAAAATGAATATCGAGGGTGGAGATGCCCTTAATACAGAGAACAAATATACAGAGAAACAGGGAGAATAAATGGTATTACCGCTCTGTTGTCACCAATTGTGTAACCAGTCATGCGACCAGATCACTGCTTTATAGAAGTATTATGGATAGTATGGCTCACAGGGGGTTACTCTGGTGGTCTGGCACAAAGCAGACAGTGCTTTCACTTTCTTTAAAACAATTTAAACCAGTTTTAATTACATTTACCAGTAAGTATTGCAATGGTTTTCCCACATAACATATGCAGTAATGGAGTAATCCCTGCCTAGGATGCACCACTTTAAATATTGGCCAGGCCTGTATATTGTGTGTCCTTGTAAGTTGGTGTACACTTAACTGTTGTCTTAGAGTTTGTATCCAATAAGGTAAATTGTCCAGTAATCTGTCCTCCCAACAGGTGGTAACTGGATCTTATAAACAGGATCTTGTGTTGCATTCAATATCACTCCAAATCACACACCAGAATCTACTCCCACTTTCTGTCTTCCTAGCCATAGAGAGTAGGGATGTATTGTCTTTTATTACTCACTGATACCACCTCCAGTCTGGAAGTGGTATATAAGGAGCCTTGGTGTATATGTCCATTAAAATACACATCATGTCCTGTGCAGCAGACAGAAACTTTTTTGGGATTCCACTTACTTTCAGTAGTCACTGAGCAAACACAGGGGTGTGGTTTAACCTCCCATTTTGAAAATTCCATTTTGAAATAAGAATCTCAGCTCTGTAAGTAAGTTTATGTATTTTGTATAAGTTTTGTCTTGTACCTAATATAAGTCAGTGCTATACTTTATATATATTTATTGATGGTCATTTAAATGGTAACAGTACACACATACATATACACCTTTCCCATATGTAATATCATATATCCCCACCTCATTGGTATCTTCTAAAAACTTAACGCAATCTCCTATGGAGATATAAATATATTTATATAATATATAAGTGATATATATATATATATATATATATATATATATATATATATATATATAGATATGTATAGAAAAAACAGCAACTAGAGACATGGCTCACCAACTAGCTCAATGTGGACGCTGCCCAAGTGGCCATTACAAGAAAAAAAACAAACAGCCTTGAAACTTGGAATACTCCTCCCCCAACAAACTATACATTTTTGGAATCTACCGCATGTTCAACCTACTTAACGTGTCATGCTTTCATATATACATACAATTCCCGACACGAGTACTTCCATAGAAGCTCGTGCTTTATAGGAGTATGGTTTGTAAACATATACAATAAGGTGATTCAAATTTAAAAATCCTACCTAAACCCCCACTTGACATCAAAAAAACCCCTCATTCAATCTCCACATGTCGTTATCAATACGTTATGCCTATACTGCGAGGTTGCTACATCAGAGGCCGGGCCGCCAACTAGCTCAGATGGGTCACCAAGCACAATTGCATCTACAGAAAGAATCATGTGTGGGTCTGAATTTGAACACCCTATCAACTTGGACATATCCCACCTACAAACTATTATATTTTTTGAAATCTACACCCTCAGCTACAGCAACGTGGCATCTCTAATAGTTGCGAAGAATTGTACAGAGCTTCTACTTTTGGCATGATAAATAAACGTATGTCTCGTAGCATACTCTTGCCTAGGAGATTTTTGTTAAAAAGATCACATAAGAGGACTCATAAGGTTGATGATCCTACCTCAACCACTTGGCAAGTCAACAAAACACCCATCTAACTAGCATGCATCCCCATTGCTTGATTCACAACAATGCCATGGGTGGTTGGGTACAACAGAGACAGGGCTCCCACTCAGCTCAATGGACCTCCCATGTGTCAATTTCAAATTACAAAAAAAATCAAAAACTAACCCGCCACAACTCACCCACGCTCAACCCACCATCACCACTCCCCCTTGTATAGTGGTTTTTTGGTTGTGAAACCGGTTAGTACGTAGACGTCACCTACAAGTTTTTGCAACACTTTACTTGACTCCTAAAATTCAATCCGGGTCTTTTTTTTGTTCTGACGACCATGCTCTGGTCCTGCAAATTATCCTACTAAACTAGGCTTAGTTTCCTCCTTGGAAATATTGACAAATATGATCTGGACGTTTACTATCGATATCACCGGGGACCATTGGACTTTCTTGGAGTTGACAATGTTTTTTTGTTGTTAATTAGTTTTAAGGGTAAAAAAAAAAAAGGTGTAGGCAATCACTTTGAGAATTCTTTTTGTGTGCATTTAACCTTTTTTTTTTTAATCATTCTCAAAGATGATCATCAAGTCACTTGGGGAATGAATGATGTAACTTGGAAATCAGCCTATAATGCCTGTTTTTCCAATTCTAAATCCGATTGGAAAAATTACTTTCACTTCCCGGAATCATTTTCCAGGAAGTGATTTTTCATTCACTTGGCAAAGATCCATAATTTGTGATCAGAAAGTGATCTTCCTAAATGTTAATCTTTGTCCCCATTTTTTTGTCACAAGTCTTTGCAAGTAGCAGTTCGATTCCCAAAAAGTATAGTAATACCCAGGTACGCACTGTTGTATGCACTGAGATGACAGTAGCAGTACCCTCCACGAACACCACCAGGTGCAGACCAGGGAAGCCAAGGTAATCCCCTGTGATCAGAAACAATCCGTGATGTCCCGGGTCTCTCCTTTCTCCTCCGCACGGACCTGCCTGCTGCTCCCCGGTCATGCACAAAGGTATGTTATCTCCTGATTCCCAAATCGGTTTTTAGACAAAGTTTTTTTTTTTTTTTAAGGGCCAGCACAGATCGTGTATATTGATCTATGGCAGTTTGGTCCTTTTCTGGCACAGATCGTATATATACACGATCTTGGCAGTGAAGTGGTTAAGTCTTTACAGGACTACTTGCATATTGTGGGGGAGAATTCATATAGAAAACAGTCTGTACATAGAGACAGTGAGGTGTGGCCAATAGGTGCATATGCTCACAAGACTCTTCTTTAAAGATACAGGGCTGTGACTTGTAATGGCAACAACTTGGGAGCCTTATCAGTTACAGACTCTTTTCTCACATGAACATTAATGAACTAGCTAGAGAAGAATATTACATGTGTAATGTTCTTGAGATAAAAGCTTTTGCTTAGATTAAAAAAAACTTAGTTAAGGAGGGGAATAATTTATGGAGTTAATAATCAGTGAAAAAAAAAATTGTCCACTCTATTCCTCATCTTCTCTATGTAATTGCTAACTACATATTTGCCCTGTTTTAAGTAAAAAACAAACAGGCTCATTTACCCAGTAGCCGCTATCGCTCTGGGTAAATGCTCCTTCCGCGATTTAATATAATATCCCCGATTGCGAATATGGGTAATCTGGGAAAGGGATTTAACCATTGCGGGATTTTAACGCCAGCTATTTTCTGGCATTAAAATTCTTGCTGGCTTTAAAATCCTGTGCTAAATCTAGAGCAAAGCGGATATTGAATCACGGCATCAGGTGCACGGTGATTTTTGCGTAACGCGTCATCTGACATCATCATTGAGTTAAAAGTTGCGCTAACTCCATTGATTTTACCAGCGAGTCTGGGTAAATGAGACTGAAAGTCACTCTTTTTGGTTCCAAATTCACTCCCTCCTTCATTTAGCACATCTAACTGCAGTAGGTAACCTAGTGAAAAGCCAACATCTAATTGTTACTGCAAATATAATAGCACGACAGACATTTTGCACCTCTTATTGCATCCAGCCCCTTATTTAATTGGGGAATTATACTACTTTTATCTCTGGGTGAATCCCACTATGCTTCAGCAAACAAGCAAAGTAACAGTAAGATTCAGTGATTTTTATGTTCCAAGGCATCAAATAACAAGGTTGTAATATCTCTGGCAATTCTTTTTTGGAGGCTTCAATGTCTATTTAAACAAACAACAACAACAAATTAAAGACATTTAGAATAAGATTATTTTTTGGATTGTTTTCCCTATACATGTGTCCATTAACATTCTATCATATTACATACTGTTAATGTATTAGTGCTGTTTCATCATGCTGTCTATAGCATTGGGGAGGCAGCCAATCAGAAATGTTTGATTTTAACTATTTTCATTTCCAAATAGGAATGACTAAACATTGACTTAAATTAAAGGATATGTCCGACAATTTTTTTTTTTTTTTTATACAAATGCAGAGCTTCCCCCAAATCCCTTCAGGGGTACCTTTGGCATTTCTTTATAATGCAAAACTGGGGTTGGGGTGGGGGGTGGGGATGCTCTGCATTTATATACACAAGTTGTTGTTTTTTACTGGACATGTCCTTTAATTTGAGAATCAATAAACTAAATAACTAAAAATGTCCACAAGTTTTGAATAAAGCCATTTTAATAAAGCCACCTTAGAGTTATTTTTTTTTCTTGTAATTAATAATTCCAGGGTGTAAATGTAAAAAGCCTTAAAGAGATTGAAAAAAATTTTTTGAAAGTATTTTATTTAAACAATAAAGAAATTAATTTGTGGCTTGTTCTATGTTTGTTATTGCATTCATTGTTATGTTTATTGTCTTAAGATTTTATTATGTTTATTTTTTGCTGCAATGTCTTTTACTATAAATCTGAAGTTTAGGGTTTGGTCATATGTACTTTAAAATTAAAAGCCTGTCAGTTTGACAATGGAAATGTAATGCAAATCATTAGGCAAGTGCTTGTCTTTTTGTGTAAAGAATTTTCTTTTTTGTCGTTTTGTTTCGACAAAAGTGGTATTGTCGCATTATTAATGATCACAAGACAATCCTCAGCAAATACTTAGAGAGGGAATTTGCTTTTATGAGATTTGTGGCGTTTGAGTGATCTCTGAACAGCACGATACTTACTTAGCATAAAATAAAGCTAAAGCTCTGAAGAAACATACAAAGAAATTCACTTATGCTAATGCACATTACATGAACTTAGTGCATGCATTTTTGCACTTCAATCATATGTGAATTTTGGTCCAATTTATAACCCTTGAATGCCTACACTACGAGGTTTTGTTATAGACATATATAGTCGCTAGAGAGAGAGAGAGAGAGGAGAGATAGAGAGAGAGAGAGAGAGAGAGAGATAGAGGCATATAATAAATCCATAATATAATAAAATTCCATATGAAAGTTGAAAAAAATTAACATCATACCAGTAACTGTCTAACTATATAGGGTTTGACAGAGTTACATATTAAATAGAGACGAGAGAGAGATAGAAGATAGAAGTAGATAGATAGATAGATAGAGAGATAGATAGAAAAGTAAAAATTAACAATCATACAGTAACTGTCATAACTTATATTGTGGTTGACAGAGGTACATATTAAAACTGTTATATACAATGGGAGATGTACACACGTCTACAAAGGGCAGAAAATATGTTAAACCCACAATTCCTGATGTCACATCGGGTTGCATGGGTTTAACTCATTATTCCGGCCTTGGCCATTTGTACAGTACCAGACGCAATAAAGAAATTGTTTGTTTTGCCTACTTGAATAGCACAAAACAACTTTTTAAAACAAAGCGTACCCTCCACCTCACACCGTCTCGGTTTCCAGCATGCATTACCCCCATCTGCATCAAGAGAACCTGAAAGAAAGAGGGGAGCAGAAGTAAAGTATTGGCATCTCCCCCAATAAATCTTATTCTGGCATATAGCACATATAGGTTTACACAAAATTTTCATCTGCAATCCTTACCTTAGGGCAGCAATTCTTACATCTAATCCCATTAATAAGAACTGTATATCCTCAGAAAATAATGGGGTTTTTTTTTTTGGTTTTTTTTTTATTCTACTTTGTAAATACAATATTTATGTGGGTTAAAGCTTAAGTAGCAACTGTGCTTATGGACATACATACACGTGCCCTAGAAGATTGTTTTTTTTTTTCCCTATTTTTCATCCCCCACTAATGGATTCTATCCACTTAACAGAATCACTTAAAGCAGATTATGGTGATTGATTGTTTCCTTGGACATATCTCATCTTCAACAATCAGTCGTAAATTGTATTAGATGTCTACTTGATAAGCAATTATAATACTCTAGATGATCTTGTTAAAATCTTATTATTTCTTTCAATGAAATAGAACAGTGAATATATTACTTCTGCTAACACCGCTAAGATGATCTGAGCCAGATCTAGAAGGAAAGTGACAGCTTTGGAGGAAAAGGTCACATATGTAGGTTGTATGAAGCACCTTACACACCTTAAATTATTTCCTTTCACATCCAACTGGGTCACATTCCTTCAGAGTTAGAACTTTTGGAGGCAGCTTGAAAATGTTTTAAAACTGTTCTGCTTGCCTGGCTAATGTGCCAAGCTTGGAAATTGGCTCATGTGAAATGACGCAAGGTCAGATTGTGTCAATGTAACTCCCCTCTTGTATCTTAATGTCGGCACCGGAAGCATTGGCTGTGTTATTATTACTTTATTTGCTTTTATGTCTTGTTACATCTTGTTTTTGTAGAGTTTATTTTGTTTTACTTTCATCATTCTTTTCATTAACTTAAAATACACCTCAAAGGTATAATTCTGCTTATGCCTAAACATGTTAAAGGATTTCAATACGTGGAAAAATTAAGTTACCATTAGATTCTATAATGATAGGAATGATTGAAATTGTTTATCCCTACCATTCCCTTGTACATTTATATAGAAGCACACAGATTTTTTATATTAAGCTCGGAAGCGTGCTTCTTGTGATCTTCACCACAGTGCAGCAAATGTGCAAGTGGATCGGGATCCATCTTCCTCCCCCCTTATGCCCATAGCTGTTACCCGTAGGCTAGGAGGAGGCTACATTGGTCCCATCAGCCGGTAGGCCTCAGGAACCACCATACTACCCTCCCTTTCTGCTCCCAGCTGCCACCGAGGAAGCTTCCAGGGGGGGCTCGAATGGGAAAAACCTGAAGGCCCCAAAAGGGGCCCAGGCAATCCGCCACACAACGTGAACACACAACACAAACAAAAAGTGCACGTGAAAGTGCCAATTAAATAAATAGTGTGTACCTAGTTGTACAAATTAATAGGGGTGCGGCGGCAAATAAGGCCCCCAACCTTTCGTCGGGGGTTTAAAAAATTGTTCCGCGCCATAGCCGAAGCATGGCAGGAAGTGAGGAGGTGTTTAAACACGTGCTCCCAAGTGCATCAGTAGTGTGCTATAGAAGTCCGAGCTTCCACACCCCCCCCGCCCCCTGCCTCAAGGCTTCGACCAGGCTCCATATCCACTCCAAAAACCAGGCGGGAGCTTGGGAGGTGGGGCCCTTCGGAAGCCCATCCCCCTCTCACAACCATGCACTGGCCAGAGTGAATACTTCACTCACGCCACAGTCTTAATTCAAGACAGTGAATTGACGCTTCCGAGCTTAAGGGTTTGATTAAATACTGTAGTGTGCAGGACCCATTCCTACTTATCGTACTGGGGGTCTGCCCCCGAGGCCCAAGGGGTATCACCCTTTTCCTACTGATAAGAACATACTACACTGATCTTAGCCAAAAGGCCGAGAAGCGATGTGTATGATCACACTAGGACCTAGGATAGCCTCTTCAGAGCTGACCTACTTTCTTTTCTGTAACACATGTAGTAACATGGGGTAGGAGGAACACAGGATAGGGATTTAGCTATAAATATTAGGGAGAGATTGTTTTTTAAAGAGCTAAAAAGCTCCCCCACAGAGTATAAAATATGAATAGAGCTTTTTATCAAACAAAAGTACCTCACGACTCATGTTATTATAATAACATTGCCTTGCCCTAATAATGTAGCATATAAACACATATTTTGACTTCCAAAGAATGGGAGGGGACATGCAAATATCTCATTTATCTTGCTGAGCTAGGGCATGTGTCTATATTAATTCACCCCTAATGGTATATAGCAGGGTTGTTGAACCTGTGACCGTTCACATATTTCAAAACACAAATCCCAGCATTATCTGTTTGTAGTAAGTTTTTTTTCTAATGTCCTTTAGAGTAAGGCATATATCGAGATCATACAATACACCTAATGGTAAGAGCAGGGGTGTTGAACTTGGGACTTTCATCAATGTTTGAAAACTACAACTCCCAGCATTCACTGTAAGTTGTCTTCTTTATGTCCTTGGCTAATCAATATATATAGATGCAATACAGTGTAATGATATGAGCATGGGTGTTGAACTTTTCACATGTTGAAAAACTACAACTCCCAGCATTCCCCGGGCTTCCGTGGCTGGAAAATTTTAGTTTTCATACATTCTGGAATTTAAGCGCCGTTTTACACTTACTTAGCAGATGTTAGAACCCATGCTTTAGCAATTCCTACCGCAAGGTTTTGAACATCAAGTAATTCATCTGCCTGCTTTACTTACTTCCATAGAAATTACAATTGGTTTAGGAAAGGATTATTCAATCACTTCAGGCAGTAGGAGTCACACATCCAACCACCTATCTCACAGCTATAGTCCATATAGTCAATGAATAAACCGCAGGTCTGAAAATAAGTCCCAGGCGTTTCATTCACAATGCGTAGTTCAAACTAAACAGCACCCATAGTGAACCTGAGACCCCACACAGGATTCAGATAAACATGCTAAGTTCATATTATTAGTATTTACCACAGCAATTCCTCATTGACAATCCCATGGGGTCAGGACAACACGGATGGTGATTGCTATAAAGATTATGGGGAATGTTCTTTTTGGAGAAAACCGATCCCCATAAGTATAAATGAAATACAGCCTTCTTATACAGAAGGTACCTGACACTCAGCCTCATGTTTAATATATAAATATTGGGGGAAAAGGGAAAAAAGTGGCCATTTCTCTAAGAATGCTGGGTATTTTTAGGACATGCAAAGACATTTGATCATATACCAGACATATCTGTTGTATTCAATTAGATCAACTGGACTTGAAATGTAGTTCTTGAAAGACGTTTCGCTAGTCATGCCGACTGCTTTCTCAATTCGCAATGACTTGTACAAGAATCTGTGGCAATTATGTAACCCTGGAAAATCCCCAATTAGCATATCACAGGCCAGGTGTTTAAGGGTGTGTATTAGATAGTGGCTAGAGGTGTTATAGGAACGCCCGAGTAAGGTGTTAAAAACAGCATTGTACTGGCAGACAGTTGGTGTCGAACCCCCCCACCTCTATTAGTGCTTGGTTTCTTTATTTTCACATAAATGGCCTCCTTAACACCTCTCTTGAACCACTCACGTTCCTTCGCCAGTATGTTAACATTACAATCTTCAAAGGTATGTCCTTTATCCTTAAGATGCGATCAGAACCGGCTGAGTCCTGACCCGAAATTGGGCTCTTCTGTGTTCTGGGCCATACGTTGATGCAGTTGCTGTTTGGGTCTCCTCCCACATACAATCAGAGCATTCTAACTGCACTGGCACTGCATATATGATGTCTCTTTTCTTGTGTTTAGGGTATTGGGTCTTTCGGATGTACCAATTGCTGCCTCAGTGTGTTGTTCGGTTTAAAGCAGACGGGATCGGTGTTTTTTTGAAAATTCTTCTTAATTTCTCTGGAGACGCCCTGCTACATATGGGATGACCATGTTCTTTCCTCCTGTCTTGCTTTTCCCCTTCACTGTTGGTATTCGTGTTCTTTTCTTTCCTTCTACTTTTCTTCTTTTGACAAGGCCCAGTCTGGATATCCACAAGTTTTAAGGCTCCTCTGAGATGTTTCATTTCTTTAGCCTTCGCCTCTGTGCTGATGGGATGTTCTCGTCCTGTGTTGCAGGGTTCTGATGACACCCAGCTTGTGATCTAAAGGTGGTGGGGAGTCAACATCAAATTACTGATCTGTGTGTGTTGGTTTTCTGTAAAACCTCTACTTCCAGTTTACCATTCTCCCTGACTTCTACCAAGCATTCCAAGAAAGCCAGTTTTCGTTGTTTGTGTACCGCTGTTTTAACACCTTACTTCTGGGCGTTCCTATAACACCTCTTAGCCACTTCTAATTCACACAACCCTTAACACCTGGCTGTGATATGCTAATTGGGATTTTCCAGGGTACATAATGTCCACAGATTCTTGTACAAGTCATTCTGAATTGAGAAAGCCAGTCGGAGTGACTAGCGAAACTCTTCAAGAACTGACATTTCAAGTCCATTGTTCTAATTGAACACAGATTACCTGACCTGGATGAATGAGAACCTTCACAGCATATACAACATAATTTTCCTGGTCTGCAAACAGAAACTGGATTTTCTCATTACTTTCTATGGAGAGGGGACGTGGGGGGGAGTAAACTGTGAGAGTGTGAAGATTGTTTTGACTGACTGTCACATGTTTACAACAGCAGCACATAATTGGTGGTATAATTGGGTGTGAACAGGGGAACTTCCTTAAGCTAGGTAACACACATAAAGATGTTGGTTGTAGATCGTTAAAACAGATCGGATCCTTTACAGCGCCCAAGCCGACCGTACGATCATGGTTTGTTGTACACACAGTAGCGACCAAACAAACGAACGATAGTGTGCTTTTATGTATTGGCGACTGCGCATAATAAAACAGGAAATGGCAAAACGAACGGAAGTGCGTAACGATGCGTACAAAAAACAAGAGGCTACGAACATATGTAAACGTGCGGACCACGAACGTTTTTGTATTTTTTTTGTGCATCTAATTTAGAACATTAGTTTTTCTATGAAAAGGAAAAGTAAGGGTAGCAATTGCTATTGTTTTGTGTGTGTGCACTACAAAGAAAAAGAAACTAAAGAGAAGGTCATGCTGGTCAAAAGCGCATGGCTACTACATAGAGAGAAAAGCTTTTCTCACATTCACTTGTGAGAGAGTTGAAGATATCGTTCTGCTCCTAATGATTTTAGAAACTATCTGCGTATGTCAGAAGCAATCTTTACCAAATTACTACAATATGTCAGCCGCTTTAATATATTACAAAACAAGATACCTGGAATGCGTAAAAAGTATTTCTCTCCTGAGCAAAGACTATTATTGCTACTTTGAGATTTCTTGCAACTGGAAGAAATTTTGCAGACTTGAAATTTTTCAACAGAATTCAATCACAATCCCTTGGAAAAATAATTCCAGGAACATTGGTTTCAGCAATAATATCAAGCATTAAGGACGAATACTTAACGGGTAAAATTTTTTTTTTTATTCTTTATTTACATTTATATTATTTATAACATATATATTTATTAAAATTAACACAATGAAACACAGTACACACTATTCTTTTATAAAACGCTAAACTTATAACTTATGATTTCTTCTTAAAATACTTGTAATATGATGACATTTAAATAATTTTTTTTATAAATTTGTATAGTTAATTGGTTTTATATATCGGATATTGTTGTCCAGTGGGATAGGTTTGGGTAATGGGGTGCTTGTCAAAGGATATGAAAGGGTATTGGTGATGTTGATTTTGCTCCGTTGGTTTTTCCATAAGTACTGTTTTATCAGTTAGTTTGTCTGTACGACCACGTATAAGAATATCAGTTATTAAGAACTCTGCAAGCCATCTTTGTTTTTCATTCATGCGACGTAGTTTTTGAGGGCAAAATTAATTAATTCCCAAACAATCAAATTCCGCACTCTCTTTTTATTAAGCAATCCCAGCTGCTTCATTTAGAATTCTGTGACTTAACTCCTCTGTGCTGGCTTATTTAACGTTTTTTGGATTCTTAAGGTGTGGTTTGTTTGAAGTAGTTGTGTTTCTACCTGAACTGTTTCTTGTAACTGTTTTTCTGGTTGTTGATGTTCGTCTACTGTGTCCGTGTTGAATTTGAGCCTGATCTGAAGACTGTTAAAAGAAAGATAATCTTATAATTAGTTAATAATATATCATGTTTATCTTATGTTTCAGTTTCCAAAGACATCAGAGGAAGGCTGCAAATTGCAAAAAATTTTGAAGATTACTGGAACTTTCCAAACTGTGGAGGGGCCATTGACGGGAAACATATTAGGATTTCCCCTCCTGCCGCCAATCTGGATCGTATTATTCAATTACAAGGGATACTTTCAGTATAGTTTTATTAGCTATTGTTTAATGAAAATATGAATTCCTTATGGTCGACGTTGGTACTAATGGAAGAGTTTCAGATGGTGGGGTAATTGAACAAAACAAGTTTCTACCAAAAAAAATGAGGACACACAATTGAATCTTCCTACAAACTTCCCAAACAAAGCAATGTTTAAATTTTGTTTTTGTTGCAGATGAGGCATTTGCTTTGCATGATAATCTGGTGAAACTGTTCCCTCAAAAACTTTGAACAAGGACAGAAGATTTTTAATTATAGACTGTCATGAGGCCGGAGGGTGGTGGAAAATGCTTTCGGGATTTTAGCTAATAGATTTCGCATATTCCGTACAGCTATAAACTTGGATCCTAGACAAAATTGATGTTATGTGTATGCATGTTGTATTTTGCATATTTCTTGCGTAAACACAGCACACAACCAATATATGCCTCCAAACTTGGTTGATCATGAGGATACAGCCAATAGAGCTTTAATACCTGGAGATTGGCGGGCAGAAGGAGAGGTTTTATTGGATCTACAACCCCGCAAAGAAATTCACCTGTAGATTCAAAAACTAATAGGGAAAATTATGTAAGTACTTTAATGGTATTGGAAGTGTTGAATGGCAGAATGATATGATATAAAGAGTCTTATCACACACTATTCATAATTTAAATGTGTATTAAAGTATTTGAAATAACTAAAGTGTAGGTCTTTTTTGTTACTTGGTATGTGTGTGGTTGTTTTTGTTATCGTGATTTTATGTCTGAAAGGTGTCTGAAAAATGTAAATTTGAATGGTTATTTACTTTTATGTCTGGAAAGGTGTCTGAACAAATATATTCTGAATGGTTCTTTACTATTGGATCTGGGTGTGGAGTGTACAATACTTTTGATGTTTATGAGCTAACAACAGCAATATTACATAAAACAACTTTTAAAAGAAAATGTGATTTTCATACTGTGATAATGTTTCTTCTGATGATAAGTCCATGTTTATCTCCCACAGAATTGTCAATGGTACATTTTGACATTGACTGTCTTGGCTGTTCTTGGTCTACTGTAAAAAGCAACAATCAAGTACCACAAACGAGGACTGTAAACTCATAGCTGCAGCTCCTGATCTTTTAGATGTATTGACCTTATTTAATTCTTTCTTAAAAACGGTTTGATGTTTTGTATTTTCCTTTAACAAAATCAAGAGTTTGCACTTGGAAACCTCTTTGACATAGTAGAATAAGATCCTCATAAGCCTCATGACGCTTATTTCTGTTTGCATACTCTGGTGATTTTACTTTCCATAAACATGGAGCTGCAATAACCTTTCATAACCTCTTTGAGGAATTCAGGGTTCATGAATTTTTCAAGCCATTCTATTCTTAAATCTGTTAATAAAGAGAACAATTTACTATTTTCATACTAATTTATAAAGTGTATAGGGAGGAATATCAAATCACAGGTTATGAACTTACCAAATTAAATAATATAAATCTCAATCTCCGAATGATACACGAACGTTTGTTGGAACGTCACACGAAACTGCGTGTATAACACGAACGTTAACTGGCAAGTCAACTGGTAATTTTATTTGTTCTTTGCTTATATTTAAGTTTCGTTGACCCCGCCTACTAAACGTCACGTTTGGAGACGGTAGACGTTCGGTAATGTCAAACGAACGTTTCGTAAATGATGGGTCCTCCCCTTCAATTCCCATTGGCTGTTGTGTCATATTTTATTAGAACTCCGCCTACTTTATTCTGTTAAGTCAGAACTTTATTGATTTGTCCAGAAGTATGGAGGTTCTTGAGGGACAGTCATGTGTGAGAAGGGTAGCAGTACCATTCTGAAATGCCTGCTGTCCAGGGTGACAGTGTAGGCCAGGTACCAGCATAGGGAATGTTGGTAAAAAAAAAGCTGAAAAGTCTGAATGGAGGAGGGCAACTCCATGTCACAAGAAGAAATGATAGTCATGTAACCATTTTTGATAAACATGACTACGACTGCAAAGAAAGAAGGTACAACCAGGCCAATATTAAAAAAGATAAAATTATTAATCTTCTAATTTCATCATTGAGAAAAAGTTTCAATGTGAAAAGGTCCCAAAACCAGATAAGAACAAAGGTGGTTGACCTTAAAACAAGAGAAAAGAACAATTGAAAAGATTACGTCGAATAAATGAAAAAAGTAAGTTTTTTTAATGAAATTATGATTATACAAACTGATTGTCGTTTATGCCGCATTGGCCATGCGTTCATCCATTCGTCGTCCGTTCATTGTCATTCTCGTCCATTCGTTGCCATATACTTTCATTATCCGTTCGTGTCCTTGTCACGTTGTACATGTATGTTTTCAATAGAAATGTTATATTTTATATCATTTACAGAGTACAACAAGAAAACAAAAAAAGAAAAAAAAGCAGAGATCGTCATGCTTGCGAACATGTAGAATTGACATTGCCAGAAAGCATTCCCTCAAAAAGTTGTACTATATGATGAAAATGAACAACATGTCTATTACCATCAGGTAATTAATAACAAATAACAAATAATAAATAAAGTTTAATAGAAATGTAAATTGATGTTTGTTTTTGTCTTAAGTCATGTCCCCCCCAACTATAATCCCCCCACATACTGGCCCCACCATGTAGTGTAGTTTAATCTCCATCACATCCCAGCCCATAGGGTTCTCCTGTAACCCCCCCCCCAAATCCCAAAACTAACCACCAGTGAGATACCAGCTCGCCTGCTATCTGCCTCTAGATATTTGCATGCGCACTGCAGCCCTTCTCCCCCCTCCCCCCTCCCCTCTCCCTCTCCCTCCCTCTCCCTCCCGTTTCTACTATCTCTCCCCCTATCATTAATCCCCCTTAATATGCTGCTCCCCGCATGTCCCCCAGCCCCAACCGCATGTTTTTTTTTTCAAAAAGCTCCCCAAACTCTTACTTACCTCCCTCTCCGCTTCTCGCTGCCACTGAATGACCGGCAGCCGCGTCCGTGATTGGCTGCCGCTTAGCGATCACAGACGCGACTGCCGGTCCCGCCCCTCTGCTTGATTCTCGCAAGCAGGAGGGCCGGCAGTGCGGCGGAGGATTGAGGGGAGGTAAGTAAGAGTTTGGGGAGCTTTTGGAAAAAAAAAACATGTCGGTTGGGGACATGGGGAGGCAGAATATTAAACTTCTATTTTAGGGGTGGACATACCCTTTAAGAATATTATGTGTAGAAGAGGATGAGGAAAGGCAGCACCACATAGTTCCACGCTACAATCGATCACTCGATGTATCCCGGGCCGACTTGTCCTAAAGGAAAAAAAAGGAATTGATAATGCTATTAGGAAATAAACTCATAAAAATATTGTGTTCTGCAGGTAGAAGATGACCTAATGTTTCTAAAATGGAAAATATGTAATGTTTGTTATTTTATGACATTTTTTTATATTCTCTCCTTTCCCATTTTATATATTCTTCCATTGTACAAAGTTTCCTTCGGGACATGTTTATAGTACAACATAGTGTCCTTTGTTGTTTAGCTGTGTACATGTGACCATTATTTATTTTCTACTCAATCTTTTTTCTCTCTTATTACAAAATATGTGTAGCCCCAGACCTGTCATTTCCACTTTGCCGCAAAAGCAAGGAACACCAGTTTGATAAATGTCCCTTCGGGACATGTTGATATTGTACAACATAGTGTCCCTATGTTGTTTAGCTTTGTACATGTGACCATTATTTATTTCTACTCAATCTTTTTTTCTCATTACAAAATATGTGTGCCCCGGACCTGTCAGTTCCACTTTGCCGCAAAAAATAGGGAACAAACTTTGTACGGTGGGCAATGTCCACTTCATATTGTTTGTATTTCATCCAAATAGTTTTAATGGGATGTAATTTTCTGTTATATTTTTTTTAAAAAGTTTCAAAAAAAAAGTCAATAATTGACACATGTAAACTCAATAAAAATGTTCTGTTGAGTAAATTGTTTTGTTCTGAATTTGTTTATACACCTTATGCTTATGTACATATGGGGAGATTCAATATCGGGTCTCCTATCTACCTTAGTCCTCCCCGATACAATAACTGACGTTAGCGAGATTACGTTAGCAGACACTGAACTGTTGGGGACCCACTAGGAAATCAGACACCAAGGGCCCACATGGATGAGTTTAGGGACCTACATTTCATTTCTCTTTATTATCACTCATTTCCATATCTCCTGTTGTTTATTATAATACATTTCCTATTGTTTATTATAATAGATTCAAAATTGTCCCTTTGGCTCTGTATTTCAAATTTTATCAGTCGACACTATATATTATCCTATTTATATTATATGAATAGAAGTGCCAAAAAAACCTTTACCACAAGAGGTTATGAGGTCCTGTTCTGTAGTTACAGACGGGGTGGATTTTAATAAAGAGTCTACAGTATATTCAATCCACCCCATCTGCTGTCTACCACAGAATACTCATTTGAAACAAAGGGAAAATTGAATTCACCTCCAGTATTCAAAAGAAAAGTGGAAAAGGTGTTTAAATGTTGTCTTGTCTAGTATTGGGTTTTACAAAACACTTTGAATACGATCAATAACACAAAAAGGTTTACAATGCTTCTTTTTCAATTATTTTGATTAGTTGTATAACCACGACAAGGATGGTTAAAAATATATTCCATGTCGGAGTAAATCGAAGGAATACGAACGTATAAGCAAACGAGCGGAAAATGATTATGTCACGAACTGTCAAAACAACAAATTGTCAAAACCCACGCATGCTCTATGCATCTGAACACAAAATTGCAACGAGCATGTACACACATCACCGATTGGTCGTTTGACACTATCAAAAGATCACAATTTTCGATCAGAACGAGCGACATTACAACCGATCGGTATTGGACTTCGTTAACGACATCATCGTTCTATACCATTAACACGAACGATATTGGTGCAATTCGTCCCGAATGGTCTGAAATCGTTCGTTTTCCAACCAAATCTTTCATGTGTGTACCTATTAAGTGAGATATCAGAACTCATTGGATGTTAGTAAAATTCCACTTCCTTTTACTGTCCCAATTCCACTTCCTTTTAGAGACCCATGTAGAAATCCTAGAGGTGTGGCTAAACCTACCATTTTGAGCTTTCCATTCAAACTTAGGGGTGTCAAGTAAAGTAAGTATACTTTATTAACTGTATATATTTGTTTTGTAATTCAGTAGTAGGTAGTAGTACTATACTTTGTATAGTGTTATTTCTTATGGTGATTTTGATTAAATAGTGATAATTACACACATACATATAGACCTTTCCCTATGTGTAATAGTTTGTGAAGGTTCTCATTCATCCAGGTCATGGTATATCTTTGTATTCATTAGATCAACTGGAGTTGAAATGTTTTTCTTGAAGACGTTTCGCTAGTCATTCCGACTGGCTTTCTCAATTCAGAATGACTTGTACAGAACTTTGGGGCAATTATGTACCCTGGAAAATCCCAATTAGCATATCACAGCCAGGTTTTAAGGGTGTGATTGGATAGTGGCTAAGATTGGACAGTGGCTAATTTTGGATTTGAATAGTGGCTAATTTTCCAGGGTACATAATTGCCACAGATTCTGTACAAGTCATTCTAATTGAGAAAGCCAGTCGGATGACTAGCGAAACGTCTTCAAGAACTACATTTCAAGTCCAGTTGATCTAATTGAATACAACAGATATATGTGTAATATTGTTATATACCCCCACCTAATTAATTAAACTCATGTGCAATCTCCATAAAAATATAATTTATTTATATAATATAACGTATATATATATATATATATAATATATATAATATATATATGTCTGTCTGTATCGTTTGTTTTGAAATAGTCTTCAAGGGCTTGTACTGTTCCATTCCAGTTAACAAACAAGTCTATCATATAAATGGTATGAGCATACAGTAACAAAATCATCACAACTCTAATTGGTACATGTACTTCTTTTCTAAATAACCCTTAAATAAGTTAGCATATGCAGGAGCTGCAGGCACTGCCCATCGTCCCCCCCATCACTGGGGGAATATCTTGCCTTCAAATTAAAATTATTATAATGCAAATTAAGGGCTTTCGAAGATTAATTCTATAGGTGTATATACATATTTGTTTGGTATTTATATATTTGATGGCTTCCAGGCCCTGGGTATGTCCTATATTATTATACAGGGCTGCCACAGTAGCCAGGTACCACTTTGGATTCCACATTCCTATGCTCTAAAGTTTTTCCAAAATAGTATGTAGTGTTCTGATATAGTAATGAATTTCATCTTCGAAATAAAGCCTTGTCCAATTCCTATTTTTATTAATTCCATAATCATATCTTGTACCTTACTGCTTGGATTAAATGTTAAAAAAAGTATAACATCTGGCTTCTATATGCTCCCACATTAACTTTGAGTAGTTTGTATAGTTCATACTATTACACGCGCTTCCTTTATACGCTCTAGGTCATTTAAAAAAACGAAAATCTGTGTATTTTTAGTTGCACTTTAAAATGTTCTTTAATTTTCAATCTTCTTTCTAGCTTAATATAGATCTACTTCAAAGTTGAAAGCATTGTAGTGAGTAGTATGTACAGATGATAAACCTGTATTGGAAGATTTAACCCTTCCTAAATTCTTTGTTCGATGGTTGATTACATTCACAGTGCATTTTTTCCCAGTCATCCTTTCTGAGATAATGCACTGCCCACTTCTTGTCCTCTTGCCTGGTCTTTTGGGGGGAAAAACAGAACAAATATGAAAAGAGAATCCCCCCCAAAAAATTGTTTAAATTGTTATATATGTAACACAGTGATACAAGGCAAGAACTTTACTTGGGAACTACCATCTAAGCTAATATTTTAAATAAGGTAAACACTTAAAGAGAACTATATCGGCATATAATTGTTTTTTAAAAACAGATACATGAAAAGTACCTGGGGAAGGGAGGTAGAATTGTCGCTTTTTACCTCCCAATATCATTTCTATGAGGAGTGGCAGCTTGAAAAAAAAACGCTTCTGACAGGCTTTCTGAGTGCTTTGTGCTATCTTTAATACAGGAAGGCCCTGGGCCATACCGGCGCAGATAAAACTGTATGTGCTGTAGTTTCTAAACTAAACATATTGGGAGGTGGGAATAATCAATCCTACTTCCCTGTCCCGAGAACTTTTCATTTGTAAAAAGTAAATTTTTACAGGCTAGTTGTCCATTAACATATTAACATTGCATTTCATATTAGTAGTTATTTAATAGAAGTTTCTTCCATACCACTTTGTATTGCATGAAATAAATATATGCACATAACTTTATGCATGAATTATTTCCTATTAAGAAACTATTCATCAAACTAAAACAAGGTGTGCAATATCAAGACTGGGCAAGTACCAACATTTGGCTAAGTAACATTTTTAAGGGCATGTCCACCCCAAAACAAAATTTAGCCCTCTACTGGCCCCACAATACAGTTTAAAAAAATCCTTACCTTACATTCCTGCTCTTATGTTCCCCTGTAGTCCATGTCCATGATTTGTGTATTTCTCCGATTTAGTGAATATTATGTGTGTCAAACCATTATGTGAACAGATTGTATTTTAGAGATGCAATAAAATTTCAGTTTAATTATAGGTGATATTGCTGAACAACACAGCACTTACATATGTTATGTAGAGGTTACTATGATATCCTAATGTAGGTAGTATGTGTCTTTGATATAAACAAAATGTCTCTGTATTGTTAAACACAGTGGACACAGTTGGACAAACCAGTGCAAATATCGCTGTGATATTATTTTGCCAGCTGTGCTCACATATTAATATAGTTTGATCGTTATAGGAGTTTTCAGGTTATATCTAAAATCAGCCATGCTATGCAACAAGAATCTTTCTGAAGTTTGCAAAATGTGTGCTTAAAAACAAAAAGGCCAACTCTTCAAATGCTGCCCTATGGTTTATTTTTCTCTCTCCCCAGTCTACAAATGATCAGATACATGGATGTGGACAACTAAGAACATTAAAACTAAGGGCTATGTACTGAGATCTGTCTCTATTGCCTCCACTAGGCAATGCACTGAGCTGATAACTGCTCTCAGTGCATAGCGATGGGGTTTTCCCATTTCAAAACTTTAACGCCAGCAATCTACTGGTGTAAAGTCTCTGTCTTAGAGAGACGTTATTGTCTCGGTACATAGCTTCGGCGGTTTAGACAGAAAAAGGCGTTTGCAGGCTTTTGGTACATAGCGCTGTAAATATTTGAGAGAAATGTGCTGCTTTGAAATGCCGGGGTTACAGTTGATCAGTAAGGCAAATGTTTAACAACTCACTTTCAGTATTAATTTGCACAAGAGATTGATTGTTCCAACTAAATCACCTACACATAGCCTATCTTTCACCTTATCGTGTGGTTAAATTGGATTTTTAAAGTTTGCGGATTATCCTTGATGTTATTAAGCACCTGTTAGATTATTCAAAACACTGTGGACTTTTCCTTCTCTCTGTTGCAGAAACTAACGAATTCTCAAGCTTTCAAAATAGCATAATAAATTGTACATGACATATGGTTTTCTAAATGAAGTTGTTCCATATGTTTAAAAAGAAACTTTTCCATGCAAACCCAAATGTAGCTTTGTTTCTTCTATGGCTTGCTTTGATGAATAATACAAAGTTACTAAGCCGGAATTATAAGGTCAGACAGCCAGAGTGTGTTCTCCCCATTTGTGTGGTTTGCCAGCCTCTAGGCAGAATATTGATATAGGATTGTCAGCATAGCCAATATTTTGATTTAGTCATTGAGTGGTTACAGATAGCATTAGCTGCATTTGGTCAGTGGTTCTCCACCACACATATCTGCTTGTTTTCTCACCTAAATAAATTTAACTTCAACATGAAAGTTGTCTTTAAGCATTTTTTTAAGCTACTTTTAAAGCCTAGCTATTATATGTGGATAATTTTAACGAGAAATCTGCTATTTCCTTCCCAGTGTTGGGCTTGGTTGGAGCAGTTGAAGAATCACTATAAAGTACATGGAAAGAACATGCATCTGTATGTCTAATGGCTTAGAAAGAGAAAAAAATGGTGTATAATATATCTTAAGTTGCCAGTAGTAATAGATGTTGTGGTGCAGTATAGCTTTTACCCCACGATTGCTACCCTGTTTTAACGAATTCTGAGCTGTATGGAATGCTTGGTTTTATTTTAGATACTGATATCTTACAATGATCATTACCACCAGTTATTTATAATGACCCCCAGTATAAACTTGGATTAGTGATTTTTTTATACAGTTGCTAATATTCTTTTGACAGCATTCGAAACACATACTGAAATGATGTCTAAATTTACAGTTCTTTATCCAGCTACAATACAAAAGGAACTATTAAATTTCAAAGACCGTTTTAAGTTAGGCTTCAAACTCTAATGCACAAAGACTTGGATGTCAAGGCATCATACGGAATGATATAAAGTATCTTCAGTTACTTAAAGATTTCTCAGCATTCTCATTGATGCTGAGAGAATCAGATAAAACTTGAACAGGTGGCAACTGTAGATGCATCCATCACAGTTATTAGCTATGGCTGCAGGAAAAAGAACAAATCCTCAATCAACTGGGGCATATATACTAAAAGAATGATGAGGATAAAAAATGGAAAAACAACTGGAACTCTTCATAACCCTTATAGCATCACATTATTTAAATTTAAATCTTAACCAACTGACCACCCACATCATCTTTGACCCTAGATAAAAGCTACTTTGTGTACAAAATAATGAACTGTGAGAACATGGTCTGTCCATTAGAACCTGCATTTCCAGATTTTAGGATACAACAAGGCAGGTAGCAATTGTATAAATACATCAATATAACAATTGAAAAGCAGAATAACAAAATACTTTCTTGTCTAGTAAAATCCAACTTCCATGACCTTAGTTAAATGTTACCCTGCATTTCTTGTACAGTTGGCCAAGGCCACACAATTTGTGCTGATGATACCCCACCGCTTGCATTGCGTGATTGCATGTGCACCGAAAATCAGATCACAGTGCCATGGGCACAGGTGCGCCTAGTGTGGCCACACACACATGCGTGCTCTTTTTAACAATGGTGGATGGCAGTCATATCAGTTTGTGCGTTAAAACCTGCAAGTATGGCTTAGACCTTAATGGGTAGGATTTTTCCCAAACATCCTCCAGTTTTCACTATAGCATATTTCTATTGTGGCGCAGAATAGCAGGACTTGCTGCTTTGCACACTCTGAGGCCATGCCCACTCCCTGGTGTTCCACTGCACTATCACACTACAAAGCGGCAATTGGTAACAATAATACGACATATCAAATTATTAAATAACCTGTAGGAATGAGACCTAATCCGATGTAACATTTTTTTAGGGTCACACACACTCAAAAGATCAGTATTCAGTGCTAGCTCCTACTCTAACAATGTGGTCCATTTTGCCTTCAGGAAGACACCCATTTAACATATAAAGCATGATGTTTCTGTACTCACATCATCTCCTGTAAAGGGCATATCCACCAACAAAACTAAAATTTTCCCACTGTGTAGTGTTTAAAAATCATTACCTACCACTCTGCTCCAAATGGTTCTCCTGGAGTGTCTAGCCAAAGTCCTAGAAATGAAGAGCAGAGCCTGTCTGTGTGTAAAAAGGTTTTGCCATTTCCTACCTTTACCGTAGGTTTCTGGCATGCACAGTGGAGCCCCCCCCTCTCTCACTCCTGATCCCTCTTTGCTGCCTGTTGTCCTACCTTAAGACCCTCATTAGAAATGTATTACATCCCTTCGTTCACCGGCATCCTGCACTGCCAGCAGCTACGTCTGTGACTGGCTTCCTGCAAGCAGAGGGACAGATCAGAACGCCCGGGGTCAACAAAGCTCTTGAAGTACATTCCTAATTATTTTTTTAGCAAACAAACATGTGGCTGGGAGTGGGCTAGGGTCCCCTACACTACAGCTAAGGTTTATATTGAAGGTGGAGATACCCCTTATGCCATGGTGCACATCTTACTACAATCAGACCTTGTTCTATCCCTCATAAAAGTATGGTGCTATAGGTCAAATAAAAATTAAACAAATACAACATGGAGAGTGATCTCCAAAAGTACCCACATAAGTGTGACCGAACTAACAAATCTTAAACTCAGACTAGATAGAGCTTTCCCAGCTCACCGGGTCAAAACCAGGTTAAGGCTGCCATCACTTACATTTACCAATTACCAGGCATAAAAACTACTGCCAAAACCCACTTTCTAACGGCCGTGGAAACAGATACCGCCTTAATGGCTATAAAATCTGAAATATAAACATCTGCACAAGGGTGTATTTATAATCGGTAGCCCGTAGGCACAAAAAGCCTGGCATCCTTAGCCCCCACGCATAACAACAGACCAAACCCCATAAAACACACACCTTTTTTTGGGAAGAAAAGACTTTAAAGGGGTGTGGTGAGTGGACAATGACAGCCACCCCTTCAACCACAGTCACCCTTAGGCGCATGCCTACTGTGCCGGCATCTGCAGCACTTACTGCCACACCCAGGGGAATAATACCAGATAGTACAACAAATATTAAATACATACAGGGAGATTCAATAAAGTTCTTATCGTTTAAAATGGTGCTAATTTTGCCCCAACCAATCAGATGTTAGCTTCAATGTTAAATAAGATCTGATTGGTTGGGGCAAAATTAGCACCATTTAAACGATAAGAACTTTTATTGAATCTCCCTGATAGTTCTCAGAGGAGTTCTGTTGAGCACTAGGCGAATCAGCTGAACAATTTTTATAAATCTCTCTTTAATAATGAAGAATAAAAACAGTGCAATAGTATTTACAAAAATAACTAACAAGCAGACATAATCAAGGTAAAATAAAGGGATAAAAGGGGTGAACATACTTGGACTTGGACCTTGCCGCAAATAATAAGGTCCAAGTCCTTAAAAGAATAATTCCCCTGACACAGGGTGGTACCAGGCTTCCTCAGCCAACTCACCTAAAAGGTAGGTTAGGTTTCAGGGTATGTCCAAAACTTTATTACCCTCAGTATGGGCCACTCAAAAAACTAACAAGGCTGTCAATACCCATATCTTGGAAAATAAATGTACATTTATAAAAACTCCATCTTAAATATTCCATCCGTCACCAAATCCCACAACAGTCATCCATCTATTGATGCGCATTTCACCATTGTCATCAAATCAGCTTCCTCAGATAAGGTAAGGCGGAACCGAGTAAAGAGATGCAGAGGCTGGGGACTGTAAGTAAATATCGCGCAAGCCTTCAGCTAGCCATGACTACAACAGAAAATATATGCAATTTAGCAGCAGTGTCCCACCAGAGCTTTGAAATGGCGAAAGTCCGGTAAGTCTCATTGAGTGCCTAATTGCGGTCATAAACAATGACAATCCTGAACATACAATTTTGGGATATTCCATTATCGTACTATTGTTGGATGTTTGCTGTTGATCCTATGTTGAGTGTGCAATTTTTCCACCTGTGGGACAAGTTTGTCCCGCTTAGGATCATTGCAAGAAAGGTCTCATAAATCCTAAATACAGTGCTATACTTACGTAACTCAAAAAGTGAGTACACCCCTCACATTTTGTAAATATTTTATTAGATATTTTCATGGGACAATACTGAAGATATGCCAATTTAACTAATGAAAAGTAGTCATGTGTACAGCTTGTAAACAGTGTAAAATTTACTTTATACACAGTACCGAACCGGATCCAATGGTATCGGA
Organism: Hymenochirus boettgeri; assembly: GCA_019447015.1. Lineage (NCBI taxonomy): Eukaryota > Metazoa > Chordata > Amphibia > Anura > Pipidae > Hymenochirus > Hymenochirus boettgeri. Next base: position 237,240,398 of record CM033470.1, read on the forward strand.
CCTTTATCGCTACTATTGTACGTAGCTTTCCTGAACGAGCTGCCAACATTCACAAAATTCCCTCAGCCATGGCTGGGAATAGAAAAACTCTTAGGACTGTGGTGTGTATCGTGATTTTTGAAAAATGACAGACAAGATCTTGCAGATCCAAAAATCTGGCAAGTGTGTACCCAGCTTAAATCCTATTGAGCATCTGTGGGGCAACCCTTAAACGAAGGTGGAGAGCGCAAGGTCACAAACATCCACCGATCTGCGATGCTGTCATGAAGGTGGTAAAGGAAGATAGATTTGTAAGGGTCACCAGGGGATGTAGGGGACGGAGTAGGGGGCACTTCTTTCCAGCTGGTTGATCCCAACAGATTTGCCATTTTAGGCAAAATGTGGTGATGATGGCTCGGAAGCGCATGTATGGAGCGGGCCTTTCCTTGAGCACCCAGGGAACGCCCATCTCCATACAAGGGAGGGAAACTGGGGGCAGGAAGGATAGGCAGGTGGTAGTGTTAGGGGACTCCATTATTAGAAGGGTAGATTGGGTAATCTGTCGCCAGACCCTGTTATGCCGAACATGTGTTGTTCGCCTGGTGCTAGGGTTCGACATGTGGTGGATTGTGTAGATAAATTATTGGGTGGGGCTGGGAGTGACCCAGTGGTCTTGGTTCACCTTGGTGCCAATGACAAAGTTAGAGGTGGAGGTGAGGTCCTAAAAATGATTTCCGAGAATTAGGGGTCAAGTTAAAGGGTATTGATGTCAGAAATACTACCGCATCCCAATGGCTACTCTAGGGAGGCAACAGGAGCTCAGGAGTAAAATGCGTGGCTAAGAGGGTGGTGTAAGGAGATGGGTTTTGGGTATTTAGAGATCTGGGCTGACTTTTCTGTTGGCTACAGCTCTTAGTAGAGACGGATTGCACCTCATGGTGATGGTGCAGCTGTTTTGGGGGAGAAATGGCTAGGGGGTTGGAGGAGATTTAAACTAGGTATGGGGAGGATGGTATTGTTGAATTACACAGGGGTAGATAGAGACGTTAGGGATCAGGTGGCTAATAACACAACGGAGAACAGAGAGAGGGGGAGGGGGGAGCCTAGAGCATAAGGAGGCATTTACGACCATGTATGGAAGTAAATCAATTGATCATCTTAAATGTATGTTTACAAAGAAGTCTGGCTGGAAAAACCGGGGAACTTGAAATAATAGCTTTAGGAAAGGTAGGATGTGATTGTTATCAGAATCATGGCTAAATGATTCACACGACTGGACAGTAAATGTTGAAGGATACTCCTTATTTAGATATGACAGAGTTAATAAGAATTGAGGAGGAGTATGTATGTATGTTAAACAGGAATGAAACCAAATTTAAAAGATGGTAGATGAGGGCGTAAACGATACAGAAGGAACAATATGGGTGGAACTGTGTACAGGAAGCAAGAAGGTAGGTAAATGAATTGTTGGAGTATGTTTAAACCGCCAAATGCCGGGGAGGAGGTGGAGATGAATCTCCATATGCAGTTGGCGAAGGCTGCTGGTATGGGCATGTTTTGGTTATGGTCGATTTTACTACCCTGACATGGATTGGAGTAAAGGAACTGCCAGCACCTCAAAAGGTATAAAGTTCTTACTTTCCTATATGAGCATTTTCTTTACAGATGGTACAAGTTCCTACTAGACGAATGTGTTGTTGGATCTAGTGTTATCTAATAATCTCCTTATTTTGGAGATGAAGGTAATGGAAGCTTAGAGAAATAGTGACCATGATCTAGTGTCATTTAACATAGGTTGCAAAAACTAAGTGCACTGGGTTAACAAAAACCTTTTAACTTTAGGAAAGCTAATTGTATGCTGTTAAAGGAATCACTCCTGCTCATAGACTGGGATGAATTGTTTCTAGGTAAAGATACAGAGCAGATGTGGACCACTTTTAAAGGAATATTACACTATTACATTTCTAAATCTGGAACTTTAGGTAACAAGTGTAAAAAAATGAGGTCCACTCCTGCATGGCTTATGCTCAGGTAAAAGGGAAATGGAAAAAAAGAAAAAGGCTTTTAAATTTTTGAAAACAGAGGGAGGACAGGCTTACAGGAGTATAAAGGCTGTAATAAAGAGTGCAAGAAAGCAATTAAACTAGCTAAAAAATGAAATACGGATTGCCGAACAAAGCAAGTCCAACCCCCAAAATGTTATAAGATGGTAAAAGATGAGGACTGGTAATGTGGGACCATTAAATAATGGGGCTGAGATGGTTGTAGAGGATGCCAAAAAGGCTAATCTGCTAAACTGTTTTTTTACATTGATTTTTTCTGTTGAGAATCCTTGTCCTTACAGCAGGGATTGTAATAATATGCAGGGTAGAAATGAAGAGTATTCACATTGGCTAACAGAGGATATGGTACGGAACAATTAGACAAAGTTAATATCAATAAAGCCCCAGGACCAGAGGATTGCATCCTCGGATTTTAAAAGAGCTTAGTTCAGTTCTATCTAGACCACTGTTCCTCATCTTTTCAGATTCGCTTTGGTCTGTGGATGTGCCGCTGGATTGGAAAAAAGCCGATGTAATTCCAATATTCAAAAAAGTTAGTCGTTCACAGTAAAAGTCACTGGTATATGATTACCGGGATATAACACTCTCTATACCAGTATAGAACATGACAAGGGAATGGAGGTTGTTTCATATTTTTTGGCCAAACCACTCAGGTAATCCCCCCAGTGGATTCCTCATTGAATGTTTGGATTTAATTTTGCATAACAGCTACTTTAAATTTTAATGTGATTTCTTTCGCCAGGTAGTAGGTACGGCGATGGGTAGCCCTATGGCACCCTCGTATGCCAATTTGTTTGTGGGCTTTCTTGAGGAGAGTCGTGTGTACTCATTGTTTAAAAGCCATGCCATTGAATTCTGGCGTTATATAGATAACCTTTTTATCATCTGGTCACGGTCACTTAAACAGGCTTATGAATTCATTGAATTCTTTAATCATTGGATCAACGTATCAAACTGAACATTGAAATTACTAAGGAGACCATTCATTATCTTGACGTTAAGGTTCGAAAAATGGATGTGTACACAAGACTCTCTTTCAGCCCACTGACCGTAATACCCTTTTGCTAGAGCAGTTTTCCACCCGCCCCACATTTTCAAAGGTCTGCCCAAGTCCCAGTTCACAAGAGTAACTAGGATTTGCTCTGATCATGTCGATCGGGATATTCAGACTAAAAAAAGGCTAAAAATTTAAAGCGAGGAACTATTCTGATTCCATGTTAAATGAGGTTCTTACTAGTTTGGTAGAACCTAAGGTTGGATGTAGACCTGTCTCAGGGGTACCATTTGTACAACAGTACACTACTGGGTCACATATGATTAATCACAATTTGAATAGATTTTGGCCATCTATGAAGGGGACGACACCTTGGGTCAGGAGACACATTTGGAATATGCAGTGCAGTTTTGGAATCCCATATACAAAGGACATCTTGGAAATTGAAGGAGTTCAGAGAAAGCAACTAATTAATAAGGGGAATGGAGGGGCTTGAATTAGACAAGTTAGGGCTGTTTACATTGGAAAGCGACGTTTGAGTGGGGACATGATAACCTTATACAATATATTAATGGGCCATACAATGAACTCTCTGGTGCATTGTTTACTAATAGGTCATATCAGAGGCCTCGTGGACAACCTTTAAGGTTGAGAAAAGAAGTTTCATCTTCAGGTTAGGAAAGGTTTCTTTACAGTGAGAACGGTGAAACTGTGGAACTGTCTTCCAGCAGAAGTGGTAATGGCAAGTTCTTGAATAGCTTTAAAAAAGGCCTGGATAAGTTTCTAAAACTAAAAATATTGAGAATTACTGGTATTAATGCATATAGATCTGGTTAATCCAGGGATACTTTCCGATTGCCGTTTGGAGTCAGGAAGGAATTTTTTTCCCCTTTTTAGCTTTTTTTTTTTTGCCTTCCTCTGGATCAACTGTTAGGTAGGGTTAAAAAAAAAAAGAAAAGGGTGAATGGTTGGATGTGATGGATGTATGTCTTTATTCAATCTTCATTTCTATGTAACTATGTAAGTAGTGGAAGTGGAAACTTGTAAAGCCCTACTGAATTCCATGTACAAGAGAGTTACGGCAGTGCTGAAAATAATGTTGGCCAAATAAAATATGACACTTTAGGCACAATGTGGAAATTTTTTACTTAGTGGTATAGTCACATTTTTTGCCAGCAGTTTAGACATTAATGACTGTGGTGTAGGGTTATACTGAGGTGACAGCAAATTGAACTGTCATACAAGCTGTACATTGACTACGTTGTATCAAAATGTGTCAGTGTACAGCTTGTATACAGTGCATTTTTGCTGCTGCCACAAAGCAATATATACATATATATATATATATATATATATATATATATATATATATATATATATATAATAATATTATATATATATATCTATATATATATATAATATATATATATCAAGAATTGCAGCTCAAACCTTTATTTTAAATTACTTTCAGATGCGGTGCAAAGGAGTACCGGCAATTTATACATTACACAAAAGTCTCCAGCCCTCAACTATACTAAAGCATAATTAATTAGATATCCCGATCAAACATATATGCAAGCAACAAGGTAATTACCTGCACTAAAGTTAAAATGGATCATTTGGTTACATAGTTTGTACAACTTGCTTGCATATATGTTTGATCGTGATATCTAATTAAGTATGCATATACATATATACACACACACACCCACCACAAACTGTATATATATATATCGTATGCCAACCTTTATGGCATGGCAAGAAGATGAGTTCATCTCGTCTCTCCTGCCTTCACCAGGTGTCTTACCTGGTGGAGGTATATAGACAATATCTTTCTTATAGGGGCGGGCGACATTGAACCCTCATGGAGTTCCACAGGATGTTAACGATTTACATCCTAATATAAAGTATTCACTGAATTATGATGTTCTTCTATTCGTTTTTTGGATGTTAGAATCATTAAACAGGGAGAGAAGTTAGAAACTGAACTTTTTTCTAAACCTACGGATAGAAACCAAATATTGTCATTCAGTTTTCACCCCAAGCATACTAGAAGGTCCATCCCTATTAGCCAATTTGCTCGGGTGGACCGCATAGTGAGTGAAGGGGGTAGAAAAATGGAACAGATTGGGGAATTGTACCAAAAATTTCGTCATAGAGGTTATCCAAAAAGGGTACTAGATGATGCTTTGTTAGGATTAATAATAAAGACAGTAAACAAAATATAAGAGGACCCCGTTTACCCCTTTGTTCTGAACTATGGGATTGGAGTTAACAGGGTTGCTGAGGTGGTGCGGAGACATTGGCATATACTCGGATAGGCCTATCCGGATGTTCCGGAGTTTGCCAATGCACCCCTGATTTCTTTTCTTAGGGGACGCACCATCGGCACCAATTTGGTTAGATCTACAATGAGGACCAAATATGAATGTACATGGTCCTATAGTAGAATTCAACTAAGGGCATGTACCCATGCCTAAGATGTAAACATGCAGATATGTTAATAAGGGATCTTTGTTTGTTCACCCTATAACAGGTGAAGAATTCACTCTTAGAGACATTACACATGCGACAGCCAGTGTGTAGTGTATGTTCTGTGGTGCCCTTGTGGTCTCCTATATTGTTGGAGAGACCACTCAGTCTATAAAGTCGGAATTTCTCAGCACAGGTCGAGTATTAGACTTAAAGATGCTAAATTACCGGTGTCTAACCACTGTATAATGATTGACATGATCCAGATTGCCTCAAGTTCATGGTATTAGAGATGGTCCCGTTCCGTTGAGGGGGGGAGACCGCAAGCTGAGGCTCCGCCAACGTGAGGTGTGGTGGATCCACAGACTGGGTTCTCTTGCCCCCAATGGACTTAATAGGGATTATGATTTGTATTGTTTATCTAAAATTATGCGGCTCCAAAGGTGTTGTCTTTAGTGGGTGTTGCCACTAGGGGGTGGTAACATCAGTGTGTGGAGTTTCCACCTGTGCAGAGGGAAATGAGGTGTGGTCATGGGAGGTGTTGGACATAGGTCATATCCTGTTTACCTTATAATAGGTTTATGTTTGATGTATCTTGTAACAAATTATCTATCACCTGATGAAGGGGACTTTGTTTCCCCGAAACGTCTTGTATTATTATCTGAAATCTTGCCAATAAACCTTTTGAAGCAACAATTTTGAGTGCAGTGTCTATGGACATTTTCTATATATTGGGGACAATCCAGCTGGATCCCCTAACACTAGCACCTAAACAATTTCGGTAGGTGGAGCAAATTTTATCAGTCTGACACTATATATTATCCTATTTATATTATATGAATAGAAGTGCCAAAAAAACCTTTACCACAAGAGGTTATGAGGTCCTGTTCTGTAGTTACAGACGGGGTGGATTTTAATAAAGAGTCTACAGTATATTCAAATCCACCCCATCTGCTGTCTACCACAGAATACTCATTTGAAACAAAGGGAAAACATTGAATTCACCTCCAGTATTCAAAAGAAAAGTGGAAAAGGTGTTTAAATGTTGTCTTGTCTAGTATTGGGGTTTTACAAAACACTTTGAATAACGATCAATACACAAAAAGGTTTACAATGCTTTCTTTTTCAATTAGTTTTGATTAGTTTGTATAACCAGACAAGGATGGTTAAAAATATATTCCATGTCTGGAGTAAATACGAATGGAAATACGAACGTATAAGCAAACGAGCGGAAAAGTGAATTATGTCAACACGAACTGTCAAAACAACACAAATTGTCAAAACCCACGCATGCTCTATGCATCTGAACAACAAAAATTGCCAACGAGCATGTACACACATCACCGATATGGTCGTTTGACACTATCAAAAGATCAAAATTTTCGATCAGGAACGAGCGACATTACAACCGATCGGTATTGGACGTTCGTTAACGACATCATCGTTCATATACCATTAACACGAACGATATTGGTGCAATTCGTCCCGAATGGTCTGAAATCGTTCGTTTCTCCAACCAAATCTTTCATGTGTGTACCTAGCTTAAGTGAGATATCAGAAACTCATTGGATGTTAGTAAAATTCCACTTCCTTTTACTGTCCCAATTCCACTTCCTTTTAGAGACCCATGTAGAAATCCTAGAGGTGTGGCTAAACCTACCATTTTGAGCTTTCCATTCAAACTTAGGGGTGTCAAGTAAAGTAAGTATACTTTATTAACTGTATATCATTTGTTTTGTAATTCAGTAGTAGGTAGTAGTACTATACTTTGTATAGTGTTATTTCTTATGGTGATTTTGATTAAATAGTGATAATTACACACATACATATAGACCTTTCCTATGTGTAATAGTTTGTGAAGGTTCTCATTCATCCAGGTCATGGTATATCTGTTGTATTCAATTAGATCAACTGGACTTGAAATGTAGTTCTTGAAGACGTTTCGCTAGTCATCCGACTGGCTTTCTCAATTCAGAATGACTTGTACAAGAATCTGTGGCAATTATGTACCCTGGAAAATCCCAATTAGCATATCACAGCCAGGTGTTAAGGGTGTGATTGGATAGTGGCTAAGATTGGACAGTGGCTAATTTTGGATTTGATAGTGGCTAATTTTCCAGGGTACATAATTGCCACAGATTCTTGTACAAGTCATTCTGAATTGAGAAAGCCAGTCGGATGACTAGCGAAACGTCTTCAAGAACTACATTTCAAGTCCAGTTGATCTAATTGAATACAACAGATATATGTGTAATATTGTTATATACCCCCACCTAATTAATTAAACTCAATGTGCAATCTCCATAAAAATATAATTTATTTATATAATATAACGTATATATATATATATATATATATATATATATGTCTGTCTGTATCGATGTTGTTTTGAAAAGTCTTCAAGGGCTTGTACTGTTCCATTCCAGGTAACAAACAAGTCATTCATATAAATGGTATAGAGCATACAGTAACAAAATCATCACAACTCTAATTGGTACATGTACTTCTTTTCTAAATAACCCTTAAATAAGTTAGCATATGCAGGAGCTGCAGCACTGCCCATGTCAGCCCCCATCACTGGGGGAATATCTTGCCTTCAAATTTAAAATTATTATAATGCAAATTAAGGGCTTCGAAGATTAATTCTATAGGTGTATTACATATTTGTTGGTAGTTAATATAATTTGATGGCTTCCAGGCCCTGGGTATGTCCTATATTATTATACAGGGCTGCCACAGTAGCCAGGTACCACTTTGGATTCCACATTCCTATGCTCTAAAGTTTTCCAAAATAGTATGTAGTGTTTCTGATATAGTAATGAATTTCATCTTCAGAAATAAAGCCTTGTCCAATTCCTATTTTTATTAATTCCATAATCATATCTTGTACCTTACTGCTTGGATTAAATGTTAAAAAAAGTATAACATCTGGCTTCTATATGCTCCCACATTAACTTTGAGTAGTTTGTATAGTTCATAACTATTACAGCGCTTCCTTTATACGCTCTAGGTCATTTAAAACGAAAATCTGTGTATGTTTTAGGTTGCACTTTAAAATGTTCTTTAATTTTCAATCTTCTTTCTAGCTTAAATAGATCTACTTCAAAGTTGAAAGCATTGTAGTGAGTAGTATGTACAGATGATAAACCTGTATTGAGAAGATTTAACCCTTCCTAAATTCTTTGTTCGATAGGTTGATTACATTCACAGTGCATTTTTTCCCAGTCATCCTTTCTGAGATAATGCACTGCCCACTTCTTGTCCTCTTGCCTGGTCTTTTGGGGGGAAAAACAGAAACAAATATGAAAAAAGAGAATCCCCCCCAAAAAATTGTTATAATTGTTATATATGTAACACAGTGATACAAGGCAAGAACTTTACTTGGGAACTACCATCTAAGCTAAATATTTTAAATAAGGTAAACACTTAAAAGAGAACTATATCGCATATAATTGTTTTTTAAAAACAGATACAATGAAAAGTACCTGGGGAAGGGAGGTAGAATTGTCGCTTTTTACCTCCCAATATCATTTCTATGAGGAGTGGCAGCTTGAAAAAAAAACGCTTCTGACAGGCTTTCTGAGTGCTTTGTGCTATCTTTAATACAGGAAGGCCCTGGGCCATAACCGGGCAGATAAAAACTGTATGTGCTGTAGTTTCTAAACTAAACAATATTGGGAGGTGGGAATAATCAATCCTACTTCCCTGTCCCAGGAACTTTTCATTTGTAAAAAGTAAATTTTTACAGGCTAGTTGTCCATTAACATATTAACATTGCATTTCATATTAGTAGTTATTTAATAGAAGTTTCTTCCATAACACTTTGTATTGCATGAAATAAAATATATGCACATAACTTTATGCATGAATTATTTCCTAATTAAGAAACTATTCATCAACTAAAACAAGGTGTGCAATATCAAGACTGGGCAAGTACCAACATTTGGCTAAAGTAAACATTTTTAAAGGGCATGTCCACCCCCAAAACTAAAATTTAGCCCTCTACTGGCCCCACAATACAGTTTAAAAAAATCCTTACCTTACATTCCTGCTCCTTATGGTTCCCCTGTAGTCCATGTCCATGAATTTGTGTATTTCTCGATTTAGTGAATATTATGTGTGTCAAACCATTATGTAGAACAGATTGTATTTTAGAGATGCAATAAAATTTCAGTTTTAATTATAGGTGATATTGCTGAACAAACAGCACTTACATATGTTATGTAGAGGTTACTATGATATCCTAATGTAGGTAGTATGTGTCTTTGATATAAACAAAATGTCTCTGTATTGTTAAACACAGTTGGACACAGTTGGACAAACCAGTGCAAATATCGCTGTGATATTATTTTGCCAGCTGTGCTCACATATTAATATAGTTGATCGTTATAGGAGTTTTCAGGTTATATCTAAAATCAGCCATGCTATGCAAACAAGAATCTTTCGTGAAGTTTGCAAAATGTGTGCTTAAAAACAAAAAGGCCAACTCTTCAAATGCTGCCCTATGGTTTATTTTTCTCTCCCCAGTCTACAAATGATGCCAGATACGATGGATGTGGACAACTAAGAACATTAACATTAATAGGGCTATGTACTGAGATCTGTCTCTATTGCCTCCACTAGGCAATGCACTGAGCTGATAACTGCTCTCAGTGCATAGCGAATGGGGTTTTCCCATTTCAAAACTTTAACGCCAGCAATCTACTGGTGTAAAGTCTCTGTCTTAGAGAGACGTTATTGTCTCGGTACATAGCTTGCGGCGGTTTAGACAGAAAAAGGCGTTTGCAGCTTTTGGTACATAGCGCTGTAAATATTTGAGAGAAATGTGCTGCTTTGAAATGCCGGGGTTAACAGTTGATCAGTAAGGCAAATGTTTAACAACTCACTTTCAGTATTAATTTGCACAAGAGATTGATTGTTCCAACTAAATCACCTACACATAGCTTATCTTTCACCTTATCGTGTGGTTAAATTGGATATTTTAAAGTTTGCGGATTATCCTTGATGTTATTAAGCACCTGTTAGATTATTCAAAACACTGTGGACTTTTCCTTATCTCCTGTTGCAAGAAACTAACGAATTCTCAAGCTTTCAAAATAGCATAATAAATTGTACATGACATATGGTTTTCTAAATGAAGTTGTTCCAAGTAGTTTAAAAAGAAACTTTTCCATGCAAACCCAAATGTAGCTTTGTTTCTTCTATGGCTTGCTTTGATGAATAATACAAAGTTACTAAGCCGGAATTATAAGGTCAGACAGCCAGAGTGTGTTCTCCCCAGTTTGTGTGGTTTGCCAGCCTCTAGGCAGAATATTGATATAAGATTGTCAGCAATAGCCAATATTTTGATTTAGTCATTGAGTGGTTACAGATAGCATTAGCTGCATTTGGTCAGTGGTTCTCACCACACATATCTGCTTGTTTTCTCACCTAAATAAATTTAACTTCAACATGAAAGTTGTCTTTAAGCATTTTTTAAGCTACTTTTAAAAGCCTAGCTATTATATGTGGATAATTTTACGAGAAATCTGCTATTTCCTTCCCAGTGTTGGGCTTGGTTGGAGCAGTTGAAGAATCACTATAAAGTACATGGAAAGAACATGCATCTGTATGTGCTAATGGCTTAGAAAGAGAAAAAAATGGTGTATAATATATCTTAAGTGCCAAGTAGTAATAGATGTTAGTGCAGTATAGCTTTTACCCACGATTGCTACCCTGTTTTACGAATTCTGAGCTGTATGGAATGCTTGGTTTTATTTTAGATAGCTGATATCTTTACAATGATCATTACCACCAGTTATTTATAATGACCCCCAGTATAAACTTGTGATTAGTGATTTTTTTTATACAGTTGCTAATATTCCTTTGTGACAGCATTCGAAACACATACTGAAAATGATGTCTAAATTTACAGTTCCTTTATCCAGCTACAATACAAAAGGAACTATTAAATTTCAAAGACCGTTTTAAGTTAGGCTTCAAACTCTAATGCACAAAGACTTGGATGTCAAAGGCATCATACTGGAATGATATAAAGTATCTTCAGTTACTTAAAGATTTCTCAGCATTCTCATTGATGCTGAGAGAATCAGATAAAACTTGAACAGGTGGCAACTGTAGATGCATCCATCACAGTTAATTAGCTATGGCTGCAGGAAAAAGAACAAATCCTCAATCAACTGGGGCATAATAACTAAAAGAATGATGAGGATAAAAAATGGAAAAACAACTGGAACTCTTCATAACCCTTATAGCATCACATTATTTAAATTTAAATCTTAACCAACTGACCAGCCACATCATCTTTGACCCTAGATAAAAGCTACTTTGTGTACAAAATAATGAACTGTGAGAACAATGGTCTGTCCATTAGAACCTGCATTTCCAGATTTTAGGATACAACAAGGCAGGTAGCAATTGTATAAATACATCAATATAACAATTGAAAAGCAGAATAACAAAATAACTTTCTTGTCTAGTAAAATCCAACTTCCATGACCTATGTTAAATGTTACCCTGCATTTCTTGTACAGTTAGGCCAAGGCCACACAATTTGTGCTTGATGATACCCGCTTGCATTGCGTGATTGCATGTGCACCGAAAATCAGATCACAGTGCAATGGGCACAGGTGCGCCTAGTGTGGCCACACCAATGCGTGCTCTTTTTAACAAATGGTCGGATGGCAGTCATTATCAGATTGTGCGTTAAAACCTGCAAGTATGGCTTAGACCTTAATGGGTAGGATTTTTCCCAAACATCCTCCAGTTTTCACTATAGCATATTTCTATTGTGGCGCAGAATAGCAGGACTTGCTGCTTTGCACACTCTGAGGCCATGCCCACTCCCTGGTGTTCCACTGCACTATCACACTACAAAGCGGCAATTGGTAACAATAATACGACATATCAAATTATTAAAATAACCTGTAGGAATGAGACCTAATCCGATGTAACATTTTTTTAGGGTCACACACACTAGCAAAAGATCAGTATTCAGTGCTAGCTCCTACTCTAAGCAATGTGGTCCATTTTGCCTTCAGGAAAGACACCCATTTAACATATAAAGCATGATGTTCTGTACTCACATTCCTGTAAAGGGCATATCCACCAACAAAACTAAAATTTTCCCCACTGTGTAGTGTTTAAAAATCATTACCTTACCACTCTGCTCCAAATGGTTCTCCTGGAGTGTCTAGCCAAAGTCCTAGAAAGTGAAGAGCAGGAGCCTGTCTGTGTGTAAAAAGGTTTTTGCCATTTACCTTTACCGTAGGTTTCTGGCATGCACAGTGGAGCCCCCCCCTCTCTCACTCCTGATCCCTCTTTGCTGCCTGTTGTCCTACCTTAAGACCCTCATTAGAAATGTAATTACATCCCTTCGTTCAACCGGCATCCTGCACTGCCAGCAGCTACGTCTGTGACGTGGCTTCCTGCAAGCAGAGGGACAGATCAGAACGCCCGGGGTCAACAAAGCTCTTGAAGTACATTCCTAATTATTTTTTTAGCAAACAAACATAGTGGCTGGGAGTGGGCTAGGGTCCCCTACACTACAGCTAAGGTTTATATTGAAGGTGGAGATACCCCTTATGCCATGGTATGGTGTACGGCTTCAATCCAACCAGTCCTATACCTCATAAAAGTATGGTGCTATAGGTCAAATAAAAATTAAAACAAATACAACATGGAGAGTGATCTCCAAAAGTACCCACATAAGTGTGACCGAACTACAAATCTTAAACTCAGACTAGATAGAGCTTTCCCAGCTCACCGGGTCAAAACCAGGTTAAGGGCTGCCATCACTTACATTTACCAATTACCAGGCATATAAAACTACTGCCAAAACCCACTTTCTAACGGCCGTGGAAACAGATACCAGCCTTAATGGCTATAAATCTGAAATAATAAACATCTGCACAAGGGTGTATTTATAAATCGGTAGCCCGTAGGCACAAAAAGCCTGGCATCCTTAGCCCCACGCATAAACACAGACCAAACCCCATAAAACACACACCTTTTTTTGGGAAGAAAAGACTTTAAAGGGGGTGGATTGGTGAGTGGACAATGACAGCCACCCCTTCAACCACAGTCACCCTTAGGCGCATGCCTACTGTGCCGGCATCTGCAGCACTTACTGCCACACCCAGGGAGGAATAATACCAGATAGTACAACAAATATTAAATACATACAGGGAGATTCAATAAAAGTTCTTATCGTTTAAAATGGTGCTAATTTTGCCCCAACCAATCAGATGTTAGCTTTCAAATGTTAAATAAGATCTGATTGGTTGGGGCAAAATTAGCACCATTTTAAACGATAAGAACTTTTATTGAATCTCCCTGATAGTGTCTCAGAGGAGTTCTGTTAGAGCACTAGGCGAATCAGCTGAACAATTTTATGAAATCTCGTTTAATAATAGAAGAATAAAAACAGTGCAATAGTATTTACAAAAATAACTAACAAGCAGACATAAATCAAGGTAAAATAAAGGGATAAAAGGTGAAAATACTTGGACTTGGACCTTGCCGCAAATAATAAGGTCCAAGTCCTTAAAAGAATAAGTCCCCTGACACAGGGTGGTACCCAGGCTTCCTCAGCCAATCACCTAAAAGGGTAGGTTAGGTTCAGGGTATGTCCAAAACTTTATTACCCTCAGTATGGGCCACTCAAAAAACTAACAAGGCTGTCAATACCCATATCTTGGAAAATAAATGTACATTTATAAAAACTCCATCTTAAATATTCCATCCGTCACCAAATCCCACAACAGTCATCCATCTAGATTGATGCGCATTTCACCATTGTCATCAAATCAGCTTCCTCAGGAGATAAGGTAAGGCGGAACCGAGTAAAGAGATGCAGAGGCTGGGGACTGTAAGTAAATATCGGCAGCAAGCCAGTTCAGCTAGCCATGACTACAACAGAAAATATATGCAATTTAGCAGCAGGTGTCCCACCAGAGCTTTGAAATGGCGAAAGTCCGGTAAGTCTCATTGAGTGGCCTAATTGCGGTCATAAACATGACAATCCTGAACATACAATTTTGGGATATTCCATTATCGTACTATTGTTGGATTGTTTGCTGTTGATCCTATGTTGAGTGTGCAATTTTTCCACCTGTGGGACAAGTTTGTCCGCTTAGGATCATTGCAAGAAAGGTCATCATAAATCCTAAATACAGTGCTATACTTACAGTAACTCAAAAAAGTGAGTACACCCTCACATTTTGTAAATATTTTATTAGATATTTTCATGGGACAATACTGAAGATATGCCAATTTATACAATGAAAAGTAGTCAGTGTACAGCTTGTATAACAGTGTAAATTTACTTTATACACAGTACCGAACCGGATCCAATGGTATCGGACCTTTATCGCTACTATGTGTACGTAGCTTTCCTGAACGAGCTGCCGAACATTCACAAAATTCCCTCAGCCATGGCTGGGAATAGAAAGAACTCTTAGGACTGTGTGTGTATCGTGATTTTTGAAAAATGACAGACAAGATCTTGCAGATCCAAAAATCTGGCAAGTGTGTACCCAGCTTAAATCCTATTGAGCATCTGTGGGGCAACCCTTAAACGAAAGGTGGAGGAGCGCAAGGTCACAAACATCCACCAGATCTGCGATGCTGTCATGAAGGTGGTAAAGGAAGATAGATTTGTAAGGGTCACCAGGGGATGTAGGGGACGGAAGGATAGGGGGCACTTCTTTCCAGCTGGTTGATCCCAACAGATTTGCCATTTTAGGCAAAAATGTTGGTGATGATGGCTCGGAAGTAGCATGTATGGAGCGGGCCTTTCCCTTGAGCACCCAGGGAACGCCCATCTCCAATACAAGGGAGGGAGAACTGGGGGCTAGGAAGGATAGGCAGGTGGTAGTGGTAGGGGACTCCATTATTAGAAGGGTAGATTGGGTAATCTGTCGCCAAGACCCTGTATGCCGAACAGTGTGTTGTCTGCCTGGTGCTAGGGTTCGACATGTGGTGGATTGTGTAGATAAATTATTGGGTGGGGCTGGGAGTGACCCAGTGGTCTTGGTTCACCTTGGTGCCAATGACAAAGTTAGAGGTGGAGGTGAGGTCCTTAAAAATGATTTCCGAGAATTAGGGGTCAAGTTAAAAGGGTATTGATGTCAGAAATACTACCGCATCCAAGTGCTACTCTAGGGAGGCAACAGGAGCTCAGGAGTAAAAATGCGTGGCTAAGAGGGTGGTGTAAGGAGATGGGGTTTGGGTATTTAGAGATCTGGGCTGACTTTTCTGTTGGCTACAGGCTCTTTAGTAGAGACGGATTGCACCTCAATGGTGATGGTGCAGCTGTTTTGGGGGAGAAGATGGCTAGGGGGTTGGAGGAGATTTTAAACTAGGTATGGGGAGGATGGTATGTTGAATTACACAGGGGTAGATAGAGACGTTAGGGATCAGGTGGCTAATAACACAACGGAGAACAGAGAAGGGGGAGGGGGGAGCCTAGAGCATAAGGAGGCATTTACGACCATGTATGGAAGTAAATCAATTGATCATCTTAAATGTATGTTTACAAGAAGTCTGGCTGGAAAAACCGGGGAACTTGAAATAATAGCTTTAAAGGAAAGGTATGATGTGATTGGTATAGCAGAATCATGGCTAAATGATTCACACGACTGGACAGTAAATGTTGAAGGATACTCCTTATTTAGATATGACAGAGTTAATAAGAATTGAGGAGGAGTATGTATGTATGTTAAACAGGAATTGAAACCAAATTTAAAAGATGGAATAGATGAGGGCGTAAACGATACAGAAGGAACAATATGGGTGGAACTGTGTACAGGAAGCAAGAAGGTAGGTAAATGAATTGTTGGAGTATGTTATAAACCGCCAAATGCCGGGGAGGAGGTGGAGATGAATCTCCATATGCAGTTGGCGAAGGCTGCTGGTATGGGGCATGTTTTGGTTATGGTCGATTTTAACTACCCTGACATGGATTGGAGTAAAGGAACTGCCAGCACCTCAAAAGGTATAAAGTTCTTACATTTCCTATATGAGCATTTTCTTTCACAGATGGTACAAGTTCCTACTAGACAGAATGTGTTGTTGGATCTAGTGTTATCTAATAATCTCCTTATTTTGGAGATGAAGGTAATGGGAAGCTTAGAGAAATAGTGACCATGATCTAGTGTCATTTAACATAGGTTGCAAAAACTAAAGTGCACTGGGTTAACAAAACCTTTTAACTTTAGGAAAGCTAATTGTATGCTGTTAAAGGAATCACTCCTGCTCATAGACTGGGATGAATTGTTTCTAGGTAAAGATACAGAGCAGATGTGGACCACTTTTAAAGGAATATTACACTATTACATTTCTAAATCTGGAACTTTAGGTAACAAGTGTAAAAAAATGAGGTCCACTCCTGCATGGCTTAATGCTCAGGTAAAAAGGGAAATGGAAAAAAAGAAAAAGGCTTTTAAATTTTTGAAAACAGAGGGAGGAACAGGCTTACAGGGAGTATAAAAGCTGTAATAAAGAGTGCAAGAAAGCAATTAAACTAGCTAAAAAATGAAATACGGATTGCCGAACAAAGCAAGTCCAACCCCAAAATGTTATAAGATGGTAAAAAGATGAGGACTGGTAATGTGGGACCATTAAATAATGGGGCTGAGATGGTTGTAGAGGATGCCAAAAAGGCTAATCTGCTAAACTGTTTTTTTACATTGATTTTTACTGTTGAGAATCCTTGTCCTTACAGCAGGGATTGTAATAATATGCAGGGTAGAAATGAAGAGTATTCACATTGGCTAACAGAGGATATGGTACGGAAACAATTAGACAAAGTTAATATCAATAAAGCCCCAGGACCAGATGGATTGCATCCTCGGATTTTAAAAGAGCTTAGTTCAGTTCTATCTAGACCACTGTTCCTCATCTTTTCAGATTCGCTTTGGTCTGTGGATGTGCCGCTGGATTGGAAAAAAGCCGATGTAATTCCAATATTCAAAAAAGTTAGTCGTTCACAGTAAAAGTCACTGGTATATGATTACCGGAGATATAACATCTCTCTATACCAGTATAGAACATGACAAGGGAATGGAGGTTGTTTCATATTTTTTGGCCAAGAAACACTCAGGTAATCCCCCCAGTGGATTCCTCATTGAATGTTTGGATTTAATTTTGCATAACAGCTACTTTAAATTTTAATGTGATTTCTTTCGCCAGGTAGTAGGTACGGCGATGGGTAGCCCTATGGCACCCTCGTATGCCAATTTGTTTGTGGGCTTTCTTGAGGAGAGTCGTGTGTACTCATTGTTTAAAAGCCATGCCATTGAATTCTGGCGTTATATAGATGACCTTTTTATCATCTGGTCACGGTCACTTAAACAGGCTTATGAATTCATTGAATTCTTTAATACATTGGATCAACGTATCAAACTGAACATTGAAATTACTAAGGAGACCATTCATTATCTTGACGTTAAGGTTCGAAAAATGGATGTGTACACAAGACTCTCTTTCTAAGCCCACTGACCGTAATACCCTTTTGCATAGAGACAGTTTTCACCCGCCCCACATTTTCAAAGGTCTGCCCAAGTCCCAGTTCACAAGAGTAACTAGGATTTGCTCTGATCATGTCGATCGGGATATTCAGACTAAAAAAAAGGCTAAAAAATTTAAAGCGAGGAACTATTCTGATTCCATGTTAAATGAGGTTCTTACTAGTTTGGTAGAACCTAAGGTTGGATGTAGACCTGTCTCAGGGGTACCATTTGTACAACAGTACACTACTGGGTCACATATGATTAATCACAATTTGAATAGATTTTGGCCATCTATTGAAGGGGACGACACCTTGGGTCAGGAGACACATTTGGAATATGCAGTGCAGTTTTGGAATCCCATATACAAAAGGGACATCTTGGAAATTGAAGGAGTTCAGAGAAGAGCAACTAAATTAATAAGGGGAATGGAGGGGCTTGAATTAGACAAGTTAGGGCTGTTTACATTGGAGAAGCGACGTTTGAGTGGGGACATGATAACCTTATACAAATATATTAATGGGCCATACAATGAACTCTCTGGTGCATTGTTTACTAATAGGTCATATCAGAGGCCTCGTGGACAACCTTTAAGGTTGGAAGAAAAGAAGTTTCATCTTCAGGTTAGGAAAGGTTTCTTTACAGTGAGAACGGTGAAACTGTGGAACTGTCTTCCAGCAGAAGTGGTAATGGCAAGTTCATTGAATAGCTTTAAAAAAGGCCTGGATAAGTTTCTAAAACTAAAAAATATTGAGAATTACTGGTATTAATGCATATAGATCTGGTTAATCCAGGGATACTTTCCGATTGCCGTTTGGAGTCAGGAAGGAATTTTTTTCCCCTTTTTAGCTTTTTTTTTTGCCTTCCTCTGGATCAACTGTTAGGTAGGGTTAAAAAAAAAAAAAGAAAAAAGGGTGAATAGGTTGGATGTGATGGATGTATGTCTTTATTCAATCTTCATTTCTATGTAACTATGTAAGTAGTGGAAGTGAAAACTTGTAAAGCCCTACTGAATTCCATGTACAAGAGAGTTACGGCAGTGCTGGAAAATAATGTTGGCCAAATAAAATATTGACACTTTAGGCACAATGTGGAAATTTTTTACTTAGTGGTATAGTCACATTTTTTGCCAGCAGTTTAGACATTAATGACTGTGTGTAGGGTTATACTGAGGTGACAGCAAAATTGAACTGTCATACAAGCTGTACATTGACTACGTTGTATCAAAATGTAGTCAGTGTACAGCTTGTATAACAGTGCATTTTTGCTGCTGCCACAAAGCAATATACATATATATATATATATATATATATATATATATATATATATATATACAAGAATATGCAGCTCAAACCTTTATTTTAAATTACTTTCAGATGCGGTGCAAAGGAGTACCGGCAATTTATACATTACACAAAAGTCTCCAGCCCTCAACTATACATATAAGCATAAATTAATTAGATATCCCGATCAAACATATATGCAAGCAACGAAGGGTAATTACCTGCACTAAAGTTAAAATGGATACATTTGGTTACATAGTTTGTACAAACTTGCTTGCATATATGTTTGATCGTGATATCTAATTAAGTTATGCATATACATATATACACACACACACACACACAAACTGTATATATATATATCGTATGCCAATGCCTTTATGGCATGGCAAGAAGATGAGTTCATCTTCGTCTCTCCTGCCTTCACCAGGTGTCTTACCTGGTGGAGGTATATAGACAATATCTTTCTTATATGGCGGGGCGACATTGGAACCCTCATGGAGTTCCACAGGATGATTAACGATTTACATCCTAATATAAAGTATTCACTGAATTATGATGTTCATTCTATCTGTTTTTTGGATGTTAGAATCATTAAACAGGGAGAGAAGTTAGAAACTGAACTTTTTTCTAAACCTACGGATAGAAACCAAATATTGTCATTCAGTTTTCACCCCAAGCATACTAGAAGGTCCATCCCTATTAGCCAATTTGCTCGGGTGGACCGCATAGTGAGTGAAGGGGGTAGAAAAATGGAACAGATTGGGGAATTGTACCAAAAATTTCGTCATAGAGGTTATCCAAAAAGGGTACTAGATGATGCTTTGGTTAGGATTAATAATAAAGACAGTAAACAAAATATAAGAGGACCCCGTTTACCCTTTGTTCTGAACTATGGGATTGGAGTTAACAGGGTTGCTGAGGTGGTGCGGAGACATTGGCATATACTCGGATAGGCCTATCCGGATGTTCCGGAGTTTGCCAATGCACCCCTGATTTCTTTTCGTAGGGGACGCACCATCGGCACCAATTTGGTTAGATCTACAATGAGGACCAATAATGAATGTACATGGTCCTATAGTAGAATTCAACGTAAGGGCATGTACCCATGCCTAAGATGTAAACAATGCAGATATGTTAATAAGGGATCTTTGTTTGTTCACCCTAATACAGGTGAAGAATTCACTCTTAGAGGACATTACACATGCGACAGCCAGTGTGTAGTGTATGTTCTGTGGTGCCCTTGTGGTCTCCTATATGTTGGAGAGACCACTCAGTCTATAAAGTCGAGAATTTCTCAGCACAGGTCGAGTATTAGACTTAAAGATGCTAAATTACCGGTGTCTAAACACTGTATAGATTATGGACATGATCCAGATTGCCTCAAGTTCATGGTATTAGAGATGGTCCCGGTTCCGTTGAGGGGGGGAGACCGCAAGCTGAGGCTCCGCCAACGTGAGGTGTGGTGGATCCACAGACTGGGGTCTCTTGCCCCCAATGGACTTAATAGGGATTATGATTTGTATGTGTTTATCTAAAATTATGATGCGGCTCCAAAGGTGTTGTCTTTAGTGGGTGTTGCCACTAGGGGGTGGTAACATCAGTGTGTGGAGTTTCCACCTGTGCAGAGGGAAATGAGGTGTGGTCATGGGAGGTGTTGGACATAGGTCATATCCTGTTATACCTTATAAATAGGTTTATGTTTGATGTATCTTGTAACAAATTATCTATCACCTGATGAAGGGGACTTTGTTTCCCCGAAACGTTTTGTAAGGGTCGCACAAAGAGGAATTATAGAGGGACGGAAGGATAAAAGGGAAGAGGTAGGGGCACTAATCTTTTAGCCGAAAGCTGGTGATACGCCATCAGATTTGCCAAATTTTTGAAAAAAGTCAAAAGAGTTGTTGGTGGAGGGTATGATGAGTGGCTCGGAGCTTACAGTGGTCATGAGCGGGTCAACAGTATCACCGTTAGAGGCGGACACCACGAGGTAGACGCCGCCGTCACCGAGTAACAATGGGTGATAACTGGGGGACTGAGGTGAGAGGATAGGCAGTGGTATGTGTAGGGGGTACTCACATTATTAGGGAAAATGGTGTAGGGATAATAGGTTGTAATCTTTCGCCAGAGAAACGCACTGTAATAGCCGTACACAATTAGTGTTGTCTAGCCTGGTGCTTAGGAGTTACCAAATGTTGTATGAATTGTGTTATAAAACTTATTGGATGGTAGTTGGGCATGGGGGCTTGTAGGAGCCGCGGGAGAGTGGGGTCCTTGGTATACAAACAACTGTTTGGCCGAATGACAAGTTAAAAAGACGAAGTGAAATGTGAGGAAGAAGGGGAGGGTCCGGGACTAAGAAAGATGATAAATTCCGAAATTAGGGGTCAAGTTAAAATATTACTTTGAGGTTTTCAGAACGTACATGACAAAAAAAAGCAAAAAAAGGCAAGAAAAGCAGATCCAAGTGTACATACGCTAGGTAAGGCGAGACAAGAGACTCGAGAGTAGAAATGCGTAAACTGAACAGAGAGTATTGGTGTGTAAGGAGGAAATGGGTGTTTTGTGGGGTCCTGTGGGGGAAGAGATCGTTGGCTGACTTCTGTTTGGGTGGCTACATGCTCTGAAATGTAGTAGTAGACGATCACCTAAGGTGATGGTGGTGGCAGGGGCTTTGTTTGTAGGGGATAAATGGCTAGGGGGGGGGGGTAAAAAAAATGGATCAGATTGTGTTACAACTATGGTAGTTGGAAGGTATTTAATGGAGGGGGTGAGTAATTTACACAGGGGTATAATGAGAGACGTTAGGGACAGGTGGGGCTGATAACACAACGGAGAACAGATGAGGGGGAAGGGGGGAACGCTAGATTAGCATAAGATGAGCATACGCCATGATATAGGATAGTAATCACATTGATCAGTCTTAAATTTCGTGTTATGACATAAAGTCCTGTGCTGAAAAACCGGGTGAACTTGAAATCATATCACTTTAAAGGTGAAGGTATGTGTGATTTTGGTATTCACAGAATCATGGGGCAAAAATGATGTCACACGACATGGAATTAACATGTTTGAAAGGCATCTCTTATTTAGATAATGACAGAGTTCATACAAGATTGAGGGAGGAGTTAATGTGGATGGTATGTTAACATGAATTGAAACCAAATTTAAAATGGAAAATAGATGGATGCGCGTAACTGATCAGAAGGCGAGACAATTTGGTGAACATGTTGACAGTGAAGCCCGAAGGTAGGTAATGAATTGTTGTGAGTAATGTTATAGGAAACCGGAACCAAAATGCCAGGGGGAGGAGGTGGGATGAATCCCAATTGCAGTTGGCGAAGGCGCGGTAGCGTTGGGGCATTTTGGTTGTTATGGCGATTTTAACTACCCTGACATGGATTGTAGTAAAGGAACTGCCGCCATCAAAAGGTATAAAGTTCTTACATTTCCATATGACATTTTCTTCACAGATGGTACAGTTCCTACTAGACGAATGTGTTGTTGGATCTAGTGTTATCTAATAATCTCCTTATTGGAGATGAAGGTAATGGGAAGCTTAGAGAAATAGTGACCATGATCTAGTGTCATTTACATAGGTTGCAAAAACAAGTGCACTGGGTTAACAAAACCTTTTAACTTTAGGAAAGCTAATTGTATGCTGTTAAAGGATCACTCCTGCTCATAGACTGGGATAATTGTTTTAGGTAAAGATACAGAGAGATGTGGACCACTTTTAAAGGAATATTACACTATTACATTTCTAAATCTGGAACTTTAGGTAACAGTGTAAAAAAATGAGGTCCACTCCTGCATGGCTTAATGCTCAGGTAAAAGGGAAATGGAAAAAAAGAAAAGCTCTTTTAAATTTTTGAAACAGAGGGAGGAGACAGCCTTACAGGAGTATAAAAGCTGTAATACAGATTGCAAGAAAGCAATTAACTAGCTAAAAATGAAATACGGATTGCCGAACAAAGCAGTCCAACCCCAAAATGTTATAGATGTAAAAAGATGAGGACTGGTAATGTGGGACCATTAAATAATGGGGCTGAGATGGTTGTAGAGGATGCCAAAAAGGCTAATCTGCTAAACTGTTTTTTTTACATTGATTTTTACTGTTGAGAATCCTTGTCCTTACAGCAGGGATTGTAATAAATGCAGGTTAGAAATGAAGAGTATTCACATTGCTAACAGAGGATTTGGTACGGAACAATTAGACAAAGTTAATATCAATAAAGCCCCAGGACCAGATGATGCATCCTCGGATTTTAAAAGAGCTTAGTTCAGTTCTATCTAGACCACTGTTCCTCATCTTTTCAGATTCGGCTTTGGTCTGTGGATTGCCGCTGGATTGGAAAAAAGCATGTATTCCAATATCAAAAAAGTTATCTTCACAGTAAAAGTCACTGGTATATTTACCGGAGATATAACATCTCTTTATACCAGTATAGAACATGACAAGGGAATGGAGGTTGTTTCAATTTTTTGGCCAAGAAACACTCAGGTAATCCCCCCGTGGATTCCTCATTGAATGTTTGGATTAATTTTGCATACAGCACTACTTAATTTTATATGTGGTTCTTGATTCGCGGTAGTGTGTACCGGCGTGGGGTCACCTCTGGCCATCGCTTGCCAATTTGTTTTGTGGCTTTCTAGGAGAGTCGGTGTACTCTTGTTTAAAAACCATCTGCCATTGAATTCTGGCGTTATATAGTGACCTTTTATCATCTGTCACGGTCCTACAGCTTATTCATTGATTCTTAACATGGATCAACGTATCAAACTGAACATGATACTAAGGGACCATTCATTTCTTGACGTTAGGTTCGAATGGATGTGTACCAAGACTCTCTTTCTACCGCCACTGACCGTAATACCCTTTTGCATGCAGCGTTTTCACCCCGCCCCACATTTCAAAGGTCTGCCCAAGTCCCAGTTCACAAGAGTAACTAGGATTTGCTCTGATCATGTCGATCGGGATATTCAGACTAAAAAAAGGCTAAAAATTTAAAGCGGAGAACTATTCTGATTCCATGTAATGAGGTTCTACTAGTTTGGTAGAACCTAAGGTTGGATGTAGACCTGTCTCAGGGGTACCATTTGTACAACTACACTACTGGGTCACATATGATTAATCACAATTTGAATAGATTTTGGCCATCTATTGAAGGGACGACACCTGGGTCGAGACACATTTGGAATATGCAGTGCAGTTTTGGAATCCCATATACAAAAGGCATCTTGGAATTGAGAGTTCAGAGAAGAGCAACTAAATTAATAAGGGAATGGAGGGGCTTGAATTAGACAAGTTAGGGCTGTTTACATTGGAAAGCGACGTTTGAGTGGGACATGATAACCTTATACAAATATATTAATGGGCCTACAATGAACTCTCTGGTGCATTGTTTACTAATAGTTCATATCAGGGCTCGTGGACAACCTTTAAGGTTGGAAGAAAAAAGTTTCATCTTCAGGTTAAAGGTTTCTTTACAGTGAGAAGGTGAAACTTGTGGAACTGTCTTCCACGAAAGTGGTAATGGCAAGTTCATTGAATAGCTTAAAAAAAGGCCTGGATAGTTTCTAAAACTAAAAAATATTGAGAATTACTGGTATTAATGCATATAGATCTGGTTAATCCAGGGATACTTTCCGATTGCCGTTTGGAGTCAGGAAGGAATTTTTTCCCCCTTTTTAGCTTTTTTTTTTTTGCCTTCCTCTGGATCAACTGTTAGTAGGGTTAAAAAAAAGAAAAGGGTGAATAGGTTGGATGTGATGGAGTATGTCTTTATTCAATCTTCATTCTATGTAACTATGTAAGTATGGAAGTGAACACTTGTAAGCCCTACTGAATCCATGTACAAGAGAGTTACGGCATTGCTGGAAAATAATGTTGGCCAAATAAAATATTGACACTTTAGGCACAATGTGGAAATTTTTTACTTAGTGGTATAGTCACATTTTTTGCAGCAGTTTGACATTAATGACTGGGTGTAGGGTTATACTGAGGTGACACAAATTGAACTGTCATACAGCTGTACATTGACTACGTTGTATCAAAATGTAGTCGTGTACACTTGTATAACAGTGCATTTTTGCTGCTGCCACACAGCAATAATCCATATATATATATATATATATATATATATATATATATATATATATATATATATATATATATATATATCTATGTTTTATTATATTTAAATATGTCCTTTATTTTAAATTACTTTCAGATGCGGTGCAAGGGAGTCCCGGCTTTTCTTACAGTCTCCGCCCTCAACTACATAGCATAAATTTAGTTCCCGTCAAACTATTGCGCCGGGGTATTACCTGCACTAAGTTAAATGGTCTTTGGTTATGTTTGTCCTTGCTTGCATTGTTTGTCGTGTTTATTGTTCTGCTTATCATATAATCCCCACACACCCACCAACCTGTATATTTCGTATGCCAATGCCTTTATGGCATGGCAGAAGATGAGTTCATCTTCGTCTCTCCTGCCTTCACCAGGTGTCTTACCTGGTGGAGGTATATAGACATATCTTTCTTAATGGCGGGGCGACATGGAACCCTCATGGAGTTCCACAGGATGATTAACGATTTACATCCTAATATAAGTATTCACTGAATTATGATGTTCATTCTATCTGTTTTTGGATGTTAGAATCATTAAACAGGAGAGAAGTTAGAAACTGAACTTTTTTCTAAACCTACGGATAGAAACCAATATTGTCATTCAGTTTTCACCCCCAACATACTAGAAGGTCCATCCCTATTAGCCAATTTGCTCGGGTGGACCGCATAGTGAGTGAAGGGGGTAGAAAAATGGAACAGATTGGGAATTGTACCAAAAATTTCGTCATAGAGTTATCCAAAAAGGGTACTAGATGATGCTTTGGTTAGGATTAATAATAAAGACAGTAAACAAAATAAGAGGACCCCGTTTACCCTTTGTTCTGAACTATGGGATTGGAGTTAACAGGGTTGCTGAGGTGGTCGGAGACATTGGCATATACTCGATAGCCTATCCGATGTTCCGGAGTTTGCCAATGCACCCCGGATTTCTTTTCGTAGGGACGCACCATCGGCACCAATTTGGTTAGATCTACATGAGGACCAATAATGAATGTACATGGTCCTATAGTAGAATTCAACGTAAGGGCATGTACCCATGCCTAAGATGTAAACAATGCAGATGTTAATAAGGGATCTTTGTTTGTTCACCCTAATACAGGTGAAGAATTCACTCTTAGAGGACATTACCCATGCACAGCCAGTGTGTAGTGTATGTTCTGTGGTGTCCCTTGTGGTCTCCTAATGTTTGAGAGACCACTCATTCTATAAAGTCGAGAATTTCTCAGCACAGGTCGAGTATTAGACTTAAAGATGCTAAATTACCGGTGTCTAAACACTGTATAGATTATGGACATGATCCAATTGCCTCAAGTTCATGGTATTAGAGATGGTCCCGTTCCGTTGAGGGGGGGAGACCGCAAGCTGAGGCTCCGCCAACGTGAGGTGTGGTGGATCCACAACTGGGGTCTCTTGCCCCCATGGACTTAATAGGGATTATGATTGGTATGTGTTATTATAAAATTTATGCGGCTCCAAAGGTGTTGTCTTTAGTGGGTGTTGCCACTAGGGGTGTGGTAACATCATGTGTGTGGAGTTTCCACCTGGCAGAGGGAAATGAGGTGTGGTCATGGGAGGTGTTGGACATAGGTCAACCTGTTATACCTTATAAATAGGTTTATGTTTGATGTATCTTGTAACAAATTATCTATCACCTGATGAAGGGGACTTTGTTTCCCGAAACGCGTCGTGTATTATATCTGAAATCTTGCCAATAAACCGTTTGAAGCAACAATTTTGAGTGCAGTTGTCTATGGACATTTTCTATATATTGGGACAATCCAGCTGGATCCCTAACCCTAGCACCTAAACAATTTCGGTAGGTGGAGTGCTGTTTTTTTATATATATTATATATATATTTATATTTTATATATTTTATATATATATTAATATCCTATTATATCACTTATATATTATATAAATAATTTATATCTCCATAGGAGATTGCGTTAAGTTTTTAGAAGATACCAATGGGTGGGGATATATGATATTACATATGGGAAAGGTGTATATGTATGTGTGTACTGTTACCATTTAAATGACCATCAATAAATATATATAAAGTATAGCACTGACTTATATTAGGTACAAGACAAAACTTATACAAAATACATAAACTTACTTACAGAGCTGAGATTCTTATTTCAAAATGGATTTTCAAAATGGGAGGTTAACCACACCCCTGTGTTTGCCAGTGACTACTGAAAGTAAGTGGAATCCAAAAGTTTATGTCTGCTGCACAGACATGATGTGTATTTTAATGGACATATACACCAAGGCTCCTTATATACCACTTCCAACTGGAGGTGGTATCAGTGAGTAATAAAAGACAATATCCCTACTCTCTATGCTAGGAAGACAGAGCTCATTTTGGAGATGTAGGTATGGGACTTAGGGAATAGTGACCATGATATAGTGTCATTTAATATAGGTTGCAGAAAACTAAAGTGCACTGGCTTAACAAAACTTTTAACTTTAGGAAAGCTAATTTTATGCTTTTAAGGAATCGCTCCTGCTCATAGACTGGGGGGAACTGTTTCTAGGTAAAGATACTGAGCGAGGTGGACCACTTTTAAGGGATATTAAACTATAACATCTCCAAATCGGTACCTTTAGGAAACAAGTGTAAAAAATTAGGTCCACTCCTGCATGGCTTGCATGGCTTAATGCTCAGGTAAAAAGGGAAATGGAAAAAAAGAAAAGGGCTTTTAAAATTTTGAAAGCAGAAGGCACAGAACAGGCTTACAGGGACTTCAAAAGTTGTAATAAAGAGTGCAAGAAAGCAATTAAACTAGCTAAAATAGAAAATGAAATACGGATTGCCGAACAAAGCAAGTCCAACCCCAAGATGTTTTTTAAGTATATAAATGGTAAAAAAAATGAGGACTGAGAATGTGGGACCATTAAATAATGGAGCTGAGGTGGTTGTAGAGGATGCCGAAAAGGCTAATCTGCTAAACCGTTTTTTTACATCGGTTTTTACTGTTGAGAATCCTTACAGTAGGGATTGTAACAATGTGCAGGGAGGAAATGAAGAGTTTTCACATTGGATAACAGAGGATATGGTACGGAATCAATTAGACAAAGTTAATATCAATAAAGCGCCAGGACCAGATGGATTGCATCCTAGGATTTTAAAAGAGCTTAGTTCAGTTCTAGCAAGACCACTGTGTCTCATCTTTTCAGATTCGCTTTTGTCTGGGGATGTGCCGCTGGATTGGAAAAAAGCCAATGTAATACCAATATTCAAAAAAGGTAGTCGTTCACAGCCTGGTAACTATAGACCTGTAAGCCTAACATCAGTGGTAGGGAAGGTGATGGAAACTTTGTTAAGGGATCATATCCTTGACTTTGTCTCCAGAGATCATCTTATTAGTAGTAGTCAGCATGGATTTATGAGAAATAGATCATGCCAGACAAATTTAATTGGTTTTTATGAAGAAGTGAGTAAGAAGTTAGATTCAGGCACAGCTGTGGATGTGGTATATTTGGATTTTGTAAAAGCCTTTGATACTGTGCCACATAGGCGACTAATGTATAAACTGAGGACTGTTGGCCTTGAAGAAAACATTTGTTCATGGATAGAGAACTGGTTATTGGACCGCAAACAGAGAGTGGTGGTTAATGGAGCTACATCTATGTGGGCTAAAGTTCTAAGCGGAGTTCCTCAGGGTTCTGTACTGGGGCCGCTTCTGTTTAATCTGTTTATAAATGACTTAGAAGGGGGCATTGAGAGCAAGGTCTCTGTGTTTGCTGATGACACTAAATTATGCAGAGCTTTGGAAACTTCCAATGATGTGCAAGTGCTGCAAGCAGACCTAGATAGATTATCAAAATGGGCAGCAGAATGGCAGATGAGATTCAATGTTGATAAATGTAAGGTGATGCATTTGGGATTTAATAATCCCTGTGCCACCTACACCATAAATAACTCTGTGTTAGGTGCATCTGAAATGGAAAAAGATTTGGGGGTTCTGGTAGATAACAGACTTAGCTGTAGCAAACAATGCCAGGTAGCAACAGCTAGAGCTAGCAAGATATTGTCTTGTATAAAGAGGGGAATAGATTCAAGAGAGAAAAATATTATTCTCCCTCTTTACAAGGCACTGGTAAGGCCTCATTTGGAATATGCGGTGCAGTTTTGGAATCCCATATACAAAAGGGACATCTTGGAAATGGAAGCAGTCCAGAGAAGGGCAACTAAATTAATAAGGGGAATGGAGGGGCTTGAATATGTAGGCAGATTAGACAAGTTAGGGCTGTTTACATTGGAGAAGCGGCGGTTGCGTGGGGACATGATAACCTTATACAAATATATTAATGGCCCATACAGTGAACTCTCTGGTGCATTGTTCACTAATAGGTCATATCACAGGACTCGTGGACATCCTTTAAGGTTGGAAGAAAAGAAGTTTCATCTTCAAGTTAGGAGAGGTTTCTTTACAGTGAGAACGGTGAAACTGTGGAACTGTCTTCCAGCAGAGGTGGTAATGGCAAGTTCATTGAATAACTTTAAAAAAGGCCTGGATAAGTTTCTAAAACTAAAAAATATTGAGAATTACTGGTACTAATGCATATAGATCTGGTTGATCCAGGGATACTTTCCGATTGCCGTTTGGAGTCAGGAAGGAATTTTTTCCCCCCTTTTTTAGCTGGGGTTTTTTGCCTTCCTCTGGATCAACTGTTAGGTAGGGTTAAAAAAAAAATAAAAAAAAAAAAAAGGGAATAGGTTGGACTTGATGGACGAATGTCTTTATTCAACCTTAATTACTATGTTACTATGTTACTATGTTACTATGTTACTAGATTCTGGTGTGTGATTTGGAGTGATATTGAATGCAACAAAAGATCCTGTTTATAAGATCCAGTTACCACCTGTTGGGAGGACAGATTACTGGACAATTTACCTTATTGGATACAAACTCTAAGACAACAGTTACGTGTACACCAACTTACAAGGACACACAATATACAGGCCTGGCCAATATTTAAAGTGGTGCACCCTAGGCAGGGATTACTCCATTACTGCATATGTTATGTGGGAAAACCATTGCAATACTTACTGGTAAATGTAATTAAAACTGGTTTAAATTGTTTTAAAGAAAGTGAAAGCACTGTCTGCTTTGTGCCAGACCACCAGAGTAACCCCACTGGAGCCATACTATCCATAATACTTCTATAAAGCAGTGATCTGGTACAAATTGGTGACAACAGAGCTGGTAATACCATTTATTCTCCCTGTTTTCTCTGTATATTTGTTCTCTGTATTAAGGGCATCTCCACCCTCGATATTCATTTTTGTTATATTGCAACCCACTACTGGCCCCCAACCGCTATGTTAGATGTGTAATAATAGAATCCAATCTACTTACAGCCTATCGCTCAAGCTTTATTCTGATCTGGCTCCCTGCTTGCCTGAAGTACAAACGGGGCCGGACCGGCAGCCGCGGATGTGATTGTCTAAGAAGAAGACAATCACAGCCGCGGATGCCAGCAATAGAGTAAGCTGCAGGAGCGAGGATCTGGAAGTACAATTCAGATTCTATTTTTACACTTCCTATATAGTGGTTGGGGGTGGGAGGGGAAAACACCTGGCTGTGATATGCTAATTGGGATTTCCCAGGGTACATAAATGCCACAGATTCTTGTATAAGTCATTCTGAATTGAGAAAGCCAGTCGGATGACTAGCGAAACGTCTTCAAGAACCAAACTTCAAGTCCAGTTGATCTAATTGAATACAACAGATAAACTTGTACGCTGTTTCATGTAAATTGTTTTCAGGTTGATATATTCCACTTCCCCAAGTTATACCTAAATTCTTGCAAATTGTGATATCTTGCAAATTGGATTTATCGTAAATCCATACGAATGCAAACTACTAATCTGCATATGGTTTGAACACTGACCCTGCCCGATTCCAGAGTGAGGCCACCATAAAAGCTTATCATGTCATGACAATAATGTAGAGAGCTGGTTTGATGTGTAGACCATGGCAAAAGGAAGACACTGCCAAGTGCCTAAACCACAAATGGTTCAGTGATAGCTAAAAAAAAAAAAAAGTTTTCCATGTGTATATACCCTTTAAAGTCTCATATTTAAGAGCTATCAATTTAGATGGGAAGCTGACATTTATTATCCCCAAGGGACTTGTCAGTCACTAGCAAAGGCAGCTAAGAAAGTGACATCAACTCACTGGCCAATTTTGAAATATCAGAAACCACAATCTCCTGAAATTTTAAAGACTAGGAATAAGATAATAATCTGGGTGCTACATTGTTGCCTTATCTCCTATTAAAATTATTTTAATCGTTTTTGGACAGTTTTTTTAAGGGACAGCAAATATTAGGGGACACAGTTCCAGACAGTATGTGGAGTATGTATTTTCTGTTCATCTCATTTTTAATGCTGGGTATTTGTTAAGTAAAACTTTTAGCTTATTTTTAGCATTACTTCTATTTTTTTGTAAAGCACTGTATATATTTCATAGAACCATTTGGACTAGGGCAGGCAATCCAAATGTCTAGCAGGAATTAAGGAATAGAGGCCCTTGTTTATAAAGGTGCCGAATTAGAGTTGCGATGTTGTACCTTTAGTGTCATTGTAAGCTACAGTTAAAGGGTATCCCCACTGAAAAAAATAACGTTTGGCAATTTAGTTTTATTGAAGAATGTAGTCTGAGAGGTCCTGAAGGACTCTGTCTTCCATGTGCATGTGCTAGCGCAGATTCCAACAGGATCTTTCAGAGTACGCAGCGGGGGAGCGAGAAGTAGCTTACCTTCTCTCCTGGCTCCTTATTGAAGAATGGGAGGTTAGATACTGTTCATTTACCTCACGTTCTTCAATAAAACTTAATGGAAAAACTTTATATTTTCAGTGGAAATACCCTTTAATGGGGCATATTTAAAAACATGCAATAACGTGGGTTATCGTAATAGTACGAACGAGGCCATAAATGTATGAACTTTCGTGCGTACAATACTATGCAGTAGCATTATATCATAATGGCATTGTATGGGCGTAAACTTATGATTGCGGTAACGATCATTAAAGATGCGGTATCGCAAAATAGTGTTCCCACTCATTTATAAACATTGCACAATGATTGCTAGTTTACAGTGGCATCCTTCTATTGCACTGCGGTCATAAATATACAACTGTGGTGCAATATAATAATACCATGTGGTATATTGCTCCCATCCAATACCACAACGGTCCTTCAGTGGCATTTACGACTGCTGTCCCAGTACTTTATGACCACACTCATTCAATCAACAATGATTGGTATAAACCTGCAGTTTATAAATACTCCCCAAAATATGCTTGTGAAGGTTCTCATTCATCAAGGTCATGGTATATCTGTTGTATTCAATTTGATGAACTGGACTTGAAATTACAACATTGAAAACACTATATCTGTTGTATTCAATTAGATCAACTGGACTTGAAATGTAGTTCTTGAAGACGTTTCGCTAGTCATCCGACTGGCTTTCTCAATTCAGAATGACTTGTACAAGAATCTGTGGCAATTATGTACCCTGGAAAATCCCAATTAGCATATCACAGCCAGGTGTTAAGGGTGTGATTAGATAGTGGTGTTGACATGGTGAGAAAACGGCTGGGCCAAGACAGCACTCTTACCAGCAGAACTGATCTCAACCCAGAACAGGTGTGTTCCTTGTTGGACTTGTGCCTGAATACCACCTATGTTAAATACAGGGATAAGTTCTATAAGCAAAAACATGGATGTGCTATGGGATCTCCAGTTTCACCTATTGTGGCCAACCTTTACATGGAGGAGGTAGAAACACAGGCGCTTAATACCTTTAAGGGCATAGCACCCAGCCACTGGTTCAGATATGTTGATGACACCTGGGTCAGAACACAGACCGCAGGTAAGGTTGCTTGGACCTGGATTTGGGACAGAGGGACCATGGATTTGGGACAGAGGGGGCCCCTGGATTTGGGACAGAGGGGGACTCTGGATTTGGGACAGAGGGGGGACCCTGGATTTGTGATAAAGGGGGGACCCTGGATTTGTGATAAAGGGGGTCTGGATTTGGGACAGAGGGGGGCTGGATTTGGGACAGAGGGGGTGGATTTGGGACAGAGGAGAGACCCTGGATTTGGGACAAAGGGTGGGGGGCTGGATTTGGGACAGAGGGGGTGACCCTGGATTTGGGACAGAGCGGGACTCTGGATTTGGGACACTAAGGGGGCACTCTGGTCTTCAAGTTCCTGTTATTGTAACAGCTTAATGTCTAGTACTATATAATCGGATTATTTTGTAAAATATGTATAAGCATAGAGGTACGGGAAAATATCACATAGGTAATATTTTTTATTTATTTTCTTATCAGACAATCATAATTCCAATACTTGTTTAAAATGTATCTTTCGGTGTGTTCCATTAACTAATTAGAAATGGAACGTACATGGTTCAGGGAAGCTGGATTGATTATTCCTACCTCACAATATTGTTTTGTTGAGGAACTACAGCATGTACAGTTTTCAGTTTCCAGTTTAGCCTGGACTAATCCTGTATTATGATAGGACTGAAGCCAGGAGGAAGACTGGCAGAATCAGTTTTCTCTGGGCTGGTGCTCCTCACAGAAACAATATTGGTGGATAGGAATTACTAGTCCTATATCCCTGCCCCAAGTACTTTTCAGTTTAACTGTTATTCAAAAAATCTTTATACACACAATAGTTGTCTTTTAAATTGTTACATATAAATGCTACATATATATGGTTACAATTAAATACAGCGTTGCAGCACAGACTTAATCATTGTTGCACACAAACGGTACTTAAACACAAACCTGATGTCATGTGACCTGGAAGGTATCCCATAGCATGCGTCGGTCTGAAGGGCATACTAGGCGCTTTAGTTACTTTGCAGAAACACAAACACCCACAGTTTAAGATTTGGACAGCCCTTGAATCCTCTATGACCCTGGATTGGGTTTTTGTGTTGTATTGAATGCTGCGTTTTGTGTAGCGGATAAACGGAGGGTTTAGCAGACTGTTTGTAGTAGCAACCTTATGGAGGTAGCCAATATGCAATTAGAATTGTTTGTGCACTAGAATTCTATTTTTTGTATGTATTATATTTTTGGTCTCTAGTTGCACTTTAATATGGATGTACAACAGCCCAATTTTTTAAATATTGCACGTGTAATATACACCATCCTAAATTATAAAGAAAATTTTTATTTGTTTTCCTTAAATTGTTAGAAATTCATTGCCAGTTTTCATTATGTCATAAATAAATGTGGGTATTACAGTACAGGCATCAGTGGTACAATTTACATTTCAACCTCTCAGTTTTGTTTTATTTTTTATTAAAACCCTTACATTTAAAGCTGCATTTTCATTATTTATGTGAGAAAGTCACTGGCAATGTAAGTTTAAGTCTATTTATGGATCAAATAGTTTTGTCCTAGCTTAGAGGGAGCTTGTTATGGTACTGAGCTTTCAACATTCCAAATAACAAAGGTTGGTAACAAAAGCTACCTTTCTTCTATGCAGTTCCTTATATAATTCTTTTTCTTAAAAGCTCCCGTTTCGCAAGTCCCAGGGATGAACATTTTCTTTGCCAATTCATACTGTAAAGAAACTGGTTTCAAACATACGCTCCATTTTAAAGCACAACTACAATGAAACTTGCATGGTGGAAAGCCTGGGAATTTAAAATAGGGCAAATTACTTTATAAGTGATTTTTTTAAAAAAAGAAAGTCACCTGCACAGTTATCTTTTTTGCTTAAACTATTATAACATTTTCATAATTTTGAAGGTAAATTTGGTTTGTATTCCACCTGGTATCAAACTCTAAACTATACAAATTAAAAAATATGTTAAAAATCCATTGTATACATTCCAACAGGTTGACACAAGTACTGTTTGTATAGTCCTTCCCCCCTTCCCTCCCTCTTGTTTAAACAGTCACATACATATTATGTTGCTTCATTCAGTAATCTTTTTATCCTACTAAAGCTACTTAATTTATATACAGCAACTTAACCAGATGCTCAGAACTAGAGATGGCCGAACTTTCGAAAGTTCGGTCCGCTTTGGAATTTTCGAACTATATGGAAAGTTCAAAAATTTGTAAGTTCGAAAACAAACCCATTAAAGTCAATGGGAGTCAAATAGTTAGAAAACTCTGAATGAAATACAATTAAAATATCATTATATTTATAATTATCCCATGAACCACTCTGGGATTCGATATTCGAAATTTACTCGCGTATAGGTATAATGGACATTTTACTCGCGGATTCGATAATCTCGCGTATAGGTATAATGGACATTTTAAACCAAACAAATAGTATAATGTGACAGACTTAGTGACAGGTACACCTGAATCTCCTATTCAGGAAAAGCGATATAGTGTAGCTCTAAAAGAGGTAACACCGTATCAAAAAGAAATCAAAATGGAAATGTACCTAGTCGGTGGAACAATAAATAGAGAAAGGAAATATAAAAAATGAGGTATATTTAAGCAAACACAATAAACCATATACATATACATACACAGATGAATCCCTTATACATAATAATAGCAAAGCTGTCCAGCTGCAAATCTGCATACAATCAATAAAAATATATAAATATATATACCCCTCTAATATTACGACCTATGACCACAAACCTAATAAATGTCCAATAAAATCACAAAAAACACCAAAAACAGTGGCAGCAAATAGAAATACGGGTGGATATAAATGTCCAGATCGTAATCAGCTTGATAAATATGAATCCGGCAAAGATGAATAAAAAGTAGTGGGGAGGTAAGTACAAGTCCCTCCGGTGTGCGCACACCTAAAACTCGGGGATGCGAGAGAGAGTTTGAGACAAAGTTAATGATACTTCACCACATCTGGTTAGTAACAGTATGACCGGTAGTCAGCGTTCGGTCCCCCGGACTATCAAGCTTATGTCCGTGGCTCCGCACGCTCTTGAGATCCGTTTAAAGCAGGGTAAGTATGTTCCCCACAAAAGTATTACAGAGTCACCGTCTGTCTCAAACACAGCGTCTTCACTGCTCCTGCCAGTCCCTGGGATAATACGTCACAACGTAAACGTCACTGCTACGCTTTTCGCTAACAATAGCTTCATCAGGCATGACGTATCGTGAACATACCTCCCCTTTTATAGGTTAATCTTTTGAAATATTAACCTGTGATGTTTACGTTGTGACGTATTATCCAGGGACTGGGGGGAGCAGTGAAGACGCTGTGTTTGAGACGGACGGTGACTCAGTAATACTTTTGTGGGGAACATACTTACCCTGCCTTAAACAGATCCCAAGAGCGTGCGGAGCCACGGACATAAGCTCGATAGTCAGGGGGACCGGAACGGCTGACTATCATTAACTTTGTCTCAAACTCTCTCTCGCATCCCCGAGTTTTAGGTGTGCGCACACCGGAGGGACTTGTACTTACCTCCCCACTACTTTTTATTCATCTTTGCCGGATTCATATTTATCAAGGATAGATGCGGACATTTATATCCACCCGTATTTCTATTTGCTGCCACTGTTTTTGGTGTTTTTTGTGATTTTATTGGACATTTATTAGGTTTGTGGTCATAGGTCGTAATATTAGAGGGGTATATATATTTATATTTTTATTGATTGTATGCAGATTTGCAGCTGGACAGCTTTGCTAATTATGTATAAGGGATTCATCTGTGTATGTATATGTATATGGTTTATTGTGTTTGCTTAAATATACCTCATTTTTTATATTTCCTTGCTCTATTTATTGTTCCACCGACTAGGTACATTTCCATTTTGATAATAGACATTTTACTCGCGGATCCGATAATTCGATATTTACTCGCGTATAGGTATAATAGACATTGTACTCGCGGATTTGATATTGATATTTACTCGAACATTCGAACATTCAATAATTATCGAAAGTCCGGAAAATATTGAAATCTGGGCCCGAGATAGTTCGAGAAGTCCGAGTCCGTTCGAACTCAAATAGTTCAGCTCAAACTCGGGTTTGAGTTCGAGTTCTAGTCCATCTCTACTCAGAACAAAAGTTTGGTCCAGTCATCTTCAAGCTTTCAGGTAGCTATATTTGCCACAATGCAAGAATGGGTACCTGCAATTAACTCCAGTCCAGTTTCCTGAATAGCCTAAAAAAAATATATATACATTACAGTATTAAACAAACAAAAAAAAACCCAGGGGTAATATATGCTTAATGAGGTCTTTAGAAATCTAAACAGGAAATATTGATACTTTATCCTAAATTATTGCATTTGGCAGTTAACAGCTAGAGTAATATTATTACAATATCTTAAAGGACAATTATACTCACCTTTCCTCCTCTTATTTGGTCAGTACCTTCTACCCAGGGTGAGGACCTGAACTGCTACGTCCTCACCCCTGGGTTTGCATAACTTTCTGCATAGACTTACTGACACGCTGCTCCGGTAGGCTCCATCCCCTCCTCCCCGTCGGCTACAATTATGTAGTATTTTACAACAATCTTACCAGTAGCAATAGGAAGAAATTGTTTGATTGATTTCCATTGACATGCTTTATTTTGGGGGTATGCAGGGTCATTCCACCAGTGGTTCCACAGAACATTTTTTTTTTACTTTTTACTTTTAATCTTAATTTTCTAATTTGTAATTTTTTTTTAAAATTGTCCTAAATTTTAATTTCACATTGTGAGTCTACAGTATTTTACTTGGCAGATATGAAATCTTCATATTCATTATGTAACCTATAGCATCTGCACATTTTCCACTTGATTGTGGCTTGTCAAAAATATTAATGTCCACAAACTTCTTCATATTGTGTCTCCCTTGCTCTGGGAATAATATTAGAATTACCACTAGTCTACTGATCTACTGATAAATATAACATTTTTAGAAACTCACATGACTTGTCTTGTTTAAAAAAATATACTAATTCACAAAATACCATATAGAAAATAGATTTACAGGGAGATTCAATAAAAGTTCTTATCGTTTAAAATGGTGCTAATTTTGCCCCAACCAATCGGATCTTATTTAACATTTAAAAGTGAATTGGTAAACTGTTATAGTTTACCAAAAACATTTTGTAGTTGTGCACGCTCTGTAATATCCCATATATTACATTACATTGCACTATCACATCACTAAATATATTTACGTATGGGCAGAGATATTTGGACTTGTGTATCATTTTGTGATTTGGCTACATTTATTATGGAAGCACTTGGTTACCTATATATATGTTGTGAATCATGTCCTATCATAAAAATGCATTTAATGTTTTCATATACACATGGCACAGCGTTAATGTAGAATACAAGAATATGATCATATTTACATTTATGGGAATTTGCTCAGTGAAGTTGGGACAAAGGGGGTGAGGAGTATTAAGAGGCTGCAACAGATAGGGAGTAGGTTGATATTTAATCTGGGTAATATGACCCCCGCAGTTGAAAGGGTCAGGGTTAAAGTCAATAAAGGAATGCATCTATGAACGTTTATGTTTATTTATATAGAAGTCTATAGCCTTAAAGCGAAAGCCACATGACAGAGGGGGAAACTTATGTAAGTTAGGGATAAAGTTGAAGAAGGTGAAAAGGCAGAGCTAGACAGAAGGAAGGGATAGGGAGAAAAGCTAGCTGTTGACAGGCAGATTTGAAAAAGGTGAAGTCAGGGATTGTCGAAAAAAGAGCAGTCAGGATTGGAGAGAGAGATAGAAACAATGTTGCAGGTAGGCATAAAGAGCGTGAAAGAAGTGAAGAGAGGATAGCAAGGAGAGAACAGGTTACAGTAGAAAATAAGAAGAGACTTCAAGACAGGCAAAGAAGAAGAGGAATCAGCGGCTTCACAGACTGCTAAGGAGCAACTCACTACAATCTACTGAGCGACTCACTAATAGAGCTTACCGTGAGCCATGGCGGAGATCGACCTTCTACTGCAGCAGCTGAGGGCTAAAGCGGCTTCCAGAGGGGACGAATGTCTGAAATCCGAGCTGGTCAGGCTAACCAATACACCCGACGATGGAGAGCCAAAAAGCAGAAGGAGGAGCCATCCACCAAAGCACCTAAGTCCGGGAGCAGCGTTACCAGAGAGAAGGAGAGGAGGGCCAAGTACCAGGCCCAAGAAGGATCAGGCGAGAGTGCAGCAGCAAGGTCGCGCACCAAGGAAGGAGCAGAGAGTCAGAGGACAGCAGCTATGAATACCAGGAGAGACCAACGCTCAGGAGCATCATAACAGTGCCATCATCAGGATCAGCGTCTGGGGTGTCCATGGCAGTCGGCACAGCAAGAGCTGACCAGCTTATCGGTGAGGTGCCCCACAGGGGTCTTGGCTCCTCACCATGCACAACACACACAAACAACCAGTCCACAACCCATAGGATAGCACAGATAAGGTAATGGGAATTTTGGCGAGTTTTTTGGAGGCATGAGGGAACTTATGAAAGTTTGGAAAGTTAGGCTTGCAGCGGAAGGGTCGGTAGGAAAGGGTTCAGGACAAGCAGAATATAGGGGTAATACGCAAAGGGAGAACGTAGGCAATCCAAGACAGGTGTGGTTAGGTGCAGAACCCATGGCGGAAATATCAAGAAAAGGAAAAAGATAGTAAAATGGATGAAGTATCAGACTTCAATAGGTTCAACATACCTTTGTTTTGAAAGCCCACTAGGCGCCCATTTAAAAACAGAATTAAGAGAACGCATATGGAAAGGGGAGTATGTAGACTTATTCGCGCTCCTCCCGGCAGACTGGGGACAAATAGATAGATTAACAAGACAAGAAGAATACAAAAAGGAAGACGAAGAAGTGAGGCGGATAAGGCTGATACCAAGAACATTTCACATCTAGTTACAAGCCTTCCTTATTTTCGGTAGTGTGTTAGGCAAAAGGGCTCCGAGCGAATGCTCGGCACTTTTTTGCTACCTAGACGGGATCTTCGAGGTGTATAAAACATTCGGAGGGATAGCCTAGTTAAAATATGATGAACAGTTCAGGCAAAGATAAGCAGTGAGAGCAGGAATCCAGTGGGACCACAGGAACATGGATCTCTGGCTGAAACTCATGTGCCCAAGCAGACCTTCAATGACCCTCTTTCAGGTGGGTGCTGGGGGGGATTTCAGCCACCTCCCTCAGCATCTCTTAAAAAGGGCTTCTGCTGGGCATTCAATGAGGGCCACTGCAAGTTTGGTTAGGCGTGCAAATTCAAGCACGACTGTTCACACTGTGCTGGACCTCATGGGTTCACCAGATACTTCAAGAGAGGCAGACAGACGGGACGATACGGCGACACTGCGAGAAAAGGGGAAGATGCCAGTGAACGTACTCACTATGGCACCTTTCCTAAACCTTTATAGGGGCCGACAGGAAGCAAACCTGCTAGAACAAGGATTTTGGCAGGGTTTTATTATCCCCTTCAAACCAAGTAAAACGCCAACTAATTCCCGAAACCAATCAGCATACAAAAATGTTGCAGCAGTAACTGACAAGAAAGACAAAGAAGTCCAAAAGGGGCAAATGGCAGGGCCCTTTGACGAACCGCCATTCAGCAACCTGAGAGTATCCCCTTTAGGTCTAGTGCCAAAGAAAGAATCAGGAAAATTTTGTCTTATTTACCATCTGTCTTATCCCCAAGGCGGCTCGGTGAACGACGACATTGACAAAGAAACATGTTGGGTATCATATACTTCCTTCGATAGGGCTGTCACAGTACTCAGAAGGGCCGGACAGGGGGCCCTGTTGGCAAAAGCCGACATCGAATCAGCATTTCGATTGCTGCCGGTACACCCACAGTGCTTCCAACTTCTAGGCTGCAGATGGAACAACAAGTACTTTGTTGATAAATGCCTGCCGATGGGGTGCTCCATATCATGTGCCCTCTTTGAATGCTTCAGCACATTTGTGGAATGGGTGGTCAAGCTGGAGGCAGGAGTCGATTCGGTAATACACTACCTTGACGACTTCCTCTTTGTTTGCCAGGCCGGAACACAACAGTGCGCTTTCTTATTGGAAACAATGAAGCGAGTAGCACATCATTTTGGAATACCATTAGCTATAGATAAAACAGAAGGCCCAACAACAGTACTGAATTTCTTAGGCATTGAGTTAGACTTACAGATGATGGAATTTAAGTTGCCCAAACAAAAAATAGAGGAATTACAACTACTTGTGCGCCAGGCTAAACATTGCAAAAGACTACCACTGCGCCATGTACAGTCTCTGTTAGGAAAATTGAACTTTGCATGCAGGGTCATGCCCATGGGTCAAATATTCTTGTGGAGACTGTCCCTGGCTACAGTAGGTATCTCCTGCCCTCACCATTTTGTTGGGCTCAGTAAGGAAGTCAGAAGGGACTTAGCAGTGTGGGGAGCTTTTCTGGAATCCTATAATGGTCGAACCCTTTGGCAACGCGAAGAAACATCCAACATCGAACTGTTCACCAATGCATCAGGCAGTCACGGCTAAGGGGCATACATGAGGGGACAATGGAGCGTGGAAAGATGGCCAACCATATGGAAGGACCAAGGATTGACCGCTAATTTGTCCTACCTCGTGTTGTTCCCAATAGTCATTACGGTCGAGATATGGCACGAACATATAGAAAACAGGAAGGTACTCTTTCACTGTGACAATATCAGCATAGTGCAGGCTCTCAATACTCTAACATCCACATCTCCACCAGTAATTAGGCTACTAAGACACCTAGTTCTGCGTTGCCTCCAGGGCAACATACTAATTAGGGCCCAACACATTTCTGGAGCACAGAATAACATAGCAGATGCATTGTGTTTGCCAGTGGCACAGATTCTGACAGTTGGCCCCAACAGCCAGAGAACCATCCATGCCCCCCCTTGCTGTGGGAATTAGCGGCACTGGACTTGCTGAATTGGCAAAAAGATCCTTAGCGCAGAACACATGGAAAAAATATGCCAAAGTCTGGACAAAAGATCCAGTAGTTAGGCAGGCCTTAAAGGGTTATCGGAAGGGACACATTCAAAACGACCAACGCAGACCAATTACATTTGTGGTGTTACAAGCACCAGTGGCAAAGTTAGGGGACATATCTTTTTCAGCATATGAATTTGAGTAATTTAAGGTAGCATTAATACTGGCATTCTTTAGTGCCTTGCATATTGGCGAACTACTGCCGCCATCACGTAAAGGAAAAGGGGGAATATAGTGGTCAGATATAACCGTAGCTGAGGTACAAGTATCAATATGGTTACCCATATCAAAAACGGACCGAATGGGAAAAGGTAGGACTGTTAAGTTAGCAGCCATAGGTAGTACGGTATGCCTAGTACGCTGCGTGACCAGCCTCCTAGAGATTAGGCCACAAGGAAATGGTCCCCTCGTTATACACCTAGATGGTTCAGCTTTATCCCGCTACCAATTTATAGCAATCCTGAGAAAAGGGTTAGCGAGCTTGGGACTTCCACCAAAGGAATACGGGTCCCACTCTTTTCGTGTAGGTGCAGCCACTGAGGCAGCTCAGCGGGGCCTCAGCAATGCAGAAATCAAGAGGATAGAAAGGTGGCAGTCGGACAGGTTTAGAAGCTACATAC
This sequence comes from Hymenochirus boettgeri, assembly GCA_019447015.1. Classification (NCBI taxonomy): domain Eukaryota; kingdom Metazoa; phylum Chordata; class Amphibia; order Anura; family Pipidae; genus Hymenochirus; species Hymenochirus boettgeri. Next base: position 237,283,387 of record CM033470.1, read on the forward strand.
GCCCACACAAATTACTTATGTAGTTAAGCATGATGGCCCAATAAATCACAGCAAGAACTTTACTTCTCCTTTTAGATCAACCAGGCAGAGTTTTGATCATGGGACATTCTTTTATCCACTATGAAGCAAGTCAGGCCTCGATCAGAGGAAAGGGTTTACAACTGGGGTTTGATAGGGAGGAGATAGTGGTTCATTTGCTAGGGCATAGGGGTATGCTATGGCGCAATTTTTTGCCCAATTTATGGAATACATACGTCTTCATGGCCCTCCTCATATTCTAATAATTCACCTAGGGGGTAATGACCTATGCGCAGTACTGAGTAAAGACATCAAATGGACCTCCTTCGGATGTGGTTTGCATTCCCTACAGTGCGCGTCATATGGTCGGAAATCACGACACACCTGCATTAGAGGGACTGTAGGTCATATAAGGCCATAGAGAGGACCAGAATGAAGGTTAACAGGGCCATTAGTAAGTTTGTAGCCAGAAATGGGGGTATGGTCATCAGTCACAGGAATTTTGAGATGGACAAACAAGTCTGGTTCATTGGTGATGGAGTACCCTTAAACAACATTGGACTGGACTTCTTTAACTTTGATATAAAGGAGGGTTTAAACACGGCATAGTCGGTGTGGGGGAACAGAAAGTCATAAGGTGTCAAGACTTTCTGTCTTGGCGGAGGGTCACTGGAAGCTGGCTGGTGTAAAAGGTGGTGGAGTTAGCCCACAGGGTGGCAGCTCCAGGTTCGGTGTCAACAGTGGGCCAACGGGATGGCAAGGACAATAGGCGCTCATCAAGTCGGTGCTCCTACGATGAGCAGAACTTCAAGATAGCTCTCAGTGATCCATCAGCAGGAAAGTTGATACAAAGTTGATACATTGTTAAACGGTTATATATGCTATCTGGTATATCTGTTATATTTAATTATATAAGTTTAAATGGTAAAAGGTGGTTTTATGAAAAAACATGTATGTAACAAAGCTGTGACCCCTTTTGCTCCAACTTAAGTCTCCCTTGTCGTAAAGGGAAGGGAAGAGGGGAGGGAGCAGAAAGGGGGTGCAAGGGAAAGTACATAGGTAAGCGGGCAAAAGCAGTAAAGGTTTGGGTTGGTCAAAAGCATCCCTCTTACCTCTGCCAAGTGCCACTTGGGGACGCAGCGCTATAAAATATAAAATATAGAAAGGCGTACAAGGGGGACAATAAATGAATACATATTTATATACATAAGTATGTGCATCATAAAATTTATAAGTTCTTAAAACATGTAACATGAGGAAAGAGGTTCCTGCCCCGTAGAGCTTACAATCTAATTCTGCTTTTACCATGGCTTAGCCCCATACACATAGAGGGGAATATGCCCATAGCTGCAATGGCTCACGTCCCTTACATTTAATATATCTAATGTGGATCTGGCCGAATTACAATGGTGTTATTCCCAATGTGCGACTATACCACTGATAGTTTAAGGATATGCTGGCATTAAAGGGAAACTGTTGTCTTCATAAAATGCCTTTATTAAAAAGAGCACACTCCTACCTTTAAAATGACTCCAGGATCATGCTTCTACAGTAGCTTCAGTCTATCCAAAGTTACAGCAGTACAGAGGATGTTTTTTATTGCTAGTTCTGTGATCTGTGACATCACCAGAATATTGTGGTCTGTCTCCAAGTTTACGGTTGGAGCATGTCCACTGCTAAGACTAAGAGCATCATCAGATACATAATAAGCCCTGTCCTGAAATTCTAAATCATTTTTAAAGCTAGCCACAAGCCTTTACAAAATGAGTGAAAAATAAACTTTTCCTTTCCCTAAGGTGCCCATTGGTAGAGGAAAGGCTAGACAATAGTTCCATGTCTGTAAATAGCTTCAGATAAGATAGATTTTTACAGGTGGGGCTTCTTACACAGAACATCATCTTACTGTCACAGAGATTTAAACTGACAGGACAGACCAGGAACTGTAATTTTACAAGCCTATAACTTAAGATCCAGAGAGACATAATCACAGGCTTGTTTGAATGGTATGAACGAGCTCTGTTAAATAAAGAATACTTGTATAGAGACCACAGTTACCCTTTAAATACTTAAATACATGTGGGTGAGATTCACCCAGAGCCCCGCAGCCTTTGGTTAATCTGCTGAAGGACATTTTCCCAGAGCAAATGCAGCTCGGGGGGGGGGGGTTTGATTTCTCCAATAATGTGTTCAAACATTATATACAGTGATTGGTCGGTGAGAAAATCTAGAAATACCATTACCAGCTGTTCCTGCTTGTCTCCCCTTACAGGTATTCTTTGCAGCAGTCAAAACATGGGCATGGAACCAGGTTCTAATCCTAGGGGCATTTAAAACTGTTATGTACCTTGAAAGAGAGGAAATCTTAATTAAAATAATTACATTTTTGGATTATTCTTTATAAAGTGTGTGGTTTTAATTTGAATGAAATCCAACTTTGTTCTGTGCACTTTACCCCACAGAAAATAATCTTATCCTCCAATAAACAAGGATGCAGCCAATGTCTACAAAACACCTCAAATCATCATTACTTAACATCATTTAAAGGCAAATAATCTCCATACCTACTGTATTAGTTTCTATTTAAAATACTTTTTTGGCTTTAAGTCTGGAAAGGAGGAATCTATGAGCAAAAAGTACCAGACAGCATCACTAAGTGTGCAAGTAAGTAAAAATCCTTTCGTATACCTTAATATGCAGAAATAATTTAAAGGAACAGTACATTAAAAATATTTTTTAAAAGTCTATTACTTTCAAACTATAATTCACAAGGAGGTAGGATTGGGTATTTCTACTTCTGTGTGTAGAGTGCATGTCTAGTGCTAAAGTAGTTAAACCCTCCACGAGGGTTCATTCAGATACAGTGGCATATCTACAGTTCTGGGGACCACCAATGTAGTATTTGGACTTGGCCCCCCATATTCATCCCTGCCCCACCACTTCCACTGCTACCACAATGCTATTCACCTTTATGAAAATGATTTAGACGTGGCCTAGGCCCAGAAAGCTGAGTGGCCTGCAAACCACCAAGTTTAATAGATAGACAGATTGATCAATAGACAGACACACACACAGAGACAGATAGACAGATATATAAATAGATATGGAGACAGACATATACACATAGATAGATAGATAAAGACACAGACAGACACATAGATAAACAGATAGACAGATAAACAGACACAGATAGATATACAGAGACAGATAGATAAATAGACAGGCAGACACAGACACATAAACAGATACATATTGACAAACAGTCAGATAGATATAACCAGCTTCACTGTCCTCTCAAGTATGTGGCACCAACCTGAATGGCTGTGCCTCACAGAAAAAGCTGGAAGAGCTTTAACATCCTCTGTTCTCTTCTGTTAAAATTAAAGGGCATCTATAGTGAAATTTATACATTGCTCAAATTCAGGCATAAAAAAGGACAAACTCATGGTCTGCAGCTGATGAAGGATCAACTTGTGGTCTGAAACATGTTGTGCTATGTCTCCTAATAAATTATTCGGCCACAGATGGATTGACAATGGAATGTCTGTCTCCGGTCTTTTTCTTGATAAAAAAAAAAGGTTAGTGTATGCTGCCTTATTTCCATCTTCCTCTGTGGCTCCGTGTTTGCACACAGCCTGAATTACTGCAGAGGTCCCCACTCCCGTCCCCTCTCTGGTCATTTCCACGTTCATATAATACGGCTGTGAACCAAGCCACTCATGCACATTAATCCTCCTACACGTCACTCTAAATTTTGTAAACAAAACAAAAACCTCTGTATGTAAGCCTGTAGAGAGGACGTGTCTCTGTTGTTCAGGAGACACTTGTTACATAAGGAGTGGGAGGGGGTGAGTTAAGAGACTGAGTCCTGCCTTATAACTGCAGCCCGATCTCCCTTTAACAGGCAATAATTGGTGAGTTTGGGAGGAGGGGGACCCAGTGCTGTTCTTTTTGCTTTTTTCTCCATTATTTACCAAGCATTTTAGTGAGCAGGAAGGATTCATTTAAAGACTACACACTACACTGGCATGCTATTATTGACAGTTCAGGCAGAAGTGGTGTATTGAAATCGTGATCTCAGGACAGAGGAGGAAACTGAAGAAAATAAAGTTACTCTGGGGGTTGGGGGGGGGGTCCTATTCCAGATCTGGTGGTAAGAGCAACATTGTATCCTCTGCCCCAGAGGCTGATTAGCATGATATAATGTTGTGATTACCAATGTTGCTATTACTGGCAGATCTGGGAGAGGAGAATGCTAGTGCTTTAAGCTGCTTTTGCCTCTGCAGTTTTAAGCTGGATAGATTGTGACAGGCAATGACACTTGGTGCCCCCTGAAACACAGGCCCGGTTGCATTGCGACCCCTATTCTTATGCCACTGCTCAGATAGTCCCACACCCTTAAACTTCCACCTTTTACAAGGTATACTTAGGGCTAGGCTTCACTAAACAGCGACGCAGTGCAATAGCAATGTTGCGGTGGGCATCCTTTGATGTTGCCTATGGCAGCGCATGCCATATGCACCAAAAATGGTGATCGAATGCGCTGCAAAAATGGGCAAATGCACAGCGCAAGGCAGCGGACATAGTGGGGCCTCTTACCTAGACTTACATTGGCATGCCCTAGCTCACACGCTAGCGCAACGCACAGCGTGCACGGAAACGTGCAGAAAATATCCTAGTGGGGCCTAGTCCTTGTAGATACTTGGTGCAGAGCTTGTAAGGTTCTGTGAATTACATTTCTTATCAGGTGATCGTACAATTATAAATGCGTTCATAACTACCGTACATACTCGAGTATAAACCATCCCAAATATAAACTGAGGTACTTATTTTTAACTGATAAACTAGGAAAACTGCTTGACTCCAGTATAAACCGAGGGTTGATATTCTCTCATAGCCAGCCCCATAGTTCCATAGAAAGTCCCATACACGCACCAGGATAGACTGTCAACCCCACATTTAGAAAATAGAAAGTTCAAGGTGCATCACTCAAAAATACAAAAATGTATTAAAAGTCAATATAACAGCATGGTTTGATATAGCAGCAGCAACGTTTCGGAATGATCCTATCCCTTTATTTAGCATTTTTACTACTACAAGCTTATACCTAAATAACTTTTTCTGTCCCATGACAGGAGTAGAGTTGGCTTAACTTCCTAAAGTTTGGAGGGTTTTCGAACTTCCGAACTTTAGTAAAAGTTGGGAAATTCAATAGTTCGAAAATGGACCCATTAAAGTCAATGGGGACAAATAGTTTGAAAAGTTCGGATTACATACATTTAAAATAACAATGGTAACTTACTAAACACTAACTTTCCCTACAATCAGCCAATTGTCGAGATCAGCCAATTGTCGAGGGTTACCGAAATCGAACACTAAGGGTTACCGAATGCTACATTTCTCAAGGTTTTATCTTTTCTTTTGGAAATGAGATTGGTAGATATTGAAATCCATCAATAAAAAGAAAAGATGCTAGTGCCTGTTGGTTATGCGACTCATAGCACAGCTACAAAGTATATACTGAGTAACAAAAGGTATCCTTTACAATTGTAAAAAATTCTTTATAGATAGTCAGGGTTAGTCACCTTGCATTTTAATTTTTTAAGAAGAGGATGGGTATAACCTCACGAGGTATAACCTTGCTTGAAAGTTATGCATCCACCCTGTAACCATTCTTTTTAATCTGTTAAATTGAATTTTACTTGGTCTGGGTGAAAACTATCAAATTCGAAATATTGCAATTAGAGATGGCTGAAACTCGGAAGTTTTGTTCCGTTTTTGGATTTACGGAACTCAGAAAAAACCTAAAGATCCGCAAATAGAACTTACATTCGAGGGTTTGGAATGTATTTTCGAGGGTTACTAAATAAGGGTGGCCAGTTTCGGATGTAATGTTTGGGTTTTGGAAACAAGGGGTTCCGTGTCGGATCCAGGTCTGAGTCTATAATTGCAATCCATCTTTTTTCTGTAAATGTCTGTGGACTGTTTTCCATTCTTCTTCACCACTAGTACATCTAGAAACAGAATGCTTATACATGGTGCATGTAAATTTAATATTAGTGACACATTACAGAAATCTCCTTCCCAAATTCTGCATTTACTATTGAAAGGATGACCCTCCCTTACTCTTTCATTTTGGATATATGGACATGTTCCCAAGAGCCATATACATTAAATTATCATTCCTATTTAACCTTATATTTAGGCGTACCTGTGCAGATTTTTTTCTCAAATTGACTTTAATGGGTCTTTCCGCAAATTTTAAAATCTTTTCAAAAATCTATTAATCAGCGCCATGCTTTCATACATACGTTAAGAATTCCAGACACAGTAATCCATAGAACTCTGTGCTTTTAGAAGATTTTCTGAAAAAATAAATTAATATGATTCAAATGTTGAAATCTAAACCCACTAAATGTCAATCTCCCACATGTCCTGAATCAAATGGTATGCCATATGCGTGGGTGCACACAGAGACGTGGCCACCATCTAACTCAAATGAGAAACATGCACAACTGCAATTACAAGAAAAAACCAAAATGCTCTGTAATTTGAACAGCCTACTCTTTTTTAAAGGAAACAGAATAGAAACTTAAGTTTCAACATAAATGTGGATCAAATATTAGTTTTATGGCTAAATACAAACTCAAGTTTAACAGACATTTGATTCAAGGCCATGGGTGGTACATTTACAACTGCAGCTATTAAATTCCAATAGTTAGTACAAAACAGATATGCTATTGTGTAGGTGATCGTACAATTATAAATGCGTTCATAAATACCGTAAATACTCGAGTATAAACCATCCCAAATATAAACTGAGGTACTTATTTTTAACTGATAAACTAGGAAAACTGCTTGACTCCATTATAAACCGAGGGTTGATATTCTCTCATAGCCAGCCCCATAGTTCCATAGAAAGTCCCATACACAGCCCCATACACAGTCCTATAGAAAGTACCATACACAGCCCCATAGAAAGTCCAATACACAGCCCCATAGAAAGTCCAATACACAGCCCATAAAGTCCAATCACAGCCCCATAGAAAGTCCCATACACAGCCACATACACAGTTCCATAAAAGTCCCATACACAGCCCATAGAAAGTCCCATACACAGCCCCATATAAAGTCCCTACACAACCCCATAAAAGTCCCATACACAGCCCTATAGAAAGTCCCATACACAGCCCTATAGAAAGTCCCATCCACCCCCATAAAAAGTCCCATAGAAAGTCCATACACAGCGATCGTACAATTATAAATGCGTTCATACATACCGTACATACTCGAGTATAACCATCCCATATAAACTGAGGTACTTACTTTTAACTGATAAACTAAGAAAACTGCTTGACTCGAGTATAAACCAAGGGTTGACATTCTCTCATAGCCAGCCCCATATGTTCCATAGAAGTCCCATACACAGCCCCATACACAGTCCTATAGAAAGTACCATAAACAGCCCCATAGAAAGTCCAATACCCAGCCCCATGAAGTCCCATACACAGCCACATACACAGTCCCATAGAAAGTCCCATACACAGCCCCATAGAAAGTTCCTACACAGCCACATAGAAAGTCCATACACAGCCCCATAAAAAGTCCCATACACAGCCCCATATAGTTTCCACAGACGTCCCATTGAAAGTCCCATACACACCCGATAATAGTCCACAGACAGTCCAAAAAACATCCCATACACAGCCCCATAGAAAGTCCAATACACAGCCCCAAGAAAGTCCCATGCACAGCCCCTAGAAAGTCCCATAAAGTCCAATACACAGCCCAAATAAAGTCTAATCACAGCCCCAACAGAAGTTCCATACACAGTCCCATAGAAAGTCCAATACACAGCCTCATAAAAAATCCCATAGAAAGTCCAATACACAGCCCCAAAGAAAGTCCAATACAGAGCCCCATAGAAATTTCCATAGAAGTCCATAACACCCAAATAAGTCCAATACACAGCCCCATAGAGAATTCCATACACAGCCCCATAGAAAGTCCAATACACAGCCCCATTTAAAGTCCCATAGAAAGTCCAATACACAGCCCCATAGAAAGTCCAATACACTGCCCCATACATATTCATACACAGCCCCATAGAAATCCAATACACAGTCCCATAGAAAGTCCCATACCACAGTCCCATAGAAAGTTCCATACACAGCCCCATAGAAAGTCCCATACACAGCCCATATAAAGTCTCATACACACGCCCATAGAAAGTCCCATACACCCCCCATAGAAAGTCCAATACACAGTCCCATCAAAAGGCCCATACACAGCCCCATAGAAAGTCCCATACACAGCCCGTAGCAAGTCCAATCACAGTCCCATCAAAGGCCCCATACACAGCCCCATAGAAATCCAATACAACAGTCCCATAGAAAGTTCCCATACACAGCCCCATAAAAAGTCCCATAATGATACACAGCCCCATAGAAAGTCCTATACACAGCCCCATAGAAGACCCATACACGCCCCATAGAAGTCCAATAACTGTCCCATAAAAAGTCCCATACACAGCCCATAGAAAGTCCATAAACAGCCCCATAGAAAGTCCCATACACAGATTGCCTTGCAGTCTGAGCTGATCTGATGTGAGCAGGACAACAATTGCCTAACCCACTGAAATCAAGAGGATTCTCTTGTTACATTGTACAGCTTTTGTTTTCTTAGGGCTATTTTGTCCTGCAGCATCCAGATTAGCACACCTATTATAAATGGAGGGGAGATTTTCAAGATATTTTTAAAGGTAAAAAAAATTCAGTTTATACTCGAGTATATACGGTATATGATCTCGGTCATAAAAATTATGAACATTAAGGCCCAGTATCATGAAATAGTGGCGCCTCGCATTTAAATACCCGCCCCATGTTGCCCCTTCTTACGGGTCCTTGAAGAACCCAGATAATAAAAAGCTTGCAATCATTCTCTGGGAGTATGCTCTTTTTAATAGAGGAGACTTGTATCAAGACTATAGTTTCCCTTTAAATGACAGAAATTTCATCTCATTAAGAAATTTTTTGCTAGTTATTTTCTGTAACTCACAAATGCAAAAGATTATCATTAACATATGGGCCACACATTCATTTTCTTAAATATAATGGAATTATTAACAATACTTGTTACTTTCAGCTTTTTTGTAAGTATTCACAAAAATTTTGGGTAGTAAAACACATGGTAATATTAACTGCAGATGTCATGATCTTCTTGAGCCAGAGTGGCTTTAGTTTTTTAGTAATTAAAATATATGAAGTAACTTCCAATGAGAAAACAGTTTTACAAAATAGTACTGGCAAACATACAGTTATAGAAACTGAAGCTTTATAAATTAGCATTAAACATTTTCATGCAACTAATTAGGCCTTAGCGATTGGAAAGTTTGTTTTTTTATTTCAAGCCTTTTGTTTAACAACCGGGGCAATCAAAACAGCCTGAAAATGTAATTAGAGATATTAGAAAATTTCAGCCTAGCACTGGCATACAAGCTATTTTTCAACTTAAGAACCCGGAAAAACTTTGGCATAAAAGGTACAGTCCTGACTCACTGAAAATATTATAAAAAAAGGTAGAGATGTAATTCAAAAAGAAATGTTTCACTAACATCTTGATGTAATGTAGAACAAATTTAGAAGGTAACAAATTTCTATCTGATTGGAGAGATTTATAAGAGTGAGTCATGTGCAACCATGCAAACCAGGAGGGAAAGGGCAATAATCCACGGTACTCTGTGAAAGTAACATCATTTTATGCTGTTTAGTATATTTTAATTTGAATACCACATGCTAACAGTGGGATGAAATGTATTTAGTTGTTTGAAATGTACCTTGTTGTTTCACAAGTGTTTCAATCTAGTGTCTTTTGGTAATAATGCCCCTCTTATCTATAATAATTCCATACAAAGAAATCCAATGTAAACCTACTTTAGTTATAAATGTGCTCATTTACAGAGATAAACATAAACTGCGTCACAGCCCTGAATCAGAGATACAGAGATTATTTTAATCATATAAAATTAATGTTATACCTTTCTATAGTATACAATAATTTATAGGAGATTGTTTAGGTTTTTAGGAGGTACTTACGGGTTTGGGGGTTATATAATATTACACACGAAAGTAATAAGGTAATTGGTTGTAATTTTTTCATTATTACTATCTAAATGACTATAAATTAATGTATATAAAGAATAGTACTGAGTTATATTAGGCACAAAACAAAAGTATTTCAGAGCTGGTACCCCTATTTTAAATGGAATAGTCAAAATAGACAAATTGGGTGTGAAGACTAACACAAACAGCACATAATTGGGTGTGATACTAAAGCAGACAGTAAAGATCATTTAGGTTTTAATTTGTCTAAACTCATGCAGACATTTTAGCAGTAACAGGGGTATGGCTAAACATTCCAGTTTAAATAATCCATTTACAATAGGAGTACCAGCTCTGTGAGTATTTTTCAAACTTTATATACAGTATTTGTCTTGTATCTAATATAATTCAATACTACACTTCATATACATTTATTATTGACATTTAGATGATAAAAGTGAGAAATTACACACATACTGTACATATACACCTTTCCTATATGTAATATTATATATTCCCCACTTTATTGGTAGCTCCTAGTAAAGGGTATGTTCACCTTAATACTTTTGATATACTGTATATTTGTATTTGTGCAGCCTCCACCACCAATTACAAACAGGAATTCTGATAAATTTACAATTCTAATGATGCCACAATAACCGAAATGCTTCAAGAATGGAACGCACCCACAGGTCTGGAAAAGAATGATTAAGCTGTGGACATGATTAGATGTAAAAAAAATGTTTGACTGAATTTCTTGTGGATTTTTGTTTCCAATATGCCCCTATGGTTCTGGTTTGTGACTTTTCTTGGATAACTCCAATTAGTATGTCTTTTTACTGAAAATAGGAATATTTATAGGAAACAAGTCTAACCTTTTCAAACATCAAGAGCTGTCAATGTCTGAAAATTCGTAAAAAGAGCGAAAGATGAAGGCTGTAATAAACTCTATAAAAATTTGAGATTTGACAGTTTCTGCTATATTTCTATACAGACAATATCATCTTCTGTGCTCTTCAAGATCTGTTATGTCTGATTTTTATGCAAGAAGTGAACATTTGACATCTTCTAGTTAAATGGAAGTTAGCTGACCTTCATTCTATTTTAGTGCAAGTAACGAATTGCAAGAATGAGACTGATGTTCTACATAAGACTTATTGATGGTTACATCTAGTAACTCTGAAAATATTGATGAACCACTTCTTCCAGCATTCTTTAAAGTCAAATGCTGTGAAAATGAACTGATCTCTAGAGTTTTTCTTATGGAACCCCCACCTCTTTAATGTTTTTAAATTGTGCACACCTTTAATATAGACACTAAACAAAAGTGTACATGTAAAAATTCAAAAAAACCTTATGGTTCCTTATAATGATCGTTTAGCTTCTAAGTCTAGCAGCTAATTAATGTATATATTGCTTTCATAATGTTGTTTAAAAAATACAATTAATATCAATGCCACTCTAAAAAAAATATCACTATACTTCCATTGAGCTTTATAATTGTTAAAGAAAGCAACTATCAATTTCTATTTTTATTAGCTTAAATTGATAAACGTTCAGTTATTCCGTTATTAAATTACTTTTGACTGCCATATACCGTATACAGTATACTCGAGTAAAAACAGCCTGAAAACTGGACCTCGATTTATACTCAGGTCAGTCACTAACTTGAATGAGGAATGCGGCTGCTGCATCCACTGATCTTCACATCCACTGACATCACTAATCACCTATTCACCTATCTCACTTCCGGGTGCCGAGTAGTGACATCAGCGGATATCAGTGGATGTGGCGATCATTGATGCAGCAGCCGGATTCCATGTTTCAAGTTATTGACTGACCCAGGTAAGTTGCTAAGTGCTGCATTATTTCACAGCCTCATTTGTGCTCATTTTTCCTGGCAGGGAGGGGTGGGTGGTGGTGGGAGGGTGTGTGCAGTTCCACTGCAGATGTTTGCAAACTACAATTCCCAGAAACTAAAGCATCTGGAGTGCCAAGGAATTGTGGATTACTGTTAATTTAAAGGGCAACATAGGAAAACAATACGGAATCAGGAGGATGGTACCAATCTTAAATAGAATTGTTAAATAGAATTCCCACACAGTAGTCCCATACAGTAATAGCCATACTGGATTTGGCTATTACTGTATGGGACTACTGTATGGGAATTCTGCTGTCCATTTAAAGGGCAAACTAAAGCCTCAAAACGATACAGAATCAGAAGCCAGCGGTGGTCATATTTTCTACCCACCCTCGATTAAACTCCAGTCAATCAGTTTTTTAGGTAAAAAATGTACCTCAGCTTATACTCGGGTCGACTTATATTCGAGTATATACGGTATATGCATTGCACAAATACATCTGAATCAACTCAGTTGTAGTGGCAAAAAAGTCCATAAATCTTGTAGAGATTACTCTCAGCAGTGGCACCTCAAAGGAATTTGATGGAAAGTCAGGTAGAAATTAAAATCCCACAGCTCTCAGCAATATTTAACATGCAGCTCAATTTGTTCTTTCTTTGCTTGTGACTGCTGTCTAAGCTACCGAGATCAACAAATTACATCATGCAAAAATGCTTAATTGGCAATGTATAAAGAGTAATGTATACCTCTCCAAGCAATTATGCTAAGAAGGAATTAAAAAAAAAAAATTACAGTTAAGATGCAGGGCAAATAAATCAATACAGTAAGAGGTTGAGGTCATATTTCAGGGCCCAGGCATTGTTATAGAATCTGCGAAAATGCATATATACAAACATGTGGGTTTTCATTTTATGTTTATAATTTAAACACGGAATCCTTTAAGTCACAGAACATTCCTAACTGTGTGGAAGGTTCCACCTAGTTACCTCTACTTAATATTATCTGCTGGTACATTTCTGGTTCAGAACTATATTCTTACAACATTTATTATACGTAAGGATGAAGAGACTTCTGGGTAAATTCCACGTTAGCTCTTAAGCAAATATTATAACTTTTATGAAGCATTTAAAATATATTAGGGCTACCATGGAACTGCTGTATGGAAATAATGAAATCTGAAATACTTTCAAAGCATTGAAGGCATTGAGGGTATCTCCACTGCTAAAAGTCACCGGGTTGTAAGGATAGATATGTGGATGGTGGAAATGTACCTGCAGTATCCTGTGTCTTTGAGCAGTAGTTCAGAAGAAATCCAAAGTTTGTCCCAAGCAGTAAAGAATGCCAGTAATATGCTCAGAAAGAAAAAAAATTTTAATAGGAAGGTTAATATATGCTGCCTTGGGATTCAAGAAAGCAAATTTACGTAAGTATAAATTTGGATTTTCCTCATCATCCCAAGGCAGCTGTAATACTGAGATGTCCCAAAGCAGTGAGGGAATTAAAGGGTATGTCCACCCTTAAATTTTTTTTTTTTTACCAGACATTGCCCCTGTCCCCCCATTCCCAAGCGCTATGTAGTTACTCGGAAAATGCCCCAAACTTTACTTACCGCAGCGGAGCAAGAGGTAAGGTAAGTAATGTTCTGGGCATTTTCTGGAGATAACTAACATAGCGGTTGAGGCTGGGGGACAGGGGCAATGTCTGGTGAAATGTCTTTTACGGTAGGGGGAGGGAATCCTAATCGGAAGGGAGAGGGAGGGGGAGGGGGAGAGGGAGGGGGAGAAGGGCTGCAGTATGCATGCCAAACTTCTCCCGGAGGCCAGGTAGGAGGCAGAGTCCTATATGGACTCTGCTATCCTCCTGGTGGGCAGTTTTTTGGACTTTGGGGGGAGGACTACAGGAGACCCTATGAGCTGGGATGTGAGGTAAGGATTAAACTACACTACATGAGGGGCCAGTAGTGGGGGGGATTATAGTTTTCGGGGGTGGACATGCCCTTTAAGGGAGGGAATTTTTAGGGTTCTTAACTTGCAGAACACGCTTCCCTTTCGTGGAGAATGTCCAATCTGTAATGCCTCACAAAGGTATGATATGAGGCCCAAGTGGCTGCTTTGCAGATTTGCTCTGGAGTGGTGCTGCATAGGCTGCCCAAGAGGTAGAGACTGCCCGGGTTGAGTGAGCCTTCACTCGTTCTGGAGCTGGAAGATTCAGGCTCTGATAAGTCGTGGAGATGGCTAACTTCAACCACCTGGCGGTGGTAGCTTTCGAGGCAGTTTTACCCTTGTTAGCACTGAATACAAGACCAGGAGGGCGTTTGATTTCCTGAAGTCCTTAACCCTGGAAAGGTAATTTAATAACACACCTTTTAACATCCACTGGGGTCATAGGGTCTCCTTCTGAGATAACTGCGTTCGGATGGACGGCCAGCAAAAAGATTTCCTATGGAAATCTGGGGATACCTTAGGGATGAAGGCCGGATCTAGTTTTAAATGGATCCCTTCTTCCAGAATACGGAGATATGGTTCCCTACATGATGCACTTGAAGTTCACTGATTCTTTTGGCAGAGCATAGGGCTATCAACAAGGCGTTTTCCAAGTGAGGAATTGGATAGGCATGTCGGTAAGCGTTCAAAGGGTTGTAGGCTTAACCCCTTAGAACTATTGAACAATTCCATCTTGGAATAAAGGATCTAACCTTTGGTTTTAAGACAGGGCTGCTTTGAAAACCTCCTGATGAAAGGGTCTCCTGCAATGTCTGTACTATAAAAGGCTCCCAGTGCGGCAACTTGCACCTTGAGAGTACTAGGGCTAGTTCTTTATTTAACCCTTCCACCAGGAACTCCAGTATCAAGGGAATCTTGGGTAGCTCTTCCCAACCCTTTGATATATTTCATTTGTAACTGTCTTATGGCTCTTCATAAGGGTAACTATGACCTCCTCCGAGAACCCAACCTTTGCATTATTTCCCTTTCAGTAGCCATGCTGAAAGCTTTAGGTCTTTGACATTCATATGCAAACTGGTCCTTGCGACAGAAGGTTGTTTTGCAAGGGTAGAGGCCATGGAAGTTTTACTGACATACTGACAAGGTCTGCAAACCAAGTCCTCCTGGCCCAGGCTAGGGCTATCAAAATCCCAAGGCATTTGTCGTTGTGGATCTTTTTGAACACCCTGGGGATTAACGGGTAGGGGGGGAAAATGTATGATAGATGAAAGCCCCAAGTTATGGCCATTGCATCCCTTCCGCTGCCTGAGGATCTCTTGAGTGAATAGAGACTGGCAGTTTTCTGTTTACCCTTGATGTCATTAAGTCTATACTGGGTGTACCCCATCTTTGGCAAATCAACTTGAAGGTTTCTTGATTGAGTGACCATTCGTTGGGGTCTAGAAATGCCGGCTTAGACAATCTGCCCAATGGTTTTCTGTACCTCTGACGTAGGTAGCAGATAGGTGACGAGGTGAGCCTCTGCCCAGGCCATTATGGATAGAGACAACTGAAGTAGTTTTTGACTTTTTGTCCCACCCTGGTGGTTTATATAAGCCGCCGTGGTAGTGTTGTCCGTATGAATCTGAACATTCTGGTTTCGGATGCTTGCCAAAGAGTGGAAGAGCATAGAACACACGGCTTTCAGTTCTCTGAAAGTTGAAGAGCATAACATTTCTCTGGTTGTCCATACCCCTTGTCTGGAATCTCCTAAACAATGGGCTCCCCACCCTTGACCACTGGCGTCTATCGTTACAATTCGGAGGTTGCCGTACTTATGGCTGCCCTACCGCTAAGTGTGTCGGAAGTGTCCACCATGTTAGGGACTGTAGCACTGCCTGGGGGAACTGACCCTGTGGGTGTCTAGGGAGTCTGGATTCTTGTCCCAGCTTGTTGCATGGAGGTTTTGTCCAAGCCTCTGGGAAATGTGTGCTCCACCACAGTGGCCCATGTGTTCAAGTACTTAAATCTGGAGAGTCAGTCCCTAGACAGTAAGCAAATGAGCAACAGGATTTTCATCTCATTAAAGGCAGGTACTGTTACTAAGATAAAGTTTGAGAATTAGTCTCTTACGAAGGTAAAATTTACTAAGATTAAAGGTTAGGACCCAGCAGAATAAAGCAAACCGTGACGTGGTTGTGCTGGGCTTAATAATTTGGCCATTATTGAACTAATTGCTTTAATTCACTGGCAGGCTTTTAAGTCGCAATTCACTGATAACGTTAAATGTAGGCTTCTATTGTTCATAGGATACCACACCTTTGGACATAATTTACTGCCATGTCTGCAAAATCAGCTTAGATATTTTGGGTCAACGACTGAAATACATAGAAATATTTGTCAGTGGGACCGTAAAATCTTCTTATGTGTACCCAACCTTAGTTGTGAACTTAGGGGCATATTTATAAATGTTCCGAAAACGGCCGTGAAAAGTTAACGAAGCGTTAAACCTTCGCGGCGATACTTACCTGTTACCGCCGATTCTATTATAAAGCGGCAGTATGTGTTTCGCACTGCTAGTATCAGCTGTTTTACTAGCCTCCCCGCGCGGGATGGGCAGGCAACCCGCGGCGGGGATGGGCAGGCAACCCGCGGCAGGGATGGGCAGGCAACCCGCGGCAGGTGGTCGCACCCCCCGGAGACATGCCCACCCCGCCCACAACCCCCCGCGCGGCGGAGACCACCCGCCGCTGCTTCCCAGCAGCCCCTCCCAACCCCTTCCCCGCTCACGGCAATCTCGGAACAGGAGGCTAGGAGGGGCTGCCGGGAAGGGGAAAGTTCTGAAATCTGATTGGTTAATGTAAAGCATGTAAAGGAAGCATTAAAAATTGACCAATCAGAAATGAATTAGGGTTTTGCCAAACCTATATAAAAGGTGCACTTCGCTGCAGAATTCAGGAAGGGACTAAAAATTACCGCAACACATCGTGGCCGCGATACATATCCGGCAATGGCGCTCTTGTGACATTAGTTTGCTGTCAGTACAGAAAAACAGAAAATTGGGTTTAAAAAATCAGGTCAAATTCCTTTATATATAAGCATAGAAAGAGAAAGAGGAAAGAACCCTATTTAAACACAGGACAACTGTCCTGTGGCACACAACCACCATTTAGCCCAATACAAATTATTAAAGGTGGTGGAGACAAGTCTCCTTAACCCACCTAAAGTGTAGAAAATCCTCAACGGTCCAGCGGTGCACATCATATTTTATTACATATCAAAGAAACCTGATAATACATTATTAAAACCACATAGCTAAAAGTATATATACATATAGTGAAAGACACCCTGGAGTACACACAGTTCCTACAGTCTAACAGGTAAGTGTTAAAGTGCAAAGAGTAAGTTAGTCCCTAATCATCGTACAGTTCCAGTTTCCCAGTTTTAAATTTCAAAATCGCATGTGCAAGCGTGGAACAATGCGCATAACGCTCGCGATTGGTGCGTTGTAGTAGTGTCTAAGCCTTAGGGAAGGTTGAAGAAGAAGATTGTTTTATAATAGTTACTAGGGGAAGTGGGGGACATGGGTTCACAATTTATTTGAAAATTGCATGCGCATAATATCACAACATTTTATGGATTGCAAGCAATCCCCATGCGGGACCATCCGGCATATGTGGCCTCAGCCTTGGGAAGTATAAAAACTGTAATAAGGATTGTAACAAATCAATTAATCTAGCTAACATAAATAAGGATAGCTGCACAAAGCAAGATTAACCCTACACACAAAAAGTATATTATAGTAAGAAGATAAGGACTGAAAAAAGAAGACGAGGCCTTAAATAATGGGGATACGACAGTTACAGGGTATGCCAATAGAGCAAACATCTTTACCTTAAACTGTTTTTTTTGCTCTGTTAACCATACAGAACATCCAAGTAAAGATAGCACAGAGTTAGTAGCATAATGGTATAAGGATGCAGTTTCACTTAAAGTCTGTACACAAGTGCGATCCGCGGGTCCCGACCCGTTTCGGGCGATAATCAGCCCGTGTGTAGGCACTTTATCGGCCGAAACAGTCATTCGTTCAGGGACGTTACAACAACACGGCCTACACACGGGCCGATTATCGCACAAAACGTTTGTTCATACATATTGTGCGTCACAGGCCGGGACCCACAATCGCACATGTGTACGAACCTTTAGGTTAAAGGGTATGTCCACCTCCAAAACTAAAACACTGGCCCCACTGTGTAGTGTTAAAACCCTACCATACATCTCTGCTTTCAACTAGAAAATAAAAGATACTCTGCTTACAAGTTAACCTTTATGTCATTTTATTTACAAGAGCTGTGACATGCTTTACCCCCAGTCGCTAGCTGGGAGCATGTCCACTTGCATACTACTGTTGGCCACAAGTCTGAAAAGGAATGTTTTTCCCCCTTAAGGAGTAAGGCATATGAAAGCACAGAAAAATCATTGCAAGCCTATAACTAGCTTTAGAAAAGATACATTTTTTGGGGAGGGCTTTTGATACAGATCATAATGTTTGTGTGTCACAGAAACGGTGCAGACTAGGAAGGGGACGTTTAGTGCATATAACTTTGATATCAAACAGTTAGAGACATCCTAGCTTGATTTGTACATTTTAGAATAGATTTCAATGACTCATTCTCATGAACTACCAATAGTCCCTGCAACCTGGTACAGTGAAATCTAAAGAGAGTGCCCTTGTACTCATATACTGAACATGCATGCTATTGTTACATTTACTGTAATAACTTTCCACCTCCCTCACCCCTAGATAACGTCACCAACGTCACATCCCCCAAGCCACTTCCCTCTCCGAGCCCCCTTTCTCCACACCACCTGGAAGCCTCATATGGCAGGATGCCTGACATAAGCTGGAAGACAGTTCTACAGTTTCACTTTTTTTACTATAAGAAACTTTTCCTAACCTGAAGATACTTTTTTCTTCTAATCTAATTTATAGATTAGAAGAACATTTTAAGATTTAACATAGCTGTCCTAAAAAAATATCCGTTATGATGCATGTGCTTACCTAAATATTATGGGCTGCTTTTTTGCTTTTTTAAAGGGCACGTACACCCTTAAAACAAAAAATGGTAACTTGTCAGTTATCAGCCTGCAACCAAAACTGCTTTTTTTAGCAGTTTATTATATGTATTTGTAGCCAGATAGTTAATGATAAGTTTCATTATTTTCAGGAAATTATGTCTCCTTCCTCCATCTGCTCAATGAGCTTTTTATAAGCTTGAGCGTGTGCAGAGAAGGCAGCAGGTGAACAGCAGTCCTTCAAGCTGCAATATCGCTTACTCTGCCAGAATAAGGACAATTATTATAGTTAAGGGCATTTCCACCCCTTCAGTAAAAATGTAATATGATGTGAAGGACCCCCAAAACCCAATATTTGTGGTACCTCATACAGTCTAAATATGTTCACAGGCTGAGAAATCCAACTTACAAGATCCACGGTCCACCACGGCGGCTCCCTTTTGCTTCCTGGTAACAGAGCTGGGTTATTCACAAGGCAAGTGTCTAGGGGCCCGGTGCCAGGGCGTCCATCCAGGCACAAGCCGTAATCCAGCTGGTTTGCTAAATCCAGCTCTGTTGGCCTGCTCGTGCTCTGCCTAAAAATTATGTATTCACTGCCCGGCCTGGGCATTCGGTTGGCAGCACAGCATTACTACAAAATGGGGGGAGGGTTGTTTTGTATGCTGGTGGGTGAACAGGGGGGACTCCCCTATGGGGGGTGGGTGATTTGTATGCTGGTGGTGTGCCCAGAGTGGAGGGGCTGTTGCTGATGGTGTGCCAAGTGGGGTTTCTGCTGATAGTGTGCCAGGGGTTGTTGCTGATGGTGTGCCAATGGAGGTTGTTGCTGGTGGTGTGCCAATTGGGGTGCCAAGGAGATTAGTGTTACCCTAAATAACAGTGTCAAATAACATTGTACCAAGGGGTGTGGAAGATTTGTGGGCTTGTAGGAGTTAAAGTCACGCTAAACAATCGTGATTAGGTAAGCGTTGACTTTAATAGAAAAGAAAAAGTATGATTAAAATGTAGTCAATTAACACCCGTCGGTTGCCTTAATTTACGAATATATATGGTGTAAGGAAAATGGGGGGCCCTGAATCTGACTTGTGTCTAGGGCCCCATTTGGTCTAATCATTAAATCTGCCTGGTAAGGCCATCAGTCACAGCCACGACAGTGACATCACAGCCAATCACGACCATTACCGATCGAGCCTCCACTGCTGCTGCACAAGACGTGACGTACAGCAGAGGGGGAGGAGCTCGCAGCTGTGGATTGTGAATTTTTTTAAGTCAAATTCCTCAGCCTTGTACATATTTTGACAGTGTGAGTACCACACATATGGGGTTTTGAGGGTCCTTCACATCATTAATTTTTACAGAAGGGGTGGACATGACCTTTAAATATCTGGTTACTGTAGTAACCAGATAATAGAGGCAAAATATATCAGTTGAGGATGGTGGCAGGTAACTGACAATTACCATTTTTTTTTAATGGTTGACATGCCCTTTTAAGTTTTGTTCATTGTATTTTCTTTATTAGGTAGGTGACGGTCACCTTGTAATCATTTATACTATAAATAACTGTACAACCATAAGTGTTTGCCATGACTTGCAACAAGCTAATAAAGCAAATCAGATCATATTTTATACTGAATGAATGCTTAGTAGCAAACCTCTCCCTATAGGACAGTAATCTGTCTGATCTGTAGGGTTGGGAGGATCTATCACATCTTCACACATCTCACAGAGTTTACAAATTAAATTTTTCTTAACTTGCCCTTGTCTTTTACCATATATTGATCATTTGCACAGAACAGCAAACTGTATGTGTAGTTATATTTTAGTCAGCTGTGTTTGTATTTATTTTAATTACAACAAGGCATACACCATGTTTAATTTATACTACACTGAATTTTTGTAGACTAAATATAGGGCACACCTGAGCGTGTGCATTACACTGCAATCCCTGTCATTTTCTGGAATAGGAAATCGCACCAATAATGGTTATCACATGGCTCCAATCATTGGATCACCATGCAATAGGCAGTAGCACCGTCCAACCGGCCAACATGAATTAAAACTGCTAGTTTGGCCTAGACCTTATAGGGAGATTAACCTCTAGGTGAATTTTTGCTAACGTAAGTATTTAACACCAGCTAATATGCTAGCAGAGCCACGCAGCCTCTGTAAAAACTGTAACGGTTGTGTGATGTCTCTTGGGATACTCGCGCAGTGGCGAGTATCCTAGGAGTTAAAGTCACGCTAAACAATCGTGATTAGGTAAGCGTGACTTTAATAAGAAAGAAAAAGTATGATTAAAATGTAGTCAATTAACACCCAGTTCGGTTGCCTTATTTGCTGAGTAATTTCTCAGTAGGTACAAGTCATTTTTTATCTTATGTGCTACTACTGTCATGCAAACATTTTGAAATGAGTTTGTGGTTCTATTTTTTTTTTAAAAAACTTTTGAAAAATAAATGTTGAAATTACAACATTTCAATCCTGCCAAATTCTTTGGTTCTCCTCTAATGCCATACAATACTAGTTATCCAACAACTATTACAGCACCCTCATCCCACCAAACTCATTCCACTTCAGCATTCTTTAAATAAGTGAGCACCAGGTGGAATTCAACTTCTCTACATCGGATTCGCTTTTACATACATTGGGACGCATTTCTTCTTCATTAAATTAAGTTGTTTAGCTGATGGCTGACGTTAAATTCTCGCAATTGAAATGCACACATTAATCAAATGACACTGGTGTGCTGCATTAGGGAGCCGAAAGCGACTTTTGGTACACTCGCCCAGATAGTGCATTAAAGTGTCCAGCTCTCTGTCAACTAACTATCTTTCTGGCGATAACAATAAGGGTGAGGCCACACTGGCAACGCACAGCAATCACTCACCAAATCGCTCGCGTTATCGCACGCAATTGTGTTGCGCGATTCTTGTGCATTTTGCATCTGCGTTCGCG
This sequence comes from Hymenochirus boettgeri, assembly GCA_019447015.1. NCBI lineage: Eukaryota > Metazoa > Chordata > Amphibia > Anura > Pipidae > Hymenochirus > Hymenochirus boettgeri. The sequence goes on from CM033470.1 coordinate 237,305,314, forward strand.
TTTGCGCATGCATTTTCGCCATTTTGCGTTATGGAAACGCATGCGTTAACGCACCCAAAATGGTGAATGCATGCTTACCAAACGCGAACGACCGCAATCGCATGCGCATTGGAAATTGCGGGAATTTTCGCGTTCCCGCGATTTCCATTTTAGACAAAATCATGGGCCCAATCAGCCTAGCCCTAACGTGCCTTGCAAGCTTCATGGAATAAAAATGGTATTTTATAATAGCATAATAACTGGTGCTTTAAAGAAGTCAGTATGCTTATGTGCATATAATTTGCTATGAAGAACACAAGAGCACAGTAGTGGATTTAAATGGGCAAACCACCTAAGTATATAGATAAAACTCCTTATTATCATACACATATGGGAGCAACTTAGTACATAAAGACATACAATTAAAAACACATCCAGCATGCCAGAGTAAATAATGCATCAATATTAACAAATTGGGTTGATATACTGGTATATCAGAAAATACAAATATAATTGTTAAGTTGCACACATAATAAAATATCCCATAATATGGGGAAAACAGTAGTATAAACACCCCCTCACTAATCTCTAGGATCACAATAAATCTACATAACAGTATAACCACCCAGTAGAGGAGTACGCAGATATGTGGCAGATCCTAACCCCAACAAGATAGCACCAATGAAAGATATATACCGATACTTATGCAGGCCTCTATGCAGCTAGAGCTAGTTAAAAAATGAACTAGACGCGTATCATCTGTACAAGCAGACTTCATCATTAGCACATATAAGTTGCTATGAGCTGTTAATGTTCTACAACCTTCTGTATTTCATAACGCACTTCCAGAGCATTCAGGAATGGCAAATTAAGGCATATTCTTCTGGCACTTAACATGAATCAGAAGGGAATTTACAGCCTCTACTATCCTCATGGCCCCTTCCACTGTGGCCCTGTGGACCCTCCCCTGCTCACACCTCAGACCCATTCCCCCTACAGAAAAAGGGGGTCCTGCAAGAGAGGGCCGTGAGGCCCATGAGCATTTTTAGACCAGGAAGCAGGAGTGAAGAGGATTTGGTATGCTGCTACCATATCACACACAAACATGTAAATATCTTCAAAATTATGTAAATAAAATAATAAAAGTAAATAAATAAAATACTCAGGAAAGCAATTCCTGACATTATGGACCAAAGTTCCCCCTTTAAAATGGTTTATTACAATTCCATGTTTTAAAGGCATGTTCACTCCAAAACAAAAAATTAAATATAGGCAATCACACCCCAATCCAAAAAACCTACCGACTAGAAAGGCTATTTCACAGCTGAAACATTGGACTTGTAATAACCCCCTAAACTCCTGTAAGTGCAGATATATTTATCCTGTAACTACTATTCTAGCAATTTCGGATAGAGTAAAACAAATAGCCATTAGTTGGCCATAAATGCTACAGAGGTGAAACCAAGCACAAGTTTCTTATCATTTTTCACGTCATATCGTCTGTTCATTGGCAGGGGGTAAATACATTTTCTGTATGTATGTTATTTGTTACACTGTTTCATTTAGATTTTGATTAATTATTATTATTTCGGAATTCATTCTCATGGAAACAAATGATGTTTCATTAACTAAGTTCAGTGTTCGTAATATTTATTTTTCTGTCCTATAATGGACTTGTTTTCAGGAGAATAAAAATAATACATGTATTAATGCATCATGCATTTTTCATTCCACTAAAATCGTGGTCTTTTTTCGCTGAAGGTTAATCAGAATGACAGGAGCCATAATTACAGTAGTGCCCTTCAAACGTATTGAATGTTTTCTTAGTGTAGAGGAAGCAGAAGGGCTGAAAGGCATATCACAAGGAGGAAGACTGATTAAACATTTGTAAACTTTAATAATAGTGGATGTGCTGATGGCTATTTTAGTCATCATTTTAAAAGTGTATTCCTACCAAATACACATAAACCATCACATAAATGGACTTTGTGCAAACATGTGCACACACATACATACATACATGCATGCTGCCTATCAGTATGACAAGTGGGTTCCTTTTTCCATGCAATTCATTGCAGGCTCATTTTACTATCCAAGATAAAGAAAGTGGAAACATTTGTTGCAGAGATCAAAATGATTTTGAAAAACCAATTGCTTTTTTGTTTAGATCCGTGTTTCTGTCATTTTCAAAGACCAAAATACCACACGTTATGGAAGAACGCTCGGACTGTGCGTTTCCCTCGACTGTGGCTAAGGGAAATTTTCATTCTTTCCCAAACGACCATTCCACTGACCCCCAATGTTCGGCGGCGTGCACTCATTTGAGAAAGCCGCCACACATGCTGCCGTTAAAGCCCCAATACTGCCGAATCCGACGGTTCGGAGCTTTATCAGTACTGTGTTACCTAGCTTAAAGGGCATGTCCACCCCCAAAACACAATTTCACCCACTACTGGCCCCTGTGTAGTGAATAAAATCCTTACCTAACATCCCAGCTCCAATGGTTCTCCTTTAATGTCCCTGTAAAGTCCAAAAAACTGACCCACCAGGAGCAGTGCAGGGAGGAAATCGTTTTCATCTCACTCCCCTAGTTTAATTCCCTTTTGACATATTGTAGGCTTCCTCCCCCACCACCAACCGCATATTATTATTTCCAGAAACTCCCCCGATCTCTACTTACCTTCCCTCTCTCCCCCAGCATTCTGAACTGCCGGCAGCCACGTCCGTGATTGCTTCCTCTCAGATAAACTTGCCTCATTGCTATCTGACTTCTTTGGTCAACAGGTTCTCGGCAAGCTAAACCTTTGTGCAGGTCTTGTGCTATAGCATAAAAATTTAACAAAATCATTTGCAGGAACAGGAATAACTGATTCTGTTGAAAATCTACTGTCCCTGAATATCTGCCTATTTCATAAATTGCAAACCTGAAATCTGTCAACAATAGTTCATTGATTGCATTAGATAAAATAGTATTACATGAAATATCTTGATAGTGTACTGAAAAAATACCAATGTCTAAAATAAATGACTTAACATACCAGTGTGACAAACCATGTTTACAACATGCATTCATGCTGCAAAGCCTGTTTATCATGCTAATTATCTCCTCAGACCCTTTTATGTTATCAATTAGGTGCTTACTGTCTTTGTCTGTTATTTAATTATCCCTCTAGTATCATTTTACAGCCTTAGGTTATAGAGTAGTCTGCTAGTTGGTTCCAACAATAGCCAATGGTTTAAGTACCTTAATCTGTATTTTATGCTGTATAGTTTTTGTACACTGACATCCCTGACATGGATGACTGTTTGTGGGCATGTCGCCCGGGGGGGTGCGACACACTGCGCGGGTTGCCTGCCCATCCCTGCCGCGGGTTGCCTGCCCATCCCCGCCGCGGGTTGCCTGCCCATCCCCGCCGCGGGGAGGCTAGTAAAACAGCTGATACTAGCAGTGCGAAACACATACTGCCGCTTTATAAATAGAATCGGCGGTAACAGGTAAGTATCGCGCGAAGGGTTAACGCTTCGTTAACTTTTCACGGCCGTTTTCGGACATTTATAAATATGCCCCTAAGTTCAAACTAAGGTTGGGTACACATAAGAAGATTTTACGGTCCCACTGACAAATATTTCTATGTATTTCAGTCTGTTGACCCAAAATATCTAAGCTGATTTTGCAGACATGGCAGTAAATTATGTCCAATGGTGTGGTATCCTATGAACAATAGAAGCCTACATTTAACGTTATCAGTGAATTGCGACTAAAAAGCCTGCCAGTGAATTTAAAGCAATTAGTTCAATAACTTGGCAAATTATTTTAAGCCCAGCAACCACGTCACGGTTTGCTATTATGCTGGGTCCTAACCTTTAATCTTAGTAAATTTTACCTTCGTAAGAGACATAATTCTCAAACTTATCTTAGTAACAGTACCTGCCTTTAGAGATGAAAATCCTGTGCTCATTGCTTACTGTCTAGGGACTGACTCTCCAGATTTAAGTACTTGAACACATGGGCCACTGTGGGTGGAGCACACATTTCCCAGAGGCTTGGACAAACCTCCAATGCAACAAATGGGACAAGAATCAGACTCCCTAGACACCACAGTGTCAGTTCCCCCAGGCAGTGCTACAGTCCCTAACATGGTGGACACTTCCGACACACTAGCGGTAGGGCAGCCACTAGTACGGCAACCTCCGATAATTGTAACGATAGACGCCAGTGTCAAGGGTGGGGAGCCCATTGTTTAGGAGATTCCAGACAAGGGGTATGGACAACCAGAGAAATGTTATGCTCTTCAACTTTCAGAGAACTGAAAGCCGTGTTCTATGCTCTTCCACTCTTTTTGGCAAGCATCCGAAACCAGAATGTTCAGATTCATACGGACAACACTACCACGGCGGCTTATATAAACCACCAGGGTGGGACAAAAAGTCAAAAACTACTTCAGTTGTCTCTATCCATAATGGCCGGGCAGAGGCTCACCTACGTCACCTATCTGCTACCTACGTCAGGGTACAGAAAACCATTGGGCAGATTGTCTAAGCCGGCATTTTCTAGACCCCAACGAATGGTCACTCAATCAAGAAACCTTCAAGTTGATTTGCCAAAGATGGGGTACACCCAGTATAGACTTAATGAATCAAGGGTAAAAAGAAAACTGCCAGTCTACTTTCACTCAAAAGAGATCCTCAGGCAGCCGGAAGGGATGCAATGGCCATAACTTGGGGCTTTCATCTATCATAAATTTTCCCCCCCTCCAGTTAATCCCCAGGGTGTTCAAAAAGATCACAACGACAATGCCTTGGGATTTTGATAGCCCTAGCTGGGCCAGGAGGACTTGGTTTGCAGACTTGTCAGTATGTCAGTAAAACTTCCATGGCCTCTACCCTTGCAAAACAACCTTCTGTCGCAAGGACCAGTCTTGATATGAATGTCAAAGACCTAAAGCTTTTAGCATGGCTACTGAAAGGGAAATAATGCAAAGGTTTGGGTTCTCGGAGAGGTATAGTTACCCTTATGAAGAGCCATAAGACAGTTACAAATGAAATATATCAAAGGGTTGGGAAGAGCTACCCAAGATTCCCTTGATAAGGAGTTCCTGGTGGAGGGTTAAATAAAGACTAGCCCCGTACTCTCAAGGTGAAGTTGCCGCACTGGGAGCCTTTTAGATACAGACATTGCAGGAGCCCTTTCATCAGGAGGTTTTTCAAAGCAGCCCTAGTCTTAAAACCAAAGGTTAGATCCTTTATTAAGATGGTTGTCAATAGTTCTAAAGGGGTTAAGCCTACAACCCTGAACCGCTTACCAACATGCCTATCCAATTCCCCACTTGGAAAACAGCCTTGTGATAGCCCTATGCTCTGCCAAAAGAATCAGTGAATTCAAGGCTATCATGTAGGGAACCATATCTCCGTATTCTGGAAGAAGGGATCCATTTAAAACTAGATCCGGCCTTCATCCCTAAGGTATCCTCAGATTTCCATAGGAAATCTTTTTGCTGGCCGTCCATCCGAACGCAGTTATCTCAGAAGGAGACCCTATGACCCAGTGGATGTTAAAAGGTGTTTATTAAATTACCTTTCCAGGGTAAGGACTTCAGGAAATCAAACGCCCTCCTGGTCTTGTATTCAGGTGCTAACAAGGGTAAAACTGCCTCGAAAGTACCATCGCCAGGTGGTTGAAGTTAGCCATCTCACCCGACTTATCAGAGCCTGAATCCCAGCTCCAGAACGAGTGAAGGCTCACTCAACCCGGGCAGTCTCTACTCTTGGGCAGCCTATGCAGGCACCACTCCAGAGCAAATCTGCAAAGCAGCCACTTGGGCCTCATATCATACCTTTGTGAGGCATTACGATTGGACATTCTCCACGAAAGGGAAGCGTGTTCTGCAAGTTAAGAACCCTAAAAATTCCCTCCCTTAAAGGGCATGTCCACCCCCGAAAACTAAATCCCCCCACTACTGGCCCCACCATGTAGTGTAGTTTAATCCTTACCTCACATCCCAGTCCATAGGGTTCTCCTGTAGTCCTCCCCCCAAAGTCCAAAAACTGCCCACCAGGAGGATAGCAGAGTCCATATAGGACTCTGCCTCCTACCTGGCCTCCGGGAGAAGTTTGATGCTACTGCAGCCCTTCTCCCCTCCCCCCCCTCCCTCTCCCTTCCGATTAGGATTCCTCCCCCTACCGTAAAAAGCATTTCACCAGACATTGCCCTGTCCCCCCAGCCTCAACCGCTATGTTAGTTATCTCAGAAAATGCCCAGAACATTACTTACCTTACCTCTTGCCTCCGCTGCGGTAAGTAAAGTTTGGGGCATTTTCCGAGATAACTAACATAGCGCTTGGGAATGGGGGGACAGGGGCAATGTCTGGTAAAAAAAAAAAATTTAAGGGTGGACATACCCTTTAATTCCCTCACTGCTTTGGGACATCTCAGTATTACGCTGCCTTGGGATGATGAGGAAAATCCAAATTTATACTTACGTAAATTTGCTTTCCTTGATCCCAAGGCAGCATATATTAACCCTATCCTATTAAAACTTTTTCTTTCTGAGCATATTACTGGCATTCTTTACTGCTTTGGACAAACTCATGGATTTCTTCTAAACTAGCCTCACAGACACAGGATACTGCAGGTACATTTCCACCATCCACTATCTATCCTTACCACCCAGGTGACTTTTAGCAGTGGAGATACCCTCAAATGCCTTCAAATGTTTGAAAAGTATTTTCAGATTTCATTATTTCCATAAAGCAGTTCCATGGTAGCCCTTTAATATATTTTAAATGCTTCATAAAAGTTATAATATTTGCTTAGAGCTAACGTGGAATTTACCCAGAAGTCCTTTCTCCTTACTGTATATATAATGTTAGTAAGAATATAGTTCTGAACCAGAAATGTACCAGCAGATAATATTAAGTAGAGGTAACTAGGTGGAACTTCCACACAGTTAGGATGTGTTCTGTGACTTAAAGGATTTCCGTGTTTATAATTATAACATAAAATGAAAACCACATGTTTGTATATATGCATTTTCGCGGATTTATAAACAATGCCTGGGGCCCTGAAATATGACCTCAACCTCTTACTGTATTGATTCTAATTTGCCCTGCATCTTAACTGTAATTTTTTTTTTTTAATTCCTTTTAGCATAATTGTTGGAGAGTATTATACATTACTCTTATACATTTGCCATTAAGCATTTTTGCATGATGTAAATTTGTTGATCTCGGTAGCTTAGACAGCAGTCCACAGCAAAAGAAAGCAACAAAAAATGAGGGCATGTTAAATATTGCTGAGAGCGTGTGGGATTTTAATTTCCTGACTTTCCATCAAATTCCTTTGAGGTGCCACTGCTGAGAGTATCCTCTACAAGATTTATGGACTTTTTGCACTAAAGTCAGGTAGAAATTAAAATCCCACAGCTCTCAGCAATATTTAACATGCAGCTCAATTTTGTTGCTTTCTTTTGCTTGTGACTGCTGTCTAAGCTACCGAGATCAACAGAATTTACATCATGCAAAAATGCTTAATATGGCAAATGTATAAAGAGTAATGTAATACCTCTCCAAGCAATTATGCTAAGAAGGAATTAAAAAAAAAAAATTACAGTTAAGATGCAGGGCAAATTAGAATCAATACAGTAAGAGGTTGAGGTCATATTTCAGGGCCCCAGGCATTGTTATAGAATCTGCGAAAATGCATATATTACAAACATGTGGGTTTTCATTTTATGTTTATAATTATAAACACGGAAATCCTTTAAGTCACAGAACATTCCTAACTGTGTGGAAGGTTCCACCTAGTTACCTCTACTTAATATTATCTGCTGGTACATTTCTGGTTCAGAACTATATTCTTACTAACATTATATTATACAGTAAGGATGAAGAGACTTCTGGGTAAATTCCACGTTAGCTCTTAAGCAAATATTATAACTTTTATGAAGCATTTAAAATATATTAAAGGGCTACCATGGAACTGCTGTATGGAAATAATGAAATCTGAAAATACTTTTCAAAGCATTTGAAGGCATTTGAGGGTATCTCCACTGCTAAAAGTCACCTGGGTTGTAAGGATAGATATGTGGATGGTGGAAATGTACCTGCAGTATCCTGTGTCTTTGAGCAGTAGTTCAGAAGAAATCCAATGAGTTTGTCCCAAAGCAGTAAAGAATGCCAGTAATATGCTCAGAAAGAAAAAAAGTTTTAATAGGATAGGGTTAAATATATGCTGCCTTTGGGATTCAAGGAAAGCAAATTTACGTAAGTATAAATTTGGATTTTCCTCATCATCCCAAGGCAGCTGTAATACTGGAATGTCCCAAAGCAGTGAGGGAATTAAAGGGTATGTCCACCCTTAAATTTTTTTTTTTTACCAGACATTGCCCCTGTCCCCCATTCCCAAGCGCTATGTTAGTTATCTCGGAAAATGCCCCAAACTTTACTTACCGCAGCGGAGGCGAAGAGGTAAGGTAAGTAATGTTCTGGGCATTTTCTGAGATAACTAACATAGCGGTTGAGGCTGGGGGACAGGGGCAATGTCTGGTGAAATGCTTTTACGGTAGGGGGAGGGAATCCTAATCGGAAGGGAGAGGGAGGGGGAGGGGAGGGGAGGGGGAGAAGGGCTGCAGTATGCATGCCAAACTTCTCCCGGAGGCCAGGTAGGAGGCAGAGTCCTATATGGACTCTGCTATCCTCCTGGTGGGCAGTTTTTTGGGACTTTGGGGGGAGGACTACAGGAGACCCTATGAGCTGGGATGTGAGGTAAGGATTAAACTACACTACATGAGGGGCCAGTAGTTGGGGGGGATTATAGTTTTCGGGGGTGGACATGCCCTTTAAGGGAGGGAATTTTTAGGGTTCTTAACTTGCAGAACACGCTTCCCTTTCGTGGAGAATGTCCAATCTGTAATGCCTCACAAAGGTATGATATGAGGCCCAAGTGGCTGCTTTGCAGATTTGCTCTGGAGTGGTGCCTGCATAGGCTGCCCAAGAGGTAGAGACTGCCCGGGTTGAGTGAGCCTTCACTCGTTCTGGAGCTGGAAGATTCAGGCTCTGATAAGTCGTGGAGATGGCTAACTTCAACCACCTGGCGATGGTAGCTTTCGAGGCAGTTTTACCCTTGTTAGCACCTGAATACAAGACCAGGAGGGCGTTTGATTTCCTGAAGTCCTTAACCCTGGAAAGGTAATTTAATAAACACCTTTTAACATCCACTGGGGTCATAGGGTCTCCTTCTGAGATAACTGCGTTCGGATGGACGGCCAGCAAAAAGATTTCCTATGGAAATCTGAGGATACCTTAGGGATGAAGGCCGGATCTAGTTTTAAATGGATCCCTTCTTCCAGAATACGGAGATATGGTTCCCTACATGATAGCACTTGAAGTTCACTGATTCTTTTGGCAGAGCATAGGGCTATCAACAAGGCTGTTTTCCAAGTGAGGAATTGGATAGGCATGTTGGTAAGCGGTTCAAAGGGTTGTAGGCTTAACCCCTTTAGAACTATTGACAAATTCCATCTTGGAATAAAGGATCTAACCTTTGGTTTTAAGACTAGGGCTGCTTTGAAAAACCTCCTGATGAAAGGGTCTCCTGCAATGTCTGTACTATAAAAGGCTCCCAGTGCGGCAACTTGCACCTTGAGAGTACTAGGGGCTAGTTCTTTATTTAACCCTTCCACCAGGAACTCCAGTATCAAGGGAATCTTGGGTAGCTCTTCCCAATAAAGAAAAATGTTTATTTTGTTTTCCTTAAATGTTGAAATTCATTAGCCAGTTTCATATGTAGTCAGAAATAATGTGGGTATTACAGTCCACAGCATCAGTGTTACATCTTTACATTTCAACCTCTCATTTTGTTTTATTTTTTTATTTTATTAAAACCCTTACATTTAAAGCTGCATTTTCCATTCTTTAGTGAAAAGTCTGCAATGTCTGTTAATCTATTTAATGGATCAAATTTTTGTCCTACGCTTATAGGGAGCTTGTTTCATGGTATTCTTGAGCTTTCACATTCCCAATAACAAAGTTGGTAACAAAAGCTACCTTTCTTCTATGGCATTCCTTATATATTCTTTTTCTTAAAAGCTCCCGATGTTTCGCAAGTCCCAGGGAGAACTTTTGACTTGCCAATTCTACTGTAAAGAACTGGTTTCAACATACGCTCCATTTTAAGCACAACTACACAGAAACTTGCATGGTGCGAAGCCCTGGAATTTAAAATAGGTCAAATTACTTTATAATGTGATTTTTTTTTAAAAAAAGAAGTCACCTGCACAGTTTATCTTTTTTGCTAAACTAGTTATACATTTTACATTTCCATATTTTGAGGTAAATGTTGGTTTGTCATTCCACCTGGTATCAAACTCTAAACTATACAAATTAAAAACATTTTACAAAATCATTGTATACATTCCAACAGGTTGGACACGTACTGTTTGTTAAGTCCTTCCCTCCCCCCTTCCCTCCCTCTTGTTTAAACGTCACATTAACATTTATGTTGGCTTCTCATTCAGTAATCTTTTTTCCTACAAACTACTTATTCTTTATATACAGCAATTAACCAGAATGCTCAGAACTAGAGATGGCCGAACTTTCGAAAGTTCGGTCCGCTTGGATTTTTCGAACTATATGGAAGTTCAAAAATTGTAGTGTCGTAAACAAGACCCATTAAAGTCAATGGGGTCAATAGTTAGAAAACTCTGAATGAATACAATTAAAATTATCATTATATTTATAATTATCCCCATGAACCACTCTGGGATTCGATATCTCGAAATTTACACTCGCGTATAGGTATAATGGACATTTTTACTCCTCGGATTCGATATCTCGCGTATAGTTATAATGGACATTTAAAAACCAACAAATAGTATAATGTGACAGACTTAGGACAGGTACACTGAATCTCCTATTCAGGAAAAGCGATATATTGTGCTCTAAAGAGAGTCAAACCCGTTCAAAAGAATCAAATGGAATGTACATCTGTCGGTGGAACAATAAATAGAAAAGGAAATATAAAAAATGAGGTATATTGAAGGAAACCAATAACCATATACATATACATACACAGATTAATCCCTTATCCATTACTAGCACAAGCTGTCCAGCTGCAATCTGCATACATCAATGAAAAGTATATAATATATACCCTCTAAATTACTACCTATGACCACAAACCTATTAAATGTCCAATAAATCACAAAGAACACCAAAACATGGCAGCAAAATAGACAAACAGGTGGATATAATGTCCGAGATCCGTATCACTTGATAAATATGAATCCCTGGCAAAGATGATAAAAAGTGAGTGGGGGGAGGTTAAGTACAAGTCCCTCCGTGTGCGCCACACCTACAACTCGGGATGCGAAGAGAGTTTGAGACAAACGTTTATCTGATACTATCACCACTCTGGTAGTAAACAGTATGACCCGGTAGTCATGCCTTCCGGTCCCCCGAGCTATCAAGCTTAGTCCGTGGCCCGCACGCTCTGAATCCGTTTAAAAAGCAGGGTAAGTTGTTCCCCACAAAGTATTCAGGATCCCGTCTGTTCTCAAACACCAGCGTCTTCACTTGCTACTGCCAGTCCCTGGGAATACATACGTCACAACCGAAACGTCACTGCTATCTACGCTTTTCGTCTAACAATAAGCTTACATCAGGTCATGACGTATCTGTAACATCCCTCCCCTTTTATAGGTTATCTTTTGAATATATAACCTGTGGAAGTTTACGTTTGTGGACGTATATCCCAGGGACTGGCGGGAGCAGTGAAGACTCTGTGGTTGAACGGACGGTGACTCAGTTAATACTTTTGTGGGAACATCTTACCCTGCCTTAAACAGATCCCAAGAGCTGCAGCCACGACATAACCTGATAGTCAGGGGAACGTGACCACGGCTGACGTATCATTACTTTGTCTCAAACTCTCTCTCGCATCCCCGATTATTTAGGTGCGCACACCGGAGGGACTTGTACTTACCTACCTCCACACTAACTTTTTATTCATCTTTGCCGATTCATATTGATCAGCTGATTACGCTACTGGACATTTATATCCACCCCTTATTCCTATTTGCTGCCACTGTTTTTGGTGTTTTTTTGTGTTTTAATTGGACATTTATTAGGTTTGTGGTCATAGGTCGTAAATATTAGTGGGTAATATCTAATTTATATATTTTTATTGATTGTTATGGCAGATTTTGCAGTCTGGCAGCTTTGCTATGATTATTTGTATAAGGGATTCATCTGTGTATGTATATGTATATATGGTTTTATTGTGTTTTGCTTCAAATATACCAGCTCATTTTTAATTTCCTTGCTCTATTTATGTTTCCACCCGACTAGGTACATTTCCATTTTGATATAGTACATTTTTACTCGCGGATCCGATAATTCGATATGTACTCGCGTATAGGTATAAATGACAGTGTACTCGCTGATTTGATATTGATATTTACTCGAACATTCGAACATATTCAATCAATTATCGAAAGTCCGGAAAATATTGAATCTGGGGGCCCGAATGTTTTCGAGAAGTCCGAGTCCGTTCGAGACTCAAATAGTTTTCGCTCAAACCTCGGGTTTGAGTTTCGAGTCTAGTCCATCTCTACTCAGAACAAAAGTTTGGTCCAGTCCATTCTTCAAGCTTTCAGGTAGCTATATTTGCCACAATCAAGAATTGTGTACCTGCATTACTCCAGTCCCATTTCCTGAATAGCCTAAAAAAAATATAATATCCATTCACATATTAAACAAACAAAAAAAACCCAGGGTATATATGGCTAAATGAGGTTCTTTAGAAATCTAAACCAGGAAATATTGATACTTTATTCCTAAATTGTATTGCATTTGGCATTAACAAGTCTGTATAATATTTATACAATATCTTAAAGGAACAATTAATACTCACCCTTCCTCCTCTTTTTGGTCAGTACCTTCTCCCAGGGTGAGGACCTGAACTGCTCCGGTCCTCACCCCTGGGTTTGCATAACTTCCTGCATTAGACTTACTGACACGCTGCTCCCCGGTAGGCCTCCACTCCCCTCCTCCCCGTCGGCTACATTATTATAGTATTTTAACAACAATCTTACCATAGCAATAGAAAAATTGTGTTGATTGATTTCCCTTGACATGCTTTATTTGGGGGTAAGCAGGGCATTCCACCAGTGGTTTCCACAGACCATTTTTTTTTACTTTTTACTTTTAATCTTATTTTCCTATTTGTCTTTTTTTTTAAATTGTCCTAAATTTCTAATTTCACAGGTGGATCACAGATTTTACGTGCAATATAAATCTTCATATTCATTATGTAACCTATAGCACTCTCACAGTTTTTCCACTTGATTGTGGCTTGTCCAACAAATACTTAAATGTCCACAAACTTCTTCATATTGGTGTCTCCCTTGCTCTGGGAATAATATTAAATTACCACTAGTCTACTGATCTACTGATAAATATAACCTTTTTTAGAAACTCCATGACTTTGTCTTGTTTAAAAAATATACTAATTCACAATACCATATGAACATATCAGATTTTACACGGAAGATTCAATAAAGATGTCTTGATGTTTAAATGTGCTAATTTTGCCCCACCAATCGGATCTTATTTAACACATTAAAATGTGAATTGGTAAACTGTTTATAGTTTACCAAAAACATTTTGTAGTTGTGCAGCCTGCTTAATATCCCATATATGTACATACATTGCACTATCCATCACTAAAATAGTTAACGTATGGCAGAGATATTGGGACTTGTGGTATCATGTGTTTTGTGACTTGGCTACATTTATTATGGAAGCAACTGTTGTTCTATATATAGTTGTGAACATGCATGTCCTATCTAACAATGCATTTAATGTTTTCATAGACACATGGCACAGCGTAATGTAGTAATACAAGAACTATGATCATTTTACATTTATGGGAATTTGCTCAGTGAGTTGGGACAAAGGGGGTGAGGAGTATTCAGAGGCTGCAAACAGATAGGGAGAGGTTTGATATTATCTGGGTAATATGACCCCCCGGCAAAAGTTGAAAGGGTCCAGGTTAAAGTCAATAAAGGAATCATCTATAACGTTTATGTTTATTTATATGAAGTCTATAGCCTTAAAGCGAAAGCCACATGACAGAGGGGAAACTTATGTAGTTAGGATAAAGTTGAAGAAGGTGAAAAGGCAGAGCTAGACAGAAGAAGGGATAGGGAGAAAGCTAGCTGTTTGACAGCAGATAGAAGGTGAAGTCAGGGATTGTCGAAAAAGAGCAGTCAGGATTGGAAGAGAGATAGAAACAATGTTGCAGGTAGGCAGGTCGTGGAAAGGGTTCAGGACAGCAGAATATAGGGTAATACGCAAGGGAGAACGTAGGCAATCCAAGACAGGTGTGGTTAGGGCAGAACCCATGGCGAATATCAAGAAAACGGAAAAAATAGTAAAAGGATGAGTATCTCAGCTGTCAATAGGTTAAGCAACATACCTTTGGTTTTTGAAAGCCGCACAGGCGCCCATTTAATTAAACAGAATGTAAAGACCATATGAAAGGGGAGTATGTGACTTATATCGCGCTCCTCCCGGCAGACTGGGTACAAATCAGATAGATTAACGAGACCAAGACAAGACTACAAAAAGGAAGAGAAGAAGCGGAGGCGGATAGGCTGCATACCAAGAACATTTTCACACTAGTTACAGCCTTCCTTATTTGTCGGTAGTGTTGTTTAAGGCAAAAGGGCTCCGAGCGCAATGCTCGGCACTTTTTTGCTACCTAGACGGGATCTTCAGAGGTGTATAAAACTTCGGAGGGTAGCCTAGTTAAAATATGATGATACAGAGAAAGTGCAAAGGAATAAGCAGGTTGAGAGCAGGAATCCTGGACCACAGGACCTGGATCTCTGGTGAAACTCATGTGCCCAAGCAGACCTTCAATGTACCCTTTCAGGTGGGTGCTTGGGGGGATTTTCAGCCACCGTTCCCTCAGCATCTCTTAAACAAGGGCTTCCTGTGGGCTTCAATGGGCCACTGCATCCAGTTGGTTATTGGTGCAAATTCAAGCCGACTGTCACACGTGCTGTGACTCATGGGTTCCCAATACTTCAAGAGAGGCAGACAGACGGGACGATACGGCGACACTGCCGAAAAGGTTAAGATGCCATTGAAGTACTACTATGGCACCTTTCCTAAACCTTTATAGGGGGCCGACCAGGAAGCAAAACCTGCTAGACACAAGGATTTTGGCAGGGTTTTATTATCCCCTTCAAACAAGGAACCTCCAACTAATTCCCGAAACAATCAGCATACAAAATGTTGCGCATTAACTACAGAGAAACAAAGAAGTCCAAAAGGGGCATTGGCAGGTGCCTTTGACGAACCGCATTTCAGGCACCTGGAGTATCCCTTTAGGTCTAGTGCCAAGAAAGAATCAGCGAAAATTTTGTGCTTATTTTACCATCTTCTCTATCCCAAGGCGGCTCGGTAACGACGGCATTTGCACAAAGAACCTGTTGGGTATCATATACCGTCCTTCGCTAAGGGCTTGTCACAGTCCTCAGAAGGTCCGGAGCATGGGGGCCCTGTTGGCAAAAGCCGACATCGAATTCAGCATTTCGATTGCTGCCGGTACACCACAGTGCTTCTTCCACTTCTAGCTGCAGATGGACAACAAGTATTTGTTGATAAATGCCTGCCGAATGGGTGCTCCATATCATGCCCTCCCTCTTTGAATGCTTCAGCACATTTGTGGAATGGGTGGTCAAGCTGGAGGCGAGGTCGATTCGGTAATACACTACTTGACGACTTCCTCTTGTTTGCCAGGCCGGAACACACAGTGCGCTTCCTTATGGAAACAATGAAGCGAGTAGCACATCATTTTGGAATACCATTAGCTATAGATACCAACAGAAGGCCCAACAACAGTACTGAATTTCTTAGGCATTGAGTTAGACTTACAGATGATGGAATTTAGTTGCCCAACAAAAAATAGAGGAATTACAACTACTTGTGCCCATTGCTAAACATTGCAAAAGACTACCACTGCGCCTGTACAGTCTCTGTTAGGAAAATTGAACTTTGCATGCAGGGTCATGCCCATGGGTCAAATATTCTTGTGGAACTGTCCCTGGCTACAGTAGGTATCTCCTCCCTCACCATTTTGTTGGCTCAGTAAGGAAGTCAGAAGGCTTAGCAGTGTGGGAAGCCTTTCTGAATCCTATAATGCGCAAAACCCTTTGGCAACGCGAAGAAACATCCAACCAACTGTTCACCAATGCATCAGATGCAGTCACGGCTAAGGGGCATACATGAGGGGAAATGGAGTGGAAAGATGGCCAACCATATGGAAGGACCAAGGATTGACCGCTAATTTGTCCTACCTCGTGTTGTTCCCATAGTATTACGGTCGAAGTATGGCACAACATATAGAAAACAGGAAGGTACTCTTTTCACTGTGACAATACAGCATAGTGCAGGCTCTCAATACTCTAACATCCAATCTCCACCAGTAATTAGGCTACTAAGACCCTAGTTCTGCGTTGCCTCCAGGGCAAATACTAATTAGGGCCCAACACATTTTTGGACACGAATAACATAGCAGATCATTGTGTTTGCCAGTGGCACAGATTCTGACAGTTGGCCCCAACAGCCAGAAACCATCCATGCCCCCCCTTGCTGTGGAATTAGCGGCACTGGACTTGCTGAATTGCAAAAAGATCCTTAGCGCAGAACACATGGAAAAATATGCCAAAGTCTGGACAAAAGATCCAGTAGTTTAGGCAGGCCTTAAGGGTTATCGGAAGGGACACATTCAAAACGACCAAACGCAGACCAATTACATTTGTGGTGTTACAAGCACAGTGGCAAAGTTAGGGGACATATCTTTTTCAGCCTATGATTTGAGTAATTTAAGGTAGCATTAATACTGGCATTCTTTAGTGCCTTGCATATTGGCGAACTACTGCCGCCATCACGTAAAGGAAAAGGGGAATATAGTGGTCAGATATAAACGTAGCTGAGGGTACAAGTATCAATATGGTTAACAACAAACACAACGACCGAATGGGAAAAGGAGACTGTTAAGTTAGCAGCCATAGGTAGTACGGTATGCCTAGTACGCTGCGTGACCAGCCTCCTAGAGATAGGCTACAAGGAAAGGTCCCCTCTTATAACACCTAGATGGTTCAGCTTTACCCGCTAAAATTTATAGCAATCCTGAGAAAAGGGTGCGAGCTTGGGACTTCCACCAAAGGAATACGGGTCCCACTCTTTTTCGTGTAGGCGCAGCCACTGAGGCAGCTCAGCGGGGCCTCAGCAATGCAGAAATCAAGAGGATAGAAAGGTTGGCAGTCGGACAGGTTGTAAGCTACATACGCCCACACAAATACTTATGTAGTTAAGCATGATGGCCCAATAAATCACAGCAAAACTTTACTTCTCCTTTTAGATCAACCAGGCAGAGTTTTGATCATGGACATTCTTTTATCCACTATGAAGCAAGTCGGGCTCGATCAGAGGAAAGGGTTTACAACTGGGGTTTGATAGGGAGGAGTAGTGGTTCATTTGCTAGGGCATAGGGGTATGCTATGGCGCAATTTTTTGCCCATTTATGGAATACATACGTCTTCATGGCCCCTCCTCATATTCTAATATTCACCTAGGGGTAATGACCTATGCGCAGTACTGAGTAAAGACATCAAATGGACCTCCTTCGGATGTGGTTTGCATTCCCTACAGTGCGCGTCATATGGTCGGAACACGACCACCTGCATTAGAGGGACTGTAGGTCATAGGCCATAGAGAGGACCAGAATGAAGGTTAACAGGGCCATTAGTAAGTTTGTAGCCAGAAATGGGGGTATGGTCATCAGTCACAGGAATTTTGAGATGACAAACAAGTCTGGTTCATTGGTGATGGAGTACCCTTAAACAACATTGGACTGGACTTCTTTAACTTTGATATAGGAGGGTTTTAAACACGGCATAGTCGGTGTGGGGAACAGAAAGTCATAAGGTGTCAAGACTTTCTGTCTTGGCGGAGGGTCACTGAAGCTGGCTGGTGTAAAAGGTGGTGAGTTAGCCCACAGGGTGGCAGCTCCAGGTTCGGTGTCAACAGTGGGCCAACGGACGGCAAGGACAATAGGCGTCATCAAGTCGGTGCTCCTACGATGAGCAGAACTTCAAGATAGCTCCCAGTGATCCATCAGCAGGAAAGTTGATACAAAGTGATACATTGTTAAACGGTTATATATGCTATCTGGTATATCTGTTATATTTAATTATATAAGTTTAAATGGTAAAAGGTGGTTTTATGAAAAAAAACATGTATGTAACAAAGCTGTGACCCCTTTTGCTCCCCTTAAGTCTCCCTTGTCGTAAAGGGAAGGGAAGAGGGGAGGAGCAAAAGGGGGTGCAAGGGAAAGTACATAGGTAAGCGGACAAAAGCAGTAAACGGTTTTGGGTTGGTCAAAAGCATCCCTCTACCTCTGCCAAGTGCCACTTGGGGACGCAGCGCTATAAAATATAAAATATAGAAAGGCGTACAAGGGACAATAATGAATATTTATCTACATAAGTATGTGCATCATAAATTTATAAGTTCTTAAACATGTAACATGAGGAAAGAGGTCCTGCCCGTAGAGCTACAATCTAATTCTGCTTTTACCATGGCTTAGCCCCATACACATAGAGGGGAATATGCCCATAGCTGCAATGGCTCACGTCCCTTACATTTAATATATCTAATGTGGATCTGGCCGAATTACAATGGTGTTATTCCCAATGTGCGACATACCACAGCTGATAGTTTAAGGATATGCTGGCATTAAGGGAAACTGTTGTCTTCATAAAATGCCTTTATTAAAAAGAGCACACTCTACCTTTAAAATGACTCCAGGATCATGCTTCTACAGTAGCTTCATCTATCCAAAGTTCAGCAGACAGAGGATGTTTTTATTGCTAGTTCTGTGATCTGTGACATCACCAGAATATGTGGTCTGTCTCCAAGTTTACGGTTGGAGCATGTCCACTGCTAAGACAAGAGCATCATCAGATACATAATAAGCCCTGTCCTGAAATTCTAAATCATTTTTAAAGCTAGCCACAAGCCTTACAAAATGAGTGAAAAATAACTTTCCTTTCCCTAGGTCCCCATTGGTAGAGAAAGGCTAGACAATAGTTCCATGTCGTAAATAGCTTCAGATAAGATGATTTTTACAGGTGGGGCTTCTTACACAGACACATCATCTTACTGTCACAGAGATTTAAACTGACAGGACAGACCAGGAACTGTAATTTTACAAGCCTATAACTTAAGATCCAGAGAGACTAATCACAGGCTGTTGAATGGTATGAACGAGCTCTGTTAAATAAAGAACACTTGTATAGAGACCACAGTTACCCTTTAAATACTTAAATACATGTGGGTGAGATTCACCCAGAGCCCCGCAGCCTTTGGTTAATCTGCTGAAGGACATTTTCCCAGCAAATGCAGCTCGGGGGGGGGGGGGTTGATTTCTCCAATAATGTGTTCAAACATTATATACAGTGATTGGGTCGGTGAGAAAATCTAGAAATACCATTACCAGCTGTTCCTGCTTGTCCCCCTTACAGTATTCTTTGCAGCAGTCAAAACATGGGCATGGAACCAGTTCTAATCCTAGGGCATTTAAAACTGTATGTACCTTGAAAGAGAGGAAATCTTAATTAAATAATTACATTTTTGGATTATTCTTTATAAAGTGTGTGGTTTTAATTATTGAATGAAATCCACTTGTTTCTGTGCACTTTACCCCACAGAAAATAATCTTATCTCCAATAAACAAGGATGCAGCCAATGTCTCAAACACCCAAATCATCATTACTTAACATCATTTAAAAGGCAAAAATCTCCATACCTACTGTATTAGTTTCTATTTAAAATACTTTTTTGGCTTTAAGTCTAGAAAGAGGAATCTCTATAGCAAAAATACCAGCTACAGCATCACTAAGTGTGCAAGTAAGTAAAAATCCTTTCGTATACCTTAATGCAGAAATAATTTAAAGGAACATACTAAAAATATTTTTTAAAAGTCTATTACTTTCAACTATAATTCACAAGGAGGTAGGATTGGGTATTTCTACTTCTGTGTGTAGAGTGCATGTCTAGTGCTAAAGTAGTTAAACCCCCGACGGGTTCATTCAGATACAGTGGCATATCTACAGTTCTGGGACCACCATGTAGTATTTGGACTTGGCCCCCATATTCATCCCTGCCCCACCACTTCCACTGCTACCACAATGCTATTCACCTTTATGAAAATGATTTAGACGTGGCCTAGGCCCAGAAAGCTGAGTGGCCTGCAAACCACCAAGTTTATAGATAGACAGATTGATCAATAGACAGACAACACCACAGAGACAGATAGACAGATATTATAAATAGATTGGAGACAGACATATACACATAGATAGATAGATAAAGACACAGACAGACACATAGATAAACAGATAGACAGATAAACAGACACAGATAGATATACAAAGACAGATAGATAATAGACAGGCAGACACAGACACATAACAGATACATATTGACAAACAGTCAGATAGATATAACCAGCTCACTGTCCTCTCAATGATGTGGCACCAACCTGAATGGCTGTGCCTCACAAAAAAGCTGGAAGAGCTTTAACATCCTCTGTTCTCTCTGTTAAATTAAAGGGCATCTATAGTGAAATTTATACATTGCTCAAATTCAGGCAAAAAAGGACAAACTCATGGTCTGCAGCTGATGAAGGATCAACTTGTGGTCTGAAACATTTTTTGCTATGTCTCCTAATAAATTATTCGGCACAGATGGATTGACATGGAATGTCTGTCTCCGGTCTTTTTCTTGATAAAAAAAAAAAAGGTTAGTGTATGCTGCCTTATTTCCATCTTCTCTGTGTCGCCCGTGTTTGCACACAGCCTGAATTACTGCAGAGGTCCCCACTCTGTCCCCTCTCTGGTCATTTCCACGTTCATATAAGATAGGCTGTGAACCAAGCCACTCATGCACATTAATCCTCCTACACGTCACTCTAAATTTTGTAAACAAAACAAAACCTCTGTATGTAGCCTGTAGAGAGGACGTGTCTCTGTTGTTCAGGAGACACTTGTTACATAAGGATGGGAGGGGGTGAGTTAAGAGACTGAGTCCTGCCTTATAACTGCACCCGATCTCCCTTTAACAGGCAATAATGGGTGAGTTTGGGAGGAGGGGACCCAGTGCTGTTCTTTTGCTTTTTTCTCCTCCATTATTTACCAAGCATTTTAGTGAGCAGGAAGATTCATTTAAAGACTACACACTACACTGGCATGCTATTATTGACAGTTTCAGGCGAAGTGGTGTATTGAAATCGTGATCTCAGGACAGAGGAGGAAACTGAAGAAAATAAAGTTACTCTGGGGTTGGGGGGGGGTCCTATCCAGATCTGGTGGTAGAGCAACATTGTATCCTCCGCCCAGAGGCTGATTAGCATGATATAATGTTTGATTACCATGTTGCTATTACTGGCAGATCTGGGAGGAGAATGCTAGTGCTTTAAGCTGCTTTTGCCTCTGCAGTTTTAAGCTGGATAGATTGTGACAGCACATGACACTTGGTGCCCCCTGAAACACAGGCCCGGTTGCATTGCGACCCCTATTCTTATGCCACTGCTCAGATAGTCCCACTCCCTTAAAACTTCCACCTTTTACAAGGTATACTTAGGGCTAGGCTTCACTAAACAGCGACGCAGTGCAATACAATGTTGCGGTGGGCATCCTTTGATGTTGCCTATGGCAGCGCATGCCATATGCACCAAAAATGGTGATCGAATGCGCTGCAAAAATGGGCAATGCACAGCGCAAGCAGCGGACATAGTGGGGCCTCTTACCTAGACTTACATTGGCATGCCCTAGCTCACACGCTAGCGCAACGCACAGCGTCACGGAAACGTGCGAAAATATCCTAGTGGGGCCTAGTCCTTGTAGATACTTGGTGCAGCTTGTAAGGTTCTGTGAATTACATTTCTTATCAGTGATCGTACAATTATAAATGCGTTCATAACTACCATACATACTCGAGTATAAACCATCCCAATTAAACTGAGGTACTTATTTTTAACTGATAAACTAGGAAAACTGCTTGACTCCAGTATAAACCGAGGGTTGATATTCTCTCATAGCCAGCCCCATAGTTCCATAGAAAGTCCCATACACGCACCAGGATAGACTGTCAACCCCACTTTGAATAGAAGTTCAAGGTGCATCACTCAAAAATACAAAAATGTATTAAAAGTCAATATACAGCATGGTTTGATATAGCAGCAGCAACGTTTCGGAATGATCCTATCCCTTTATTTAGCATTTTTTACTACAAGCTTATACCTAAATAACTTTTTCTGTCCCA
This sequence comes from Hymenochirus boettgeri, assembly GCA_019447015.1. Lineage (NCBI taxonomy): Eukaryota > Metazoa > Chordata > Amphibia > Anura > Pipidae > Hymenochirus > Hymenochirus boettgeri. Next base: position 237,327,687 of record CM033470.1, read on the forward strand.
TGACAGGAGTAGAGTTGGCTTAACTTCCTAAAGTTTGGAGGGTTTTCGAACTTCCGAACTTTAGTAAAAGTTGGGAAATTCATTAGTCGAAAATGGACCCATTAAAGTCAATGGGACAAAATAGTTTGAAAAGTTCGGATTACATACATTAAAATAACAATGGTAACTTACTAAACACTAACTTTCCCTACAATCAGCCAATTGTCGAGATCAGCCAATTGTCAGGGTTACCGAAATCGAACACTAAGGGTTACCGAATGCTACATTTCTCAAGGTTTTATCTTTTCTTTGGAAATGAGATTGGTAGATATTGAAATCCATCAATAAAAAAAAAGATGCTAGTGCCTGTGGTTATGCGACTCATAGCACAGCTACAAAGTATATACTGAGTAACAAAAGGTATCCTTTACAATTGTAAAAAATTCTTTATAGATAGTCAGGGTTAGTCACCATTGCATTTTAATTTTTTAAGAAAGGATGGGTATAAACCTCACGAGGTATAACCTTGCTTGAAAAGTTATGCATCCACCCTGTAACCATTCTTTTTATCTGTTAATTGAATTTTACTTGGTCTGGGTGAAAACTATCAAATTCGAAATATTGCAATTAGAGATGGCTGAAACTCGGAAGTTTTGTTCCGTTTTTGGATTTACGGACCTCAGAAAAAACCTAAAGATCCGCAAATAGAACTTACATTCGAGGGTTTGGAATGTATTTTCGAGGGTTACTAAATAAGGTGGGCCAGTTTCGGATGTAATGTTTGGGTTTTGGAAACAAGGGGTTCCGTGTCGGATCCAGGTCTGAGTCTATAATTGCAATCCATCTTTTTTCTGTAAATGTCTGTGGACTGTTTCCTTCTTCTTCACACTGTCACCACTAGTACATCTAGAAACAGAATGCTTTATACATGGTGCATGTAAATTTAATATTAGTGACACATTACAGAAATCTCCTTCCCAAATTATGCATTACTATTGAAAGGATGACCCTCCCTTACTCTTTCATTTTGGATATATGGACATGTTCCCAAGAGCCAATACATTAATTTCATTCCTATTTAACCTTATATTTAGGCGTACCTGTGCAGATTTTTTTCTCAAATTGACTTTAATGGGTCTTTCCGCAAATTTTAAAATCTTTTCAAAAATCTATTAATCAGCGCCATGCTTTCATACATACTTTAAGAATTCCAGACACAGTAATCCATAGAACTCTGTGCTTTTAAAGATTTCTGAAAAATAAATTAATATGATTCAAATGTTGAAATCTAACCCACTAAAGTCAATCTCCCACATGTCCTGAATCAATGGTATGCCATATGCGTGGGTGCACACAGAGACGTGGCCACCATCTAACTCAAATGAGAAACATGCACAACTGCAATTACAAGAAAAAACCCAAAATGCTCTGTAATTTGAACAGCCTACTCTTTTTTAAAGGAAACAGAATAGAAACTTAAGTTTCAACATAAATGTGGATCAAATATTAGTTTTATGGCTAAATACAAACTCAAGTTTAACAGACATTTGATTCAAGGCCATGGGTGGTACATTTACAACTGCAGCTATTAAATCCATAGTTTAGTACAAAAAAATTGCTATTGTGTAGGTGTCGTACAATTTAAATGCGTTCATAAATACCGTAATACTCGAGTATAAACCATCCCAAATATAACTGAGGTACTTTTTTTAACTGATAAACTAGGAAAACTGCTTGACTCCATTATAAACCGAGGGTGGATATTCTCTCATAGCCAGCCCCATAGTTCCATAGAAGTCCCATACACAGCCCCATACACAGTCCTATAGAAAGTACCATAACAGCCCCATAGAAAGTCCAATACACAGCCCCATAGAAAGTCCAATACACAGCCCATAGAAGTCCAATCACAGCCCCATAGAAAGTCCCATACACAGCCACATACACATTCCATAAAAGTCCATACACAGCCCATAGAAGTCCCATACACAGCCCCATATAAAGTCCCTACACAACCCCATAAAAGTCCCATACACAGCCCTATAGAAAGTCCATACACAGCCCATAACATCCCATCCACCCCATAAAAAGTCCCATAGAAAGTCCATACACAGCGATCGTACAATTATAAATGCGTTCATACATACCGTACATACTCGAGTATAACCATCCCATATAAACTGAGGTACTTACTTTTAACTGATAAACTAAGAAAACTGCTTGACTCGAGTATAAACCAAGGGTTGACATTCTCTCATAGCCAGCCCCATATTTCCATAGAAGTCCCATACACAGCCCCATACACAGTCCTATAGAAAGTACCATAAACCCCACATAGAAAGTCCAATACACCAGCCCCATGAAGTCCCATACACAGCCACATACACAGTCCCATAGAAAAGTCCCATACACAGCCCCATAGAAAGTTCCCTACACAGCCACATAGAAAGTCCATACACGCCCCATAAAAAGTCCATACACAGCCCCATATAGTTTCCACAGACGTCCCATTGAAAGTCCCATACACACCCGATAATAGTCCACAGACAGTCCAATAAAACATCCCATACACAGCCCCATAGAAAGTCCAATACACAGCCCCAGAGAAAGTCCCATGCACAGCCCCTAGAAAGTCCCATAAAGGTCCAATACACAGCCCAAATAAAGTCTAATATCCACGCCCCACAGAAAGTTCCATACACAGTCCCATAGAAAGTCCAATACACAGCCTCATAAAAATCCCATAGAAAGTCCAATACACACCCCAAAGAAAGTCCAATACAGAGCCCCATAGAAATTTCCATAAAGTCCATACACACCCCCAAATAAGTCCAATACACAGCCCCAGAGAATTCCATACACAGCCCATAGAAAGTCCAATACACACCCCATTTAAAGTCCCATAGAAAGTCCAATACACAGCCCCATAGAAAGTCCAATACACTGCCCCATACATATTTCATACACCAGCCCCATAGAAATCCAATACACAGTCCCATAGAAAGTCCCATCCACAGTCCCATAGAAAGTTCCATACACAGCCCATAGAAATCCCATACACAGCCCATATAAAAAGTCTCATACACACAGCCCATAGAAAGTCCCATACACCCCCCATAGAAAGTCCAATACACAGTCCCATCAAAAGGCCCATACACAGCCCCATAGAAGTCCCATACACAGCCCCGTAGCAAGTCCAATCACAGTCCCATCACAAAGGCCCCATACACAGCCCCATAGAATCCAATACACAGTCCCATAGAAATTCCCATACACAGCCCCATAGAAAAGTCCCATAATATACACAGCCCCATAGAAAGTCCTATACACAGCCCCATAGAAGACCCATACACGCCCCATAGAAGTCCAATAACTGTCCCATAAAAAGTCCCATACCAGCCCCATAGAAAGTCCATAAACAGCCCCATAGAAAGTCCCATACACAGATTGCCTTGCAGTCTGAGCTGATCTGAGTGAGCAGGACAACAATTGCCTAACCCACTGAAATCAAGAGGATTCTCTTGTTACATTGTACAGCTTTTGTTTTCTTAGGGCTATTTTGTCCTGCAGCATCCAGATTAGCACAACCTAGTATAAATGGAGGGGAGATTTTCAAGATATTTTTAAAGGTAAAAAAAATTCAGTTTATACTCGAGTATATACGGTATATGATCTCGGTCATAAAATTATGAACATTAAGCCCAGTATCATGAAATAGTGGCGCCTCGCATTTAAATACCCGCCCCATGTTGCCCCTTCTTACGGGTCCTTGAAGAACCCAATAATAAAAAAGCTTGCAATCATTCTCTGGGAGTATGCTCTTTTTAATAGAGGAGACTTGTATCAGACTATAGTTTCCCTTTAAATGACAGAAATTTCATCTCATTAAGAAATTTTTTGCTAGTTATTTTCTGTAACTCACAAATGCAAAAATTATCATTAACATATGGGCCACACATTCATTTTCTTAAATATAAGGAATTATTAACAATACTTGTTACTTTCAGCTTTTTTGTAAGTATTCAAAAAAATATTTGGGTAGTAAAACACATGGTAATATTAACTGCAGATGTCATGATCTTCTTGAGCCAGAGTTGGCTTTAGTTTTTTAGTAATTAATAATAGAAGTAACTTCCAATGAGAAAACAGTTTTACAAAATAGTACTGGCAACATACAGTTATAGAAACTGAAGCTTTATAAATTAGCATTAAACATTTTCATGCAACTAATTAGGCCTTAGCGATTGGAAAGTTTGTTTTTTTATTTCAAGCCTTTTGTTTAACAACCGGGGCATCAAAACAGCCTAAAATGTAATTAGAGATATTAGAAAATTTCAGCCTAGCACTGGCATACAAGCTATTTTTCAACTTAAGACCCGGAAAAACTTTGGCATAAAAGGTACAGTCCTGACTCACTGAAAATATTATAAAAAAAGGTAGAGATGTAATTCAAAAAGAAATGTTTCACTAACATCTTGATGTAATGTAAACAAATTTGAAAGGTAACAAATTTCTATCTGATTGGAGAGATTTATAAGAGTGAGTCATGTGCAACCATGCAAACCAGGAGGGAAAGGGCAATAATCCACGGTACTCTGTGAAAGTAACATCATTTTATGCTGTTTAATATTTTAATTTGAATACCACATGCTAACAGTGGGATGAAATGTATTTAGTTGTTTGAAATGTACCTTGTTGTTTCACAAGTGTTTCAATCTAGTGTCTTTTGGTAATAATGCCCCTCTTAATTCTATAATAATTCCATACAAAGAAATCCAATGTAAACCTACTTTAGTTATAAATGTCTCATTTACAGAGATAAACATAAACTGCGTCACAGCCCTGAATCAGAGATACAGAGATTATTTTAATCATATAAAATTAATGTTATACCTTTCTATAGTATACAATAATTTATAGGAATTGTTTAGGTTTTTAGGAGGTACTTACGGGTTTGGGGTTATATAATATTACACACGAAAGTAATAAGGTATTTGGTTGTAATTTTTTCATTATTACTATCTAAATGACTATAAATTAATGTATATAAAGAATAGTACTGAGTTATATTAGGCACAAAACAAAAGTATTTCAGAGCTGGTACCCCTATTTTAAATGGAATAGAAAATAGACAAATTGGGTGTGAAGACTAACACAAACAGCACATAATTGGGTGTGATACTAAAGCAGAACGTAAAGATCATTTAGGTTTTAATTTGTCTAAACTCATGCAGACATTTTAGCAGTAACAGGGGTATGGCTAAACATTCCAGTTTAAATAATCCATTTACAATAGGAGTACCACTCTGTGAGTATTTTTCAAACTTTATATACAGTATTGTGTCTTGTATCTATATAATTCAATACTACACTTCATATACATTTATTATTGACATTTAGATGATAAAAGTGAGAAATTACACCACATACTGTACATATACACCTTTCCTATATGTAATATTATATATTCCCCACTTTATTGGTAGCTCCTAGTAAAGGGTATGTTCACCTTAATACTTTTGATATACTGTATATTTGTATTTGTGCAGCCTCCACCCACAATTACAAACAGGAATTCTGATAAATTTACAATTCTAATGATGCACAATAACCGAAATGCTTCAAGAATGGAACGCACCCACAGGTCTGGAAAAGAATGATTAAGCTGTGGACATGATTAGATGTAAAAAAAAATGTTGAACTGAATTTCTTGTGGATTTTTGTTTCCAATATGCCCCTATGGTTCTGGTTTGTGACTTTTCTTGGATAACTCCAATTAGTATGTCTTTTTACTGAAAATAGGAATATTTATAGGAAACAAGTCTAACCTTTTTCAAACATCAAGAGCTGTCAATGTCTGAAAATTCGTAAAAAGGGCAAAGATGAAGGCTGTAATAAACTCTATAAAAATTTGAGATTTGACAGTTTCTGCTATATTTCTATACAGACAATATCATCTTCTGTGCTCTTCAAGATCTGTTATGTCTGATTTTTTATGCAAGAAGTGAACATTTGACATCTTCTAGTTAAATGGAAGTTAGCTGACCTTCATTCTATTTAGTGCAAGTAACGAATTGCAGAAATGAGACTGATGTTCTTACATAAGACTTATTGATTGGTTACATCTAGTAACTCTGAAAATATGATGAACCACTTGCTTCCAGCATTCTTTTAAGTCAAATGCCTGTGAAAATGAACTGATCTCTAGAGTTTTTCTTATGGAACCCCCACCTCTTTAAATGTTTTTAAATTGTGCACACCTTTAATATAGACACTAAACAAAAGTGTACATGTAAAAATTCAAAAAAACCTTATGTTTCCTTATAATGATCGTTTAGCTTCTAAGTCTAGCAGCTAATAATGTATATATTGCTTTCATAATGTTGTTTAAAAAATACAATTTAATATCAATGCCACTCTAAAAAAAATATCACTATACTTCCATTGAGCTTTATAATTGTTAAAGAAAAGCAACTATCAATTTCTATTTTTATTAGCTTTAAATTGATAACGTGCAGTTATTCCGTTATTAAATTACTTTTGACTGCCATATACGTATACAGTATACTCGAGTAAAAACAGCCTGAAAACTGGACCTCGATTTATACTCAGGTCAGTCACTAACTTAATGAGGAATGCGGCTGCTGCATCCACTGATCTTCACATCCACTGACATCACTAATCACCTATCTCACCTATCTCACTTCCGGGTGCCGAGTAGTGACATCAGCGGATATCAGTGGATGTGGCGATCATGATGCAGCAGCCGGATTCCATGTTTCAAGTTATTGACTGACCCAGGTAAGTTGCTAAGTGCTGCATTATTTTCACAGCCTCATTTGTGCTCATTTTTCCTGGCAGGGAGGGGTGGGTGGTGGGGGAGGGTGTGTGCAGTTCCACTGCAGATGTTTGCAAACTACAATTCCCAGAAACTAAAGCATCTGGAGTGCCAAGGAATTGTGGATTACTGTTAATTTAAAGGGCAACATAGGAAAACAATACGAATCAGGAGGATGGTACCAATCTTAAATAGAATTGTTAAATAGAATTCCCACACAGTAGTCCCATACGTAATAGCCATACTGGATTTGGCTATTACTGTATGGGACTACTGTATGGGAATTCTGCTGTCCATTTAAAGGGCAACTAAAGCCTCAAAACGATACAGAATCAGAGCCAGCGGTGGTCATATTTTCTACCACCTCGATTAAACTCCAGTCAATCAGTTTTTTAGGTAAAAAATTTACCTCAGCTTATACTCGGGTCGACTTATATTCGAGTATATACGGTATATGCATTGCACAAAATACATTCTGAATCAACTCAGTTGTAGTGGCAAAAAAGTCCATAAATCTTGTAGAGGATTACTCTCAGCAGTGGCACCTCAAAGGAATTTGATGGAAAGTCAGGTAGAAATTAAAATCCCACAGCTCTCAGCAATATTTAACATGCAGCTCAATTTGTTGCTTTCTTTGCTTGTGACTGCTGTCTAAGCTCCGAGATCAACAGAATTTACATCATGCAAAAATGCTTAATTGGCAATGTATAAAGAGTAATGTATACCTCTCCAAGCAATTATGCTAAGAAGGAATTAAAAAAAAAAAATTACAGTTAAGATGCAGGGCAAATATAATCAATACAGTAAGAGGTTGAGGTCATATTTCAGGGCCCCAGGCATTGTTATAGAATCTCGAAAATGCATATATTACAAACATGTGGGTTTTCATTTTATGTTTATAATTATAACACGGAAATCCTTTAAGTCACAGAACATTCCTAACTGTGTGGAAGGTTCCACCTAGTTACCTCTACTTAATATTATCTGCTGGTACATTTCTGGTTCAGAACTATATTCTTACAACATTATATTATACGTAAGGATGAAGAGACTTCTGGGTAAATTCCACGTTAGCTCTTAAGCAAATATTATAACTTTTATGAAGCATTTAAAATATATTAGGGCTACCATGAACTGCTGTATGGAAATAATGAAATCTGAAATACTTTCAAAGCATTTGAAGGCATTTGAGGGTATCTCCACTGCTAAAAGTCACCTGGGTTGTAAGGATAGATATGTGGATGGTGGAAATGTACCTGCAGTATCCTGTGTCTTTGAGCATAGTTCAGAAGAAATCCAAGTTTGTCCCAAGCAGTAAAGAATGCCAGTAATATGCTCAGAAAGAAAAAAAGTTTTAATAGGATAGGGTTAATATATGCTGCCTTTGGGATTCAAGGAAAGCAAATTTACGTAAGTATAAATTTGGATTTTCCTCATCATCCCAAGGCAGCTGTAATACTGGAATGTCCCAAAGCAGTGAGGGAATTAAAGGGTATGTCCACCCTTAAATTTTTTTTTTTTACCAGACATTGCCCCTGTCCCCCATTCCCAAGCGCTATGTTAGTTATCTCGGAAAATGCCCCAAACTTTACTTACCGCAGCGGAGCAAGAGGTAAGGTAAGTAATGTTCTGGGCATTTTCTGAGATAACTAACATAGCGGTTGAGGCTGGGGGACAGGGGCAATGTCTGGTGAAATGCTTTTACGGTAGGGGGAGGGAATCCTAATCGGAAGGGAGAGGGAGGGGGAGGGGGAGGGGAGGGGGAGAAGGGCTGCAGTATGCATGCCAAACTTCTCCCGGAGGCCAGGTAGGAGGCAGAGTCCTATATGGACTCTGCTATCCTCCTGGTGGGCAGTTTTTTGGACTTTGGGGGGAGGACTACAGGAGACCCTATGAGCTGGGATGTGAGGTAAGGATTAAACTACACTACATGAGGGGCCAGTAGTGGGGGGGATTATAGTTTTCGGGGGTGGACATGCCCTTTAAGGGAGGGAATTTTTAGGGTTCTTAACTTGCAGAACACGCTTCCCTTTCGTGGAGAATGTCCAATCTGTAATGCCTCACAAAGGTATGATATGAGGCCCAAGTGGCTGCTTTGCAGATTTGCTCTGGAGTGGTGCCTGCATAGGCTGCCCAAGAGGTAGAGACTGCCCGGGTTGAGTGAGCCTTCACTCGTTCTGGAGCTGGAAGATTCAGGCTCTGATAAGTCGTGGAGATGGCTAACTTCAACCACCTGGCGATGGTAGCTTTCGAGGCAGTTTTACCCTTGTTAGCACCTGAATACAAGACCAGGAGGGCGTTTGATTTCCTGAAGTCCTTAACCCTGGAAAGGTAATTTAAATAACACACCTTTTAACATCCACTGGGGTCATAGGGTCTCCTTCTGAGATAACTGCGTTCGGATGGACGGCCAGCAAAAAGATTTCCTATGGAAACTGGGATACCTTAGGGATGAAGGCCGGATCTAGTTTTAAATGGATCCCTTCTTCCAGAATACGGAGATATGGTTCCCTACATGATGCACTTGAAGTTCACTGATTCTTTTGGCAGAGCATAGGGCTATCAACAAGGCGTTTTCCAAGTGAGGAATTGGATAGGCATGTCGGTAAGCGGTTCAAAGGGTTGTAGGCTTAACCCCTTAGAACTATTGAACAATTCCATCTTGGAATAAAGGATCTAACCTTTGGTTTTAAGACCAGGGCCTTCTGCACAGCCCCATAGAAAGTCCCATAGAAAGTCCAATACACAGCCCCAAATAAAGTCTAATACACAGCCCCACAGAAAGTTCCATACACAGTCCCATAGAAAGTCCAATACACAGCCTCATAAAAAATCCCATAGAAAGTCCAATACACAGCCCCAAAGAAAGTCCAATACAGAGAGGATGAACTGCCTTTTAAACATTGGAATTGAATAAACCATTTTAAAGGGGAACTTTGGTCCATAAATGTCAGGAATTGCTTTCCTGAGTATTTTATTATTTATTATTATTATTTATCATAATTTTGAAGATATTTACATGTTTGTGTGTGATGGAGCAGCATCACCAAATCCTCTTCACTTCCTGCTTCCTGCTTCTAAAAATGCTCATGGCCTCACGGCCCCTCTCTTGCAGGACCCCCCTTTTTCTGTAGGGGGAAGGGTCTGAGGTGTGAGCAGGGGAGGGTCCACAGGGCCCCAGGGAAGGGGCCATGAGGATAGTTAGAGGCTGTAAATTCCCTCTGATTCCTGTTAAGTGCCAGAAGAATATGCCTTAATTTGCCATTCCTGAATCTCTGGAAGTGCGTTATGAAATACAGAAGGTTGTAAACTTAACAGCTCATAGCACTTATATGTGCTACTGATGAAGTCTGCTTGTACGATGTACGCGTCTAGTTCATTTTTTAACTAGCTCTAGCTGCATAGAGGCCTGCAAGTATCGGTATCATATTCTTTCATTGGTGCTATCTTGTTGGGTTAGGATCTGCCACATATCTGCGTACTCCTCTACTGGGTTGTTATCTGTTATGTAGATTTATTGTGATCCTAGAGATAGTGAGGGGTGTTATATACTACTTTTTCCCCTATCTATGGGATATTTTTTTATGTGTGCAACTTAACCAATTATATTTTTCGTATTTTCTGATATACCAGTATCAACCCAATTTGTTAATATGATGCTTATTTACTCTGTGCATGCTGGATGTGTTTTTAATTGTATGTCTTTTATGTACTAAGTTGCTCCCATATGTATGATAATAAAGGAGTTTTATTTTACATATACTTAGGTGGTTTGCCCATTTAATCCCTACTTGTCTCTTTTGTGTCTTCATAGCAACTTATATGCACATAACATACTGACTTCTTTAAGTCCACAGTTATTATGCTATTATAAAATACCATTTTTATTCCATGAAGCTTGCAAGGCACTGTTAGGGCTAGGCTGATTGGGCCCATGATTTTTGCTAAAATGGAAATCGCGGGAACGCGAAAATTCCCGCAATTTCCAATGCGCATGCGATTGCGCGTCTGTTCGCGTTTTGGTAAGCATGCATTCACCATTTTGGGTGCGTTAACGCATGCGTTTCCATAACGCAAAATGGCGAAAATGCATGCGCAAAACGCGAACGCAGATGCAAAATGCACAAGAAGCGCGCACACAATTGCGTGCGATAACGCGACGATTTGGTGAGTGATTGCTGTGCGTTGCAGTGTGGCCTCACCCTTATTGTTATCGCCAGAGAAAGAAGTTAGTTGACAGAGAGCTGGCACTTTATGCACTATCTGGGCGATGTACCAAAAGTCGCTTTCGGCTCCCTAATGCAAGCACACCAGTGTCATTTGATTAATGTGTATTTCAATTGCGAAATTTAACGTCAGCCATCAGCTAAAACAACTTAATTTAATGAAAGAAATGCGTCCCAATGTATGTAAAAGCGAATCCGATTGTAGAGAAGTTGAATTCCACCGGTGCTCACTTATTTAAAGAATGCTGAAGTGGAATGAGTTTGGTGGATGAGGGTGCTGATAGTTTGTGATAACTAGTATTGTATGGCATTAGAGGAGAACCAAAGAATTTGGCAGGATTGAAATGTTGTAATTTCCAAACATTTATTTTTCAAAAGTTTTTTAAAAAAAAATAGAACACAAACTCATTTCAAAATGTTGTTGCATACAGTAGTAGCACATAATAAAAAATGACCTTGTACCACTGAGAAATTACTCAGCAAATAAGGCAACCGACTGGGTGTTAATTGACTACATTTTAATCATACTTTTCTTTCTTATAAAGTCACGCTTACCTAATCACGATTGTTTAGCGTGACTTTAACTCCTAGGATACTCGCCACTGCGCGTATCCCAAGAGACACTCACAACCGTTACAGTTTTTACCGAGGCTGCGTGGCTCTGCTAGCATATTAGCTGGTGTTAAATACTTACGTTGCAAAAATTCACCTAGAGGTTAATCTCCCTATAAGGTCTAGGCCAAACTAGCAGTTTTTAATTCATGTTGGCCGGTTGGACGGTGCTACTGCCTATTGCATGGTGATCCAATGATTGGAGCCTATGTATAACCATTATTGGTGCGATTTCCTATTCCAGAAAATGACAGGGATTGCAGGTGTAATGCACACGCTCAGTGTGCCCTATTTAGTCTACAAAAATTCGGTGTAGTATAAATTAAACATGGTGTATGCCTTGTTGTAATTAAAATAAATACAAACACAGCTGACTAAAATATACTACACAATACAGTTTGCTGTTCGGTGCAAAGACAATATATGGTAAAAGATCAAGGGCAAGTTAAGAAAAATTTAATTTGTAACCTCTGTGAGATGTGTGATAGATGTGTGATAGATCCTCCCAACCCTACAGATCCAGACAGATTTACTGTCCTATAGGGAGAGGTTTGCTACTAAGCATTCATTCAGTATAAAATATGATCTGATTTGCTTTATAGCTTTGTTGCAAGTCATGGCAAACACTTATGGTTGTACAGTTATTATAGTATAGAATGATATACAAGGTGACCGTCACCTACCTATAAAGAAATACAATAACAAAACTTAAAAGGGCATGTCAACCATTAAAAAAAATGGTAATTTGTCAGTTACCTGCCACCATCCTCAACTGATATATTTTGCACCTATTATCTGGATACTACAGTAACCAGATATTTAAAGGTCATGTCCACCCCTTCTGTAAAAAATTAATGATGTAAGGACCCCTCAAACCCCATATGTGTGGTACTCCACACTGTCAAATTGTTCACAGGCTGAGGAATTTGACTTAAAAAAATTCACAATCCACAGCTGCGAGCTCCTCCCCCTGCTGGCTACTGTCCACGTTCTTGTGGCAGCAGCATGTGAGGCTCGATCGGTAATGGTCGTCATGCATGGGCTGTGATGTCACTGTCGTGGCTGGACTGATGGCCTTACCAGGCAGATTTAATGATTAAGACCAAATGGGGCCCTGACACAATTCATGACAGGGCCCCCCATTTTCCTTTACACTATATATTCGTAAATATAAGGCAACCGACTGGTGTTAATTGACTACATTTTAATCATACTTTTTCTTTCTTATTAAAGTCAACGCTTACCTAATCACGATTGTTTAGCGTGACTTTAACTCCTACAAGCCCACAAATTCTCCACACCCCTTGTACCAATGTTATTTGACACTGTTATTTAGGTTAACACTAATCTCCTTGGCACCCCAATTGGCACACCACCAGCAACAACCTCCCATTGGCACACCATCAGCAACAACCCCCTTGGCACACTATCAGCAGAAACCCCACTTGGCACACCCATCACAACAGCCCCTCCACTCTGGGCACACCACCACAACAAATCACCCACCCCCCTAGGGGATCCCCCCCTGTTCACCCACCAGCATACAAAACAACCCTCCCCCCATTTGTAGTAATGCTGTGCTGCCAACCGAATGCCCAGCCGGCAGTGAATACATAATTTTTAGCAGAGCACGAGCAGGCCAACAGAGCTGGATTTAGCAACCTAGCTTGATTACGCTTGTGCCTGGATGGACGCCCGGGCACCGGGCCCCTAGACACGGCCTTGTGAATAACCCAGCTCTGTTACCAGGAAGCAAAAGGGAGCCGCAGTGGTGGACCGTGATCTTGTAAGTTGGATTTCTCAGCCTGTGAACATATTTAGACTGTATGAGTACCACATATTGGGTTTGGGGTCCTTCACATCATTAACATTTTTACTGAAGGGGTGGAAATGCCCTTTAACGATAATATTGTCCTTATTCTGGCAGAGTAAGCTGAATCATCAGCCTTTGAAGGACTGCTGTTTCACCTGCTGCCTTCTCTGCACACGCTCAAGCTTATAAAAAGCTCATTGAGCAGATGGAGGAAGGAGACATAATTCCTGAAAATAATGAAACTTATCATTAACTATCTGGCTACAAATACATATAATAACTGCTAAAAAAGCAGTTTTGGTTGCAGGCTGATACCTGACAAGTTACCATTTTTTGTTTTAAGGGTGTACGTGCCCTTTAAAAAAGCAAAAGCAGCCCATACTATTTAGGTAAGCACATGCATCATAACGGATATTTTTTTAGGACAGCTATGTTAAATCTTTAAATGTTCTTCTAATCTATAAATTATTAGAAGAAATAAGTATCTTCAGTTAGGAAAATTTCTTTATAGTAAAAAAAGTGAACTGTAGAACTGTCTTCCACTTATGTCAGGCATCCTGCCATAGGAGGCTTCCAGGTGGTGTGGAAAGGGGGCTCGGAGAGGGAGTGGCTTGGGGATGTGACGTTGGTGACGTTATCTAGGGGTGAGCGGAGGTGGAAAGTTATTACAGTAAATGTAACAATAGCATGCATGTTCAGTAATGATACAAGGCACCTCTCTTTAGATTTCACTGTACCAGTTGCAGGGACTATTGGTAGTTCATGAGAATGAGTCATTGAAATCTATTCTAAAATGTACAATCAAGCTTAGGATGTCTCTAACTGTTTTGATATCAAAGTTATATGCACTAAACGTCCCCTTCCTAGTCGGCACCGTTTCTGTGACACACAACATTATGATCTGTACAAAAGCCCTTCCCCAAAAAATGTATCTTTTCTAAGCTATTTATAGGCTGCAATGATTTTCTGTGCTTTCATATGCCTTACTCCTTAAGGGGGAAAAAACATTCCTTTTCAGACTTGTGGCCAACAGTAGTATGCAAGTGACATGCTCCCAGCTAGCGACTAGGGGGTAAGCATGTCACAGCTCTTGTAAATTAAATGACATATAAGGTTAACTTGTAAGCAGGTATCTTTATTTCTAGTTAAAGCAGAGATGTATGGTAGGGTTTTTAACACTACACAGTGGGGCCAGTGTTTTAGTTTTGGAGGTGACATACCCTTTAACCTAAAGGTTCGTACACATGTGCGATGGTGGGTCCCGCCCTGTGACGCACAATATGTTATGAACAAACGTTTTGTGCGATAATCGGCCCGTGTGTAGGCCGTGTAACGTTCCCTGAACGAATGATGTTTCGGCCGATAAAGTGCCTACCACGGGCGGATTATCGCCCAACGGGTCGGGACCCCGCGATCGCACTTGTGTACAGACTTTAAGTGAAACTGCATCCTTTATACCATTATTGCTACTATACTCTGTGCTATCTTACTTGGATGTTTGTATGGTATACAGTAGCAAAAAAAACAGTTTAAAGGCTAAAGATGTTTTGCTCTATTGGCATACCCTGTAACTGTCGTATCCCCATTATTTAAGGCCTCGTCTTCTTTTTTTCAGTCCTTATCTTCTTACTATTAAATACTTTTTTAGTGTGTAGGGTTAATCTTGCTTTGTGCAGCTATCCTTATTTATGTTAGCTAGATTATGGATTTGTTACAATCCTTATTACAGTTTTTATACTTCCCAAGGCTGAGGCCACACTATGGCGATGGTCCCGCATGGGGATTGCATTGCAATCCATAAAATGTTGTGATATTTATAGCGCATGCAATTTTCAAATAAATTGTGAACCCATGTCCCCCACTTCCCCTAGTAACTATTAAAAACACTCTTCTTCAACCTTCCCTAAGCTTAGACACTACTACAACGCACCAATCGGCAGCGTTATTGCGCATTGTTCCACGCTTGCACATGCGATTTTGAAATTTAAAACTGGGAAACTGGAACTGTACGATGATTAGGGACTAACTTACTCTTTGCACTTTAACACTTACCTGTTAGACTGTAGGAACTGTGTGTACTCCCAGGTGTCTTTCACTATATGTATATATACTTTTAGCTATGTGTTTTTAATAATGTATTATCAGTTTCTTTGATAGTAATAAATATGATGTGCACCGCTGGACCGTTGAGGATTATTCTACACTTTAGGTGGGTTAAGGAGACTTGTCTCCACCACCTTTAATAATTTGTATTGGGCTAAATGGTGGTTGTGTGCCACAGGACAGTTTGTCCTGTGTTTAATAGGGTTCTTTCCTCTTTCTCTTTCTATGCTTTATATATCAAGGAATTTGACCTGATTTTTTAAACCCAATTTTCTGTTTTTCTGTACTGACAGCAACTAATGTCACAAGACGCCATTGCCGCGTATAGGTATCGGGCCACGATGTTTGCGGTAATTTTAAGTCCCTTCCTAAATCCTGCAGCGAAGTGCACCTCTTTATATAGGTTTGCAGAAACCCTAATTCATTTCTGATTGGTCATTTTTAATGCTTCCTTTACATGCTTTACATTAACCAATCAGATTTCAGAACTTTCCCCTTCCCGGCAGCCCCTCCTAGCCTCCTGTTCCGAGATTGCCGTGAGCGGGGAAGGGGTTGGGAGGGGCTGCTGGGAAGCAGCGGCGGGGGTCTCCGCCGCCGCGGGGGGTTGTGGGCGGGGTGGGCATGTCTCCCGGGGCGGGTGCGACCACCTGCCGCGGTTTGCCTGCCCACCCTGCCGCGGGTTGCCTGCCCATCCCCGCCGGTTGCCTGCCCATCCCCGCCGCGGGGAGGCTAGTAAAACAGCTGATACTAGCAGTGCAAACACATACTGCCGCTTATAATAGAATCGGCGGTAACAGGTAAGTATCGCCGCGAAGGGTTAACGCTTCGTTAACTTTTCACGGCCGTTTTCGGACATTTATAAATATGCCCCTAAGTTCACAACTAAGTTGGGTACACATAAGATGTTTACGGTCCCACTGACAAATATTTCTATGTATTTCAGTCTGTTGACCAAAATATCTAAGCTGATTTGCAGACATGGCAGTAAATTATGTCCAATGGTGTGGTATCCTATGAACAATAGAAGCCTACATTTAACGTTATCAGTGAATTGCGACTTAAAAGCCTGCCAGTGAATTAAAAAGCAATTAGTTCAATAACTTGGCCAAATTATTTTAAGCCCAGCAACCACGTCACGGTTTGCTTTATTCTGCTGTCCTAACCTTTAATCTTATTAAATTTTACCTTCGTAAGAGACATATTCTCAAACTTTATCTTAGTAACAGTACCTGCCTTTAATGAGATGAAAATCCTGTTGCTCATTTGCTTACTGTCTGGGACTGACTCTCCAGTTTAAGTACTTGAACACATGGCCACTGTGGGGTGGAGCACACATTCCCAGAGGCTTGGACACAACCTCCAATGCAACAAGCTGGGACAAGAATCCAGACTCCCTAGACACCACAGTGTCAGTTCCCCCAGGCAGTGCTACAGTCCCTAACATGTGGACACTTCCGACACACTTAGCGGTAGGGCAGCCACAAGTACCAACCTCCGAAATTGAACGATAGACGCCAGTGGTCAAGGGTGGGAGCCATTGTTTAGGAGATTCCAACAAGGGGTATGGACAACCAGAGAAATGTTATGCTCTTCAACTTTCAGAGACTGAAAGCCGTGTTCTATGCTCTTTCCACTCTTTTTGGCAAGCATCCGAAACCAGAATGTCAGATTCATACGGACAACACTACCACGGCGGCTATATAAACCCACCAGGGTGGGACAAAAAGTCAAACTACTTCAGTTGTCTCTATCCATAATGGCCTGGGCAGAGGCTCACCTACGTCACCTATCTGCTACCTACGTCAGAGGTACAGAACACCATTGGGCAGATTGTCTAAGCCGGCATTTCTAGACCCCAACGAATGGTCACTCAATCAAGAAACCTTCAAGTTGATTTGCCAAGATGGGGTACACCCAGTATAGACTAATGACATCAAGTTAAACAGAAAACTCCCAGTCTACTATTCACTCAAAAGAGATCCTCAGGCAGCCGGAAGGGATGCAAGGCCATAACTTGGGGCTTTCATCTATCATACATTTTCCCCCCCTACCCTTAATCCCAGGGTGTTCAAAAGATCCACAACGACATGCCTTGGGATTTTGATACCCCTAGCCTGGGCCAGGAGGACTTGGTTTGCAGACCTTGTCATTATGTCAGTAAACTTCCATGGCCTCTACCCTTGCAAAACAACCTTCTGTCGCAAGGACCAGTCTTGCATATGAATGTCAAAGACCTAAAGCTTTCAGCATGGCTGACTGAAGGGAAATAATGCAAAGGTTTGGTTCTCGAGGAGGTCATAGTTACCCTTATAAGAGCCATAAGACAGTTACACAAGAAATATATCAAAGGGTTGGGAAGAGCTACCCAAGATTCCCTTGATACTGGAGTTCCTGGTGGAAGGTTAAATAAAGAACTAGCCCCTAGTCCTCTCAAGGTGCAAGTTGCCGCACTGGGAGCCTTTTATAGTACAGACATTGCAGGAGACCCTTTCATCAGGAGTTTTTCAAACAGCCTAGTCTTAAAACCAAAGTTTAGATCCTTTATTCCAAGATGGAATTTGTCAATAGTTCTAAAGGTTAAGCCTACAACCCTTTGAACCGCTTAACCATGCCTATCCAATTCCTCACTTGGAAAACACCCTTGTTGATAGCCCTATGCTCTGCCAAAGAATCAGTGAACTTCAAGTGCTATCATGTAGGGAACCATATCTCCGTATTCTGGAAGAAGGGATCCATTTAAAACTAGATCCGGCCTTCATCCCTAAGGTATCCTCAATTTCCATAGGAAATCTTTTGCTGGCCGTCCATCCGACGCAGTTATCTCAGAAGGAGACCCTATGACCCCAGTGGATGTTAAAAGGTGTTTTATTAATTACCTTTCCAGGGTAAGACTTCAGGAAATCAACCGCCCTCCTGGTCTTGTATTCAGGGTGCTAACAAGGTTAAAACTGCCTCGAAAGCTACCATCGCCAGTGGGTTGAAGTTAGCCATCTCCACGACTTATCAGAGCCTGAATCTTCCAGCTCCAGAACGAGTGAAGGCTCACTCAACCCGGCAGTCCTCTACCCTTCTTGGGCAGCCTATGCAGCACCACTCCAGAGCAAATCTGCAAAGCAGCCACTGGGCCTCATACATACCTTTGTGAGGCATTACAGATTGGACATTTCCACGAAAGGGAAGCGTGTTCTGCAAGTTAAGAACCCTAAAAATTCCTCCCTTAAAGGCATGTCCACCCCCAAAACTATAATCCCCCCACTACTGGCCCCATCATGTAGTGTAGTTTTACTTACCTCACATCCCAGCTCCATAGGGTTCTCCTGGTAGTCCTCCCCCCAAAGTCCCAAAAACTGCCCACCAGGAGGTAGCAAGTCCATATAGGACTCTGCCTCCTACCTGGCCTCCGAAGAAGTTTGGCATGCATACTGCAGCCCTTCTCCCCCTCCCCTCCCCCTCCTCTCCCTTCCGATTAGGATTCCCTCCCCCTACCGTAAAAAGCTTTCACCAGACATTCCCCTGTCCCCCCAGCCTCAACCGCTATGTTAGTTTCCAGAAAAGTGCCCAAACATTACTTACCTTACCTCTTGCCTCCGCTGCTGTATAAAGTTTTGGGGCATTTTCCGAGATACTAACATAGCGCTTGGGAATGGGGGGACAGGGGCATGTCTGGTAAAAAAAAAAAAAATTTAAGGGTGGACATACCCTTTAATTCCCTCACTGCTTTGGGACATCTCAGTATTACAGCTGCCTTGGAGATGAGGAAAATCCAAATTTATACTTACGTAAATTTTCTTCCTTGAATCCCAAGCAGCATAATATTAACCCTATCCTATTAAAACTTTTTTTTTTCTGAGCATATTACTGGCATTCTTTACTGCTTGGGACAAACTCTTGGATTCTTCTGAACTACTGCTCAAAGACACAGGATACTGCAGGTACATTTCCACCATCCACATCCTATCCTTACAACCCAGTGACTTTTAGCAGTGGAGATACCCTCAAATGCCTTCAATGCTTTGAAAAGTATTTTCAGATTTCATTATTTCCATACAGCAGTTCCATGGTAGCCCTTTAATTATATTTTAATGCTTCATAAAAGTTAAATATTTGCTTAGAGCTAACGTGGAATTTACCCAGAAGTCTCTTCATCCTTACTGTATAATATAATGTTATTAAGAATATAGTTCTGAACCAGAAATGTACCAGCAGATAATATTAGTAGAGGTAACTAGGTGGAACCTTCCACACAGTTAGGAATGTTCTGTGCTTAAAGGATTCCGTGTTTATAATTATAAATACAAAATGAAAACCACATGTTTGTAATATATGCATTTTCGCAGATTCTATAACCAATGCCTGGGCCCTGAAATTGACCTCAACCTCTTACTGTATTGATTCTAATTTGCCCTGCATCTTAACTGTAATTTTTTTTTTTTAATTCCTTCTTAGCATAATTGCTTGGAGAGGTATTACATTACTCTTATACATTTGCCATATTAAGCATTTTTGCATGATGTAAATTCGGTTGATCTCGGTAGCTTAGACAGCATGTCACAAGCAAGAAAAGCAACAAAATTGAGCTGCATGTTAAATATTGCTGAGAGCTGTGGGATTTTAATTCTACCTGACTTTCCATCAAATTCCTTTGAGGTGCCACTGCTGAAGAATCCTCTACAAGATTTATGGACTTTTTTGCCACTACAACTGAGTTGATTCAGAATGTATTTTGTGCAATGCATATCCGAAACTCGAATATAGTCGACCCGAGTATAAGCTGAGGTACATTTTTTACCTAAAAAACTGATTGACTGGAGTTTAAGTCGAGGGTAGAAAATATGACCACGGCTGCCTTCTGATTCTGTATCGTTTTGAGGCTTTAGTTGCCCTTTAAATGGACACAATTTCCCATACAGTAGTCCCTAACAGTAATAGCCAATCCAGTATGGCTATTACTGTATGGGACTACTGTGTGGGAATTCTATTTAACAATTCTATTTAAGATTGGTACATCCTCCTGATTCAGTATTGTTTTCCTATAGTTGCCCTTAAATTACAGTAATCCACAATTCCTTGGCACTCCAGATGCTTTAGTTTCTGGAATTGTAGTTTGCAAACATCTGCAGTGGAACTGCACACACCCTCCCCCACCACCCACCCCCTCCCCAGAAAAATGAGCACAATGAGGCTGTGAAATAATGCAGCACTTCAATTACCTGGGTCAGTCAATAACTTGAAACATGAATCCGGCTGCTGCATCAACTGATCCCACATCCACTGATATCCGCCGATTGCCACTACTCGCACCCGGAAGTGAGATAGAATAGGTTTTAGTGATGTCAGTGGATGTGAAATCAGTGGATGCAGCAGCCGCATTCCTCATTCAAGTTAGTGACTGACCTGAGTATAAATCGAGGTCCAGTTTTCAGGTTTTTTACTCGAGTATACTGTATACGGTATATGGCAGTCACAAAGTAATTTAATAACGGAATAACTGCACGTTATCAATTTAAAGCTAATAAAAATAGAAATTGATAGTTTGCTTTCCTTAACAATTATAAAGCTCAATGGAAGTATAGTGATATTTTTTTAGAGTGGCATTGATATTAATTGTATTTTTTAAAACAACATTATGAAACATATATACATTAATTAGCTGCTAGACTTAGAAGCTAAACATCATTATAAGGAACCATAAGGTTTTTTTTGAATTTTTACATGTACACTTTTGTAGTGTCTATATTAAAGGTGTGCACACATTTAAAAACATTTTAAAGAGGTGGGGGTTCCATAAGAAAAACCTAGAGATCATTTTCATTTTCACAGGCATTTGACTTTTAAAGAATGCTGGAAGACAGTGGTTCATCAATATTTTCAGAGTTACTAGATGTAACCATCAAAGTCTTATGTATAGAACATCAGTCTCTTTCTTGCAATTCGTTACTTGCACTAAAATAGAATGAAGGTCAGCTAACTTCCATTAACTTAGAAGATGTCAATGATCACTTCTTGCATAAAAATCAGACTAACAGATCTTGAGAAGCACAGAAGATGAAATATTGTCTGTATAGAAATATAGCAGAAACTGTCAAATCTCAAATTTTTATAGAGTTTATTACAGCCTTCATCTTTGTCTTCTCTCTAACGAATTTTCAACATTGACAGCTCTTGATGTTTGAAAAGGTTAGACTTGTTTCCTAATAAATATTCCTTTTTTTCAGTAAAAGACATACTAATTGGAGTTATCCAAGAAAGTCACACAACACCGAACACATAGGGGCATATTGGAAACAAAAAATTCCACAAGAAATTCAGTTCAACATTTTTTTTTACATTCTCATAATCATGTCCACAGCTTAATCATTCTTTCAGCACCTGTGGGTGCGTTCCATTCTTGAAGCATTTCGGTTTATTGTGCATCATTATTGTAAATTTATCAAATTCCTGTTTGTAATTTTGGTGGAGGCTGCACATATCAAATATACAGTATATCAAAAGTTATATTTAAGGTGAACATACCCTTTACTAGGAGCTACCAAAAAGTGGGGAATATATAATATTACATATAGGAAAGGTGTATATGTACAGTATGTGTGTAATTTCTCCACTTTTATCATCTAAATGTCAATAATAAATGTATATGAAGTGTAGTATTGAATTATATTAGAACAGACAAAATACTGTATATAAAGTTTGAAAAATACTCACAGAGCTGGTACTCCTATTGTAAATGGATTATTTAAACTGAATGTTTAGCCACCCCCTGTTACTGCTAAAATGTCTGCATGAGTTTAGACAAATTAAAACCTAAATGATCTTTACTGTCTGCTTTAGTATCACACCCAATTATGTGCTGTTTTGTGTTAGTCTTCACACCCAATTTGTCATTTTGACTATTCCATTTAAATAGGGGTACCAGCTCTGAAAATACTTTTGTTTTGTGCCTAATATAACTCAGTACTATTCTTTATATACATTAATTTATAGTCATTTATATAGTAATATGAAAAAATTACACACATACATATAACCTTTTCTGTGGTAATTTATATAACCCCCAAACCCGTAGTACCGTACCTCCTAAAAACCTAAACAATCTCCTATAAATTATTGTATACTATAGAAAGGATATAACATTAATCTTTATATGATTAAAATAATCTCTGTATCTCTGATTCAGGCTGTGAACGCAGTTTATGTTTATCTCTGTAAATGAGCACATTTATAACTAATAGTAGGTTTACATTGATTTCTTTGTATGGAATTATTATAAGAATTAGAGGGGCATTATTACCAAAAGACCTATTTGAAACACTTGTGAAACAACTAAGGTACATTTCAAACACTAAATACTTTCATCCCACTGTTAGCATGTGATTATTCAAATTAAAATATCTAAACATCATAAAATGATGTTACTTTCACAGAGTACCGTGGATTATTGCCCTTTCCCCTCCTGGTTTGCATGGTTGCACATGACTCACTCTTATAAATCTCTCCCATCAGATAGAAATTTGTTACCTTCTAAATTTGTTCTACATTACATCAAGATGTTAGTGAAACATTTCTTTTTGAATTACCTACTCTCTACCTTTTCTTTTATAATATTTTCATTGAGTCATGGACTGTACCTTTATGCCAAATGTTTTCCGGGTCTTAAGTGAAAAATACGTGTATGCCAGGTGCTGAGCTGAAATTTTCTAATATCTCAATTACATTTTCAGGCTGTTTGATTGTTGCCGGTTGTTAAACAAAAGGCTTGAAAATAAAACAAACTTTCCATCGCTAGGCCTAATTAGTTGCATGAAAATGTTTTTAACTGCTAATTTATAAAAGCTTCAGTTTCATAACTGTATGTCTTGCCAGTACTATTTTGTAAAACTGTTTTCTTCATTGGAATTACTTCATATATTTTAATTACTAAAAACTAAAGCCAACTCTGGCTCAAGAAGATCATGATCATCTGCAGTTAATATTACCATGTGTTTTTACTTACCCAAAATTTTGTGAATACTTACAAAAAAGCTGAAGTAACAAGTATTGTTATAATTCATTATATTTAAGAAAATGAATGTGTGGCCCATATGTTAATAAATCTTTTGCATTTGTGAGTTACAGAAATAACTAGCAAAAAAATCTTTCTTAATGAATGAAAGTTTCTGTCATTTAAAGGGAAACTATAGTCTTGATACAGTCTCCTCTATTAAAAAGAGATCTCCCAGAAATGATTGCAAGCTTTTATTATTCTGGTTCTTCAAGGACCCGAAAGGGGCAACATGGGGCGGGTATTTAAATGCGAGGCGCCACTATTTCATGAATACGGCCTTATGTTCATAATTTTTATGACCGGATCATATACGTATATACTCGAGTATAAACTGAATTTTTTAACCTTAAAAAATATCTTGAAATCTCCCCTCCATTTATACTCAGGTCTGTGTGCTAACTGGATGCTGCAGGACAAAATAGCCCTAAGAAACAAAAGCTGTACAATGTACACAGAGAATCCTCTTGATTTCAGTGGGTTGGCATTGTTGTCCTGCTCACTCAGATCAGCTCAGACTGCAAGGCAATCTGTGTATGGGACTTTCTATGGGGCTGTTTTATGGGACTTTCTATGGGCTGTGTATGGGACTTTTTAGGGGACAGTTTAGGGACTTTCTATGGGGCTGTGTATGGTCTTTCTATGGGGCTGTGTATAGACTTTCTATGGGGCTGTGTATCATTATGGGACTTTCTATGGGCTGTGTATGGACTTTCTATGGGACTGTGTATTGGACTTTCTATGGGGCTGTGTATGGGGCCTTTGATGGGACTGTGATTGGACTTGCTACGGGCTTTGTATGGGACTTTCTATGGGGCTGTGTATGGGCCTTTTGATGGGACTGTGTAATGGACTTTCTATGGGGCTGTGTATGGGACTTTCTATGCTGCTGTGTATGGGACTTTATATGTGGCTGTGTATGGGACTTTCTATGGGACTATGTACTGGACTTTTTATGGGACTGTGTATGGGACTTTCTATGGGACTGTGTATTGGATTTTCTATGGGGCTGTGTATGAACTATGTAGGGGGCATGTTTGGACTTTCTATGGGGCTGTGTATTGGACTTTCTATGGGACTTTAAATGGGGCTGTGTATGGGACTTTCTATGGGCTGTGTATGGAATTCTCTATGGGGCTGTGTATTGGACTTACTTTGGGCTGTGTATTGACTTCTATGGAAATTTCTATGGGGCTCTGTATTGGACTTTCTTTGGGGCTGTGTATTGGACTTTCTATGGGATTTTTTATGAGGCTGTGTATTGGACTTTCTATGGGACTGTGTATGGAACTTTCTGTGGGGCTGTGTATTAGACTTTATTTGGGGCTGTGTATTGGACTTTCTATGGGACTTTCTATGGGGCTGTGCATGGGACTTTCTCTGGGGCTGTGTATGGACTTCTATGGGGCGTGTATGGGATGTTTTATTGGACTGTCTGTGGACTATTTCGGGCTTTTGTATGGGACTTTCATGGACTGTCTTTGGACTATCTATGGGCTGTGTATGGACTTTTTATGGGGCTGTGTATGGGACTTTCTATGTGGCTTGTTGTAGAACTTTCTATGGCTGTGTATGGGACTTTCTATGGGACTGTGTATGTGGCTGTTTATGGGACTTTCTATGGGGCTTGTATTGGACTTTCTATGGGTTTATGGTACTTTCTATAGGATGTGTTATGGGGCTGTGTATGGGACTTTCTATGGAACTATGGGCTGGCTATGAGAGAATTCAACCCTTGGTTTATACTCGAGTCAACAGTTTTCTTAGTTTATCATTAAAATAAGTACCTCAGTTTATATTTGGATGTGTTTATACTCGAGTATGTACGGTATGTATGAACGCATTTTATAATTGTACGATCGCTGTGTATTGGACTTTCTATGGGACTTTTTATGGGGCTGTGTATGGACTTTCTATAGGGCTGTGTATGGACTTTCTATAGGGCTGTGTATGGGACTTTTTATGGGGTTGTGTATGGGACTTTATATGGGGCTGTGTAGGGACTTTCTAATCCCATAGAGAATTCCATACACAGCCCCATAGAAAGTCCAATACACAGCCCCATTTAAAGTCCCATAGAAAGTCCAATACACAGCCCCATAGAAAGTCCAATACACAGCCCCATACACAGTCCCATAGAAAGTCCAATACACTGCCCCATAGAAAGTACAATACACAGCCTCATAGAAAATCCAATACACAGTCCCATAGAAAGTCCCATACACAGTCCCATAGAGAATTCCATACACAGCCCCATAGAAAGTCCAATACACAGGTAGTACTGAGTAAAGACATCAAATGGACCTCCTTCGGATGTGGTTTGCATTCCCTACAGTGCGCGTCATATGGTCGGAAATCACGACACCTGCATTAGAGGGACTGTAGGTCATAAAGGCCATAGAGAGGACCAGAATGAAGGTTAACAGGGCATTAGTAAGTTTGTAGCCAGAAATGGGGGTAGGTCATCAGTCACAGGAATTTTGAGATGGACAAACAAGTCTGGTTCATTGGTGATGGAGTAGTACCCTTAAACAACATTGGACTGGACTTCTTAAACTTTGATATAAGGAGGGTTTAAAACACGGCATAGTCGGTGTGGGGGAACAGAAAGTCATAAGGTGTCAAGACTTTTGTCTTGGCGGAGGGTCAATGGAAGTGGCGGGGTAAAGGTGGTGGAGTTAGCCCACAGGGTGGCAGCTCCAGGTTCGGTGTAACAGTGGCCAACGGGAGGCAAGGACAATAGGCGCTCACAGTCGGTGCTCCTACGATGAGCAGAACTTCAAGATAGTCCCAGTGATCCATCAGCAGGAAAGTTGATACAAAGTTGATACATTGTTAAACGGTTATATATGCTATCTGGTATATCTGTATATAATTATATAAGTTAAATGGTAAAAGGTGGTTTATTGAAAAAACATGTATGTAACAAAGCTGTGACCCCTTTTGCTCCACTCTAAGTCTCCCTTGTCGTAAAGGGAAGGGAAGAGGGGAGGGAGCAGAAAGGGGTGCAAGGAAAGTACATAGGTAAGCGGCAAAAGCAGTAAAGGTTTGGGTTGGTCAAAAGCATCCCTCTTACCTCTGCCAAGTGCCACTTGGGGACGCAGCGCTATAAAATATAAAATATAGAAAGGCGGTACAAGGGGGACAATAAATGAATACATATTATATACATAAGTATGTGCATCATAAAATTTATAAGTTCTTAAAACATGTAACATGAGGAAAGAGGTTCCGCCCGTAGAGTTACAATCTAATTTGCTTTTCCATGGCTTAGCCCCATACACATAGAGGGGAATATGCCATACTGCAATGGCTCAAGTCCCTTACATTTAATATATTAATGTGGACTGGCCGAATTACAATGGTGTTTTCCCAAGTGTCGAATATACACAGCTGATAGTTTAAGGATATGCTTGGCATTAAAGGGAAACTGTTGTCTTCATAAAATGCCTTTATTAAAAAGAGCACAATCTACCTTTAAAATGACTCCAGGATCATGCTTCTACAGTAGCTTCAGTCTACCAAAGTTACAGCAGTACAGAGGATGTTTATTGCTAGTTCTGTGATCTGTGACATCACCAGAATATTGTGGTCTGTCTCCAAGTTTACGGTTGGAGCATGTCCACTGCTAAGACTAAGAGCATCATCAGTACATAATAAGCCCTGTCCTGGAATTCTAAATCATTTTTAAAGCTAGCCAACAAGCCTTTACAAAATGAGTGAAAAAAACTTTTCCTTTCCCTAAGGGCGCCATTGGTAGAGGAAAGGCTAGACAATAGTTCCATGTGTAAAAGCTTCAGATAAGATAGATTTTTTACAGGTGGGGCTTCTTACACAGAACATCATCTTACTGTACAGAGATTAAACTGACAGGACAGACGAAACTGTAATTTTACAAGCCTATAACTTAAGATCAGAGAGACATAATCACAGGCTTGTTTGAATGGTATGAACGAGCTCTGTTAAATAAAGAACACTTGTATAGAGACCACAGACCCTTTAAATAATTAAATACATGTGGGTGAGATCACCCAGAGCCCCGAGCTTTGGTTAATCTGCTGAAGGACATTTTCCCAGAGCAAATGCAGCTCGGGGGGGGGGGGTTGATTTCTCCAAAATGTGTTCAAACATTATATACAGTGATGGTCGGTTGAGAAATTAGAAATACCATTACAGCATGTTCCTGCTTGTCCCTTACAGGTATTCTTGCAGCAGTCAAAACATGGGCATGGAACCAGGTTCTAATCCTAGGGGCATTTAAAACTGTTATGTACCTTGAAAGAGAGGAAATCTTAATTAAAATAATTACATTTTTGGATTATTCTTATAAAGTGTGTGTGGTTTTAATTTGAATGAAATCCAACTTTGCTGTGCACTTTACCCACAAGAAAATAATCTTATCCTCCAATAAACAAGGATGCAGCCAATGTCTACAAAACAATCAATCATCATTACTTAACATCATTTAAAGGCAAATAATCCCATACCTACTGTATTAGTTTCTATTTAAATACTTTTTTGGCTTTAAGGTGGAAAGGAGGAATCTATGAGCCAAAAGTACCAGACAGCATCACTAAGTGTGCAAGTAAGTAAAAATCCTTTCGTATACCTTAATATGCAGAAATAATTTAAAGGAACAGTACATTAAAAATATTTTTTAAAAGTCTATTACTTTCAAACTATAATTCACAGGAGGTAGGATTGGGTATTTCTACTTTGTGTGTAGAGTGCATGTCTAGTGCTAAAGTAGTTAAACCCTCACGAGGGTTCATTAGATACAGTGGCATATCTACAGTTCTGGGGGACCACCAATGTAGTATTGGACTTGGCCCCCATATTCATCCCTGCCCCACCACTTCCACTGCTACCCACAATGCTATTCACCTTTATGAAAATGATTTAGACGTGGCTAGGCCCAGAAAGCTGAGTGGCCTGCAAACCACCAAGTTTAATAGATAGACAGATTGATCAATAGACAGACAACACACAGAGACAGATAGACAGATATATAAATAGATATGGAGACAGACATATAACACAGAAGATAGATAAAGCACAGACAGACACATAGATAAACAGAATAGACAGATAAACAGACACAGATAGATATACAGAGACAGATAGATAAATAGACAGGCAGACACAGACACATAACAGATACATATGACAACAGTCAGTAGATATAACCAGTTCACTGTCCTTCAAGTATGTGGCACCAACCTGAATGGGCTCCTCACAGAAAAAGCTGGAAGAGCTTTAACATCCTCTGTTCTCTTCTGTTAAATTAAAGGGCATCTATAGTGAAATTATACATTGCTCAAATTCAGGCATAAAAAAGGACAAACTCATGGTCTGCAGCTGATGAAGGATCAACTTGTGGTCTGAACATGTTGTGCTATGTCTCCTAATAAATTATTCGGCCACAGATGGATTGACAATGGAATGTCTGTCCCGGTCTTTTTCTGATAAAAAAAAAAAAAGGTTAGTGTATGCTGCCTTATTTCCATCTTCCTCTGTGGCTCCGTGTTTGCACACAGCGAATTACTGCAGAGGTCCCCACTCCGTCCCCTCTCTGGTCATTTCCACGTTATATAATAAGGCTGTGAACCAAGCCACTCATGCACATTAATCCTCCTCACGTCACTCTAAATTTTGTAAACAAAACAAAAACCTCTGTATGTAAGCCTGTAGAGAGGACGTGTCTCTGTTGTTCAGGAGACACTTGTTACATAAGGAGTGGGAGGGGGTGAGTTAAGAGACTGAGTCCTGCCTTATAACTGCAGCCCGATCTCCCTTTAACAGGCAATAATTGGTGAGTTTGGGAGGAGGGGGACCCAGTGCTGTTCTTTTTGCTTTTTTCTCCATTATTTACCAAGCATTTTAGTGAGCAGGAAGGATTCATTTAAAGACTACACACTACACTGGCATGCTATTATTGACAGTTCAGGCAGAAGTGGTGTATTGAAATCGTTGATCTCAGGACAGAGGAGGAAACTGAAGAAAATAAAGTTACTCTGGGGTTGGGGGGGGGGTCCTATTCCAGACTGGTGGTAAGAGCAACATTGTATCCTCTGCCCAGAGGTGATTAGCATGTATAATGTTGTGATTACCAATGTTGCATTACTGGCAGATCTGGGGGGAGAATGCTAGTGCTTTAAGCTGCTTTTGCCTCTGCAGTTTTAAGCTGGATAGATTGTGACAGGCAAGACACTTGGTGCCCCCTGAACACAAGGCCCGGTTGCATTGCGACCCCTATCTTATGCCACTGCTCAGATAGTCCCACCCCTTAAACTTCCACCTTTTACAAGGTATACTTAGGGCTAGGCTTCACTAAACAGCGACGCAGTGCAATAGCAATGTTGCGGTGGGCATCCTTTGATGTTGCCTATGGCAGCGCATGCCATATGCACCAAAAATGGTGATCGAATGCGCTGCAAAAATGGGCAAATGCACAGCGCAAGGCAGCGGACATAGTGGGGCCTCTTACCTAGACTTACATTGGCATGCCCTAGCTCACACGCTAGCGCAACGCACAGCGTGCACGGAAACGTGCAGAAAATATCCTAGTGGGGCCTAGTCCTTGTAGATACTTGGTGCAGAGCTTGTAAGGTTCTGGTGATTACATTTCTTATCAGGTGATCGTACAATTATAAATGCGTTCATAACTACCTACATACCGAGTATAAACCATCCCAAATATAAACTGAGGTACTTATTTTTAACTGATAAACTAGGAAAACTGCTTGACTCCGATAAACCGAGGGTTGATATTCTCTCATAGCCAGCCCATAGTTCCATAGAAAGTCCATACAGCACCAGGAATAGACTGTCAACCCCACATTAGAAAATAGAAAGTTCAAGGTGCATCACTCAAAAATACAAAAAGTATTAAAAGTCAATATAACAGCATGGTTTGATATAGCAGCAGCAACGTTTCGGAATGATCCTATCCCTTTATTTAGCATTTTTACTACTACAAGTTATACCTAAAAACTTTTTCTGTCCCATGACAGGAGTAGAGTTGGCTTAACTTCCTAAAGTTTGGGGGTTTTCGAACTTCCGAACTTTAGTAAAAGTTGGGAAATTCAATAGTTCGAAAATGGACCCATTAAAGTCAATGGGGACAAATAGTTTGAAAGTTCGGATTACATCATTTAAAATAACAATGGTAACTTACTAAACACTAACTTCCACAATCAGCCAATGTCGAGATCAGCCAATTGTCAGGGTTACTTACGAAATCGAACACTAAGGGTTACCGAATGCTACATTTCTCAAGGTTTTATCTTTTCTTTTGGAAATGAGATTGTGTAGATATTGAAATCCATCAATAAAAAGAAAAGATGCTAGTGCGTGTGGTTATGCGACTCATAGCACAGCTACAAAGTATATACTGAGTAAAAAAAGGTATCCTTTACAATTGTAAAAAATCTTTATAGATAGTCAGGGTTGTCACCTTGCATTTTAATTTTTTAAGAAGAGGATGGGTATACCTCACGAGGTATAACCCTGCTTGAAAGTTATGCATCCACCCTGTAACCTTCTTTTTAATCTGTTAAATTGAATTTTACTTGGTCTGGGTGAAAACTATCAAATTCAAATATTGCAATTAGAGATGGCTGAAACGGAAGTTTTGTTCCGTTTTTGGATTTACGGAACTCAAGAAAAACCTAAGATCGCAAATAGAACTTACATTCGAGGGTTTGGAAGTATTTTCGAGGGTTACTAAATAAGGGTGGCCAGTTTCGGATGTAAGTTTGGGTTTGGAAACAAGGGGTTCCGTGTCGGATCCAGGTCTGAGTCATATTGCAATCCATCTTTTTTCTGTAAATGTCTGTGGACTGTTTTCCATTCTTCTTCACCACTAGTACACTAGAAACAGAATGCTTATACATGGTGCATGTAAATTTAATATTAGTGACACATTACAGAAATCTCCTTCCCAAATTTGCATTTACTATTGAAAGGAGACCCTCCCTTACTCTTTCATTTTGGATATATGGACATGTCCAAGAGCATATACATTAAATTATCATTCCTTAACCTTATATTTAGGCGTACCTGTGCAGATTTTTTTCTCAAATTGACTTTAATGGGTCTTTCCGCAAATTTTAAAATCTTTTCAAAAATCTATTAATCAGCGCCATGCTTTCATAACATACGTTAAGAATTCCAGGACACAGTAATCCATAGAACTCTGTGCTTTTAGAAGATTTTCTGAAAAAATAAATTAATATGATTCAAATGTTGAAATCAAACCCACTAAATGTCAATCTCCCACATGTCCTGAATAAATGGTATGCCATATGCGTGGGTGCACACAGAGACGTGGCCACCATTAACTCAAATGAGAAACATGCACAACTGCAATTACAAGAAAAAACCAAAATGCTCTGTAATTTGAACCGCTACTCTTTAAAGGAAACAGAATAGAAACTTAAGTTTCAACATAAATGTGGATCAAATATTAGTTTTATGGCTAAATACAAACTCAAGTTTAACAGACATTGATTCAAGGCCATGGGTGGTACATTTACAACTGCAGCTATTAAATTCCAATAGTTGTACAAAACAGATATGCTATGTGTAGGTGATCGTACAATTATAAATGCGTTCATAAATACCGTAAATACTCGAGTATAAACCATCCCAAATATAAACTGAGGTACTTATTTTTAACTGATAAACTAGGAAAACTGCTTGACTCCAGTATAAACCGAGGGTTGATATTCTCTCATAGCCAGCCCCATAGTTCATAGAAAGTCCATACACAGCCCCATACACAGTCCTATAGAAAGTACCATACACAGCCCATAGAAAGTCCAATACACAGCCCCATAGAAAGTCCAATACACAGCCCCATAGAAACCAATACACAGCCCCATAGAAAGTCCATACACAGCCACATACACAGTTCCATAGAAAGTCCCATACACAGCCCCATAGAAAGTCCCAACACAGCCCATATAAAGTCCCATACACAACCCCATAAAAAGTCCCATAACAGCCCTATAGAAAGTCCATACACAGCCCTATAGAAAGTCCCAACACAGCCCCATAAAAAGTCCCATAGAAAGTCCAAACACAGCGATCGTACAATTATAAATGCGTTCATACATACCGTACATACTCGAGTATAAAACCACCCAAAATAAAATGAGGTACTTACTTTTAACTGATAAACTAAGAAAACTGCTTGACTCGAGTATAAACCAAGGGTTGACATTCTCTCATAGCCAGCCCCATAGTTCCATAGAAAGTCCCATACACAGCCCCATACACAGTCCTATAGAAAGTACATAAACAGCCCCATAGAAAGTCCATACAAAAGCCCATGAAGCCCATACACAGCCACATACACAGTCCCATAGAAAGTCCCATACACAGCCCCATAGAAAGTTCCATACACAGCCACATAGAAAGTCCCATACACAGCCCCATAAAAAGTCCCATACACAGCCCCATAGATAGTTCCACAGACAGTCCCATTGAAAGTCCCATACACAGCCCGATAGATAGTTCCACAGACAGTCCAATAAAACATCCATACACAGCCCCATAGAAAGTCCAATACACAGCCCCATAGAAATTCCCATAGAAAGTCCAATACACAGCCCCAAAGAAAGTCCAATACAGAGCCCCATAGAAATTTCCATAGAAAGTCCAATACACAGCCCCAAAGTAAGTCCAATACACAGCCCCATAGAGAATTCCATACACAGCCCCATAGAGAATAACATAGCAGATGCATTGTGTTTGCCAGTGGCACAGATTCTGACAGTTGGCCCCAACAGCCAAGAACCATCCATGCCCCCTTGCTGTGGGAATTAGCGGCACTGGACTTGCTGAATTGGCAAAAAGATCCTTAGCGCAGAACACATGAAAAAATATGCCAAAGTCTGGACAAAAGATCCAGTAGTTAGGCAGGCCTTAAAGGGTTATCGGAAGGGACCCATTCAAACAGACCAATGAGACCAATTACATTGTGGTGTTACAAGCACTAGTGGCAAAGTTAGGGGACATATTTTTTCAGCATATGAATTTGAGTAATTTAAGGTAGCATTAAACTGGATTCTTTAGTGCCTTGATATTGGCGAAATACTGCCGCCATCAAGTAAAGGAAAAGGGGAATAAGTGGTCAGATATAACGTAGCGAGGGTACAAGTATCAATATGGTTACCATATCAAAACGGACCGAATGGGAAAAGGTAGGACTGTTAAGTTAGCAGCCATAGGTAGTACGGTGATGCCTAGTACGCTGCGTGACCAGCCTCTAGAGATTAGGCCACAAGGAAATGGTCCTCGTTATACACCTAGATGGTTCAGCTTATCCCGCTACAATTTATAGCAATCCTGAGAAAAGGGTTAGCGAGCTTGGACTTCCACCAAAGGATAAGGGTCCCACTCTTTCGTTGTAGGTGCAGCCACTGAGGCAGCTCAGCGGGGCCTCAGCAATGCAGAAATCAAGAGGATAGAAAGGTGGCAGTCGGACAGGTTTAGAAGCTACATACGCCCACACAAATTACTTATGTAGTTAAGCATGATGGCCCCATAAATCACAGCAAGAACTTACTTTCTCTTTAGATCAACCGGCAGAGTTTTGATCATGGGACATTCTTTTATCCACTATGAAGCAAGTCGGCCTCGATCAGAGGAAAGGGTTTACAACTGGGGTTTGATAGGGAGGAGATAGTGGTTCATTTGCTAGGGCATAGGGGTATGCTATGGCGCAATTTTTTGCCCAATTTATGGAATACATACGTCTTCATGGCCTCCTCATATTCTAAATTTCACCTAGGGGGTAATGACCTATGCGCAGTACTGAGTAAAGACATCAAATGGACCTCCTTCGGATGTGGTTTGCATTCCTACAGTGCGCGTCATATGGTCGGAAATCACGACACACCTGCTTAGGGGACGTAGGTCATATAAGGCCATAGAGAGGACCAGAATGAAGGTTAACAGGGCCATTAGTAAGTTTGTAGCCAGAAATGGGGGTATGGTCATCCAGTCACAGGAATTTTGAGATGGACCAAACAAGTCTGGTTCATTGGTGATGGAGTAACCCTTAAACAACATTGGACTGGACTTCTTTAACTTTGTATAAAGGAGGGTTTAAACACGGCATAGTCGGTGTGGGGAACAGAAAGTCATAAGGTGTCAAGACTTTCTGTCTTGGCGGAGGGTCACTGGAAGCTGGCTGGTGTAAAGGTGGTGGAGTTAGCCCACAGGGTGGCAGTCCCAGGTTCGGTGTCAACAGTGGGCCAACGGGATGGCAAGGACAATAGCGCCATCAAGTCGGTGCTCCTACGATGAGC
The DNA here is from genome assembly GCA_019447015.1 of Hymenochirus boettgeri. Lineage (NCBI taxonomy): Eukaryota > Metazoa > Chordata > Amphibia > Anura > Pipidae > Hymenochirus > Hymenochirus boettgeri. The sequence continues at coordinate 237,362,614 of CM033470.1, forward strand.
AGAACTTCAAGATAGCTCCAGTGATCCATCAGCAGGAAAGTTGATACAAAGTTGATACATGTTTTAAACGGTTATATATGCTATCTGGTATATCTGTTATATTTAATTATATAAGTTTAAATGGTAAAAGGTGGTTTTATGAAAAAACATGTATGTAACAAAGTGTGACCCCTTTTGCTCCAACTTAAGTCTCCCTTGTCGTAAGGGAAGGGAAGAGGGGGGAGCAGAAAGGGGGTGCAAGGGAAAGTACATAGGTAAGCGGGCAAAAGCAGTAAAGGTTTTGGGTTGGTCAAAAGCATCCCTCTTACCTCTGCCAAGTGCCACTTGGGGACGCAGCGCTATAAAATATAAAATAGAAAGGCGTACAAAGGGGACAATAAATGAATACATATTTATATACATAAGTATGTGCATCATAAATTTATAAGTTCTTAAACATGTACATGAGGAAAGAGGTTCCTGCCCGTAGAGCACAATCTAATTCTGCTTTTACCATGGCTTAGCCCCATACACATAGAGGGGAATATGCCCATAGCTGCAATGGCTCACGTCCCTTACTTTAATATATCTAATGTGGATCTGGCCGAATTACAATGGTGTTATTCCCAATGTGCGAATTACCAACTGATGTTTAAGGATATGCTGGCATAAAGGGAAACTGTTGTTTCATAAAATGCCTTTATTAAAAAGAGCACACTCATCCTTTAAAATGACTCCAGGATCATGCTTCTACAGTAGCTTCAGTTATCCAAAGTTACAGCAGTACAGAGGATGTTTTTATTGCTAGTTTGTGATCTGTGCATCACCAGAATATTGTGGTCTGTCTCCAAGTTTCGGTTGGAGCATGTCCACACTGCTAAGACTAAGAGCATATCAGATACATAATAAGCCCTGTCCTGAATTCTAAATCATTTTTAAAGCTAGCCACAAGCCTTTACAAAATGAGTGAAAAATAAACTTTTCCTTTCCCTAAGGTGCCCATTGGTAGAGGAAAGCTAGACAATAGTTCCATGTCTGTAAATAGCTTCAGATAAGATGATTTTTACAGGTGGGGCTTCTTACACAGAACATCATCTTACTGTCACAGAGATTTAAACTGACAGGACAGACCAGGAACTGTAATTTTACAAGCCTATAACTTAAGATCCAGAGAGACATCACACCGGCTTGTTTGAATGGTGATGAACGAGCTCTGTTAAATAAAGAATACTGTTAGAGACCACAGTTACCCTTAAATACTTAAATACATGTGGGTGAGATTCACCCAGAGCCCCGCAGCCTTTGGTTAATCTGCTGAGGACATTTTCCCAGAGCAATGCAGCTCGGGGGGGGGGGGTTTGATTTCTCCAAATATGTGTTCAAACATTATATACAGTGTTGGTCGGTGAGAAAATCTAGAAATACCATTACCAGCTGTTCTGCTTGTCCCCCTTACAGGTATTCTTTGCAGCAGTCAAAACATGGGCATGGAACAGTTCTAATCCTAGGGGCATTTAAAACTGTTATGTACCTTGAAAGAGAGGAAATCTTAATTAAAATAATACATTTTTGGATTATCTTTATAAAGTGTGTGGTTTTAATTTGAATGAAATCCAACTTTGTTCTGTGCACTTTACCCCACAGAAAATAATCTTATCTCCATAAACAAGATGCACAATGTCTACAAACACTCAAATCATATACTAACATCATTAAAGGCAAATAATCTCCATACACGTTTAGTTTCTATTTAAATACTTTTTGGCTTTAGCTTAAAGGACTCCGGAGGGAATCTATGAGCAAAAAGTACCAGACAGCATCACTAAGTGTGCAAGTAAGTAAAAATCCTTCGTATTCCTTAATATGCAGAAATAATTTAAAGGAAAGTACATTAAAAATATTTTTTAAAAGTCTATTAATTTCAAACTATAATTCACAAGGAGGTAGGATTGGGTATTTCTACTTCTGGTGTTAGAGTGCATGTCTAGTGCTAAAGTAGTTAAACCCTCCACGAGGGTCATTCAGATACAGTGGCATATCTACAGTTCTGGGGACCACCAATGTAGTATTTGAGCGGCCCCCATATTCATCCCTGCCCCACCACTTCCACTGCTACCCACAATGTATTCACCTTTATGAAAATGATTTAGCGTGGCCTAGGCCCAGAAAGCTGAGTGGCCTGCAAACCACCAAGTTTAATAGATAGACAGATGATCAATAGACAGACACACACACAGAGACAGATAGACAGATATATAAATAGATATGGAGACAGACATATACACATAGATAGAATAAAGACACAGACAGACATAGATAAACAGATAGACAGACAGATAAACAGACACAGATAGATATACAGAGACAGATAGATAAATAGACAGGCAGACACAGACACATAACAGATACATATTGACAAACAGTCAGATAGATATAACCAGCTTCACTGTCCTCTCAAGTATGTGGCACCAACCTGAATGGCTGTGCCTCACAGAAAAAGCTGGAAGAGCTTAACATCCCTTGTTCTCTTCTGTTAAAATTAAAGGGCATCTATAGTGAATTTATACATTGCTCAAATTCAGGCATAAAAAAGGACAAACTCATGGTCTGCAGCTGTGAAGGATCAACTTGTGGTCTGAAACAGTTGTGCTATGTCTCCTAATAAATTATTCGGCCACAGATGGATTGGCAATGGAATGTCTGTCTCCGGTCTTTTTCTTGATAAAAAAAAAAAGGTTAGTGTATGCTGCCTATTTCATTTCCTCTGTGGCTCGTGTTTGCACACAGCTGAATTACTGCAGAGGTTCCACTCCCGTCCCTCTTGGTCATTTCCACGTTAATAAACGGCTGTGAACCAAGCCACTCATGCACATTAATCCTCCTACACGTCACTCTAAATTTTGTAAACAAAACCAAAACCTCTGTATGTAAGCTGTAGAGAGGACGTGTCTCTGTTGTTCAGAGAGACATTGTTACATAAGGAGTGGGAGGGGGTGAGTTAAGAGACTGAGTCCTGCCTTATAACTGCAGCCATCTCCCTTTAACAGGCAATAATTGGTGAGTTTGGGAGGAGGGGGACCCAGTGCTGTTCTTTTGCTTTTTTCTCCATTATTTACCAAGATTTAGTGGCAGGAAGGATTCATTTAAAGACTACACACTACACTGGCATGCTATTATGACCGTTCAGCAGGAAGTGTGTATTGAAATCGTGATCAGGACAGAGGAGGAAAACTGAAGAAAATAAAGTTACTCTGGGGTTGGGGGGGGGGTCCTATTCAGATCTGGTGGTAAGAGCAACATTGTATCCTCTGCCCCAGAGGCTGATTAGCCTGATATAATGTTGTGATTACCAATGTTGCTATTACTGGCAGATCTGGGAGAGGAGAATGCTAGTGCTTTAAGCTGCTTTTGCCTCTGCAGTTTTAAGCTGGATAGATTGTGACAGGCAATGACACTTGGTGCCCCCTGAAACACAGGGCCGGTTGATTGCGACCCTATCTTATGCCACTGCTCAGATAGTCCCACCCCTAAACTTCCACCTTTTACAAGGTATACTTAGGGTAGGCTTCACTAAACAGCGACGCAGTGCAATAGCAATGTTGCGGGGGCATCCTTTGATGTTGCCTATGGCAGCGCATGCCATATGCACCAAAAATGGTGATCGAATGCGCTGCAAAAATGGGCAAATGCACAAGCGCAAGCAGCGGACATAGTGGGGCCTCTTACCTAGACTTACATTGGCATGCCCTAGCTCACACGCTAGCGCAACGCACAGCGTGCACGGAAACGTGCAGAAAATATCCAGTGGGGTAGTCCTTGTAGATACTTGGTGCAGGCTTGTAAGGTTCTGTGAATTACATTTCTTATCAGGTGATCGTACAATTATAAATGCGTTCATAACTAACGTACAATACGGTATAAACCATCCCAAATATAAACTGAGGTACTTATTTTTAACTGATAAACTAGGAAAACTGCTTGACTCCAGTATAAACCGAGGGTTGATATTCTCTCATAGCCAGCCCCATAGTTCCATAGAAAGTCCCATCACGCACCAGGATAGACTGTCAACCCACATTTAGAAAATAGAAAGTTCAAGGTGCATCACTCAAAAATACAAAAATGTATTAAAAGTCAATATAACAGCATGGTTTGATATAGCAGCAGCAACGTTTCGGAATGATCCTATCCCTTTATTTGCATTTTTACTACTACAGCTTATACCTAAATAACTTTTTCTGTCCCATGACAGGAGTAGAGTTGGCTTAACTTCTAAAGTTTGGAGGGTTTTCGAACTTCCGAACTTTAGTAAAAGTTGGGAAATTCAATAGTTGAAAATGGACCCATTAAAGTCAATGGGGACAAATAGTTTGAAAAGTTCGGATTACATACATTTAAAATAACAATGGTAACTTACTAAACACTAACTTTCCCTACAATCAGCCAATTGTCGAGATCAGCCAATTGTCGAGGGTTACCGAAATCGAACACTAAGGGTTACCGAATGCTACATTTCTCAAGGTTTTATCTTTTCTTTTGGAAATGAGATTGGTAGATATTGAAATCCATCAATAAAAAGAAAAGATGCTAGTGCCTGTGGTTATGCGACTCATAGCACAGCTACAAAGTATATACTGAGTAACAAAAGGTATCCTTTACCATTGTAAAAAATCTTTATAGATAGTCAGGGTTAGTCACTTGCATTTTAATTTTTTAAGAAGAGGATGGGTATAACTCACGAGGTATAACCTTGCTTGAAAGTTATGCATCCACCCTGTAACCATTCTTTTAATCTGTTAAATTGAATTTTACTTGGTCTGGGTGAAAACTATCAAATTGGAAATATTGCAATTAGAGATGGCTGAAACTCGGAAGTTTTGTTCCGTTTTTGGATTTACGGAACTCAGAAAAAAACCTAAAGATCGCAAATAGAACTTACATTCGAGGGTTTGGAATGTTTCGAGGGTTACTAAATAAGGGTGGCCAGTTTGGATGTAATGTTTGGGTTTTGGAAACAAGGGGTTCCGTGTCGGATCCAGGTCTGAGTCTATAATTGCAATCCATCTTTTTTCTGTAAATGTCTGGGACTGTTTTCCATTCTTCTTCACCACTAGTACATCTAGAAACAGAATGCATACATGGTGCATGTAAATTTAATATTAGTGACACATTACAGAAATCTCCTTCCCAAATTTGCATTTACTATTGAAAGGATGACCCTCCCTTACTCTTTCATTTGGATATATGGACATGTTCCCAGAGCCCTATACATAATTATTATCATTCATATTACCTTATATTTAGGCGTACCTGTGCAGATTTTTTTCTCAAATTGACTTTAATGGGTCTTTCCCAAATTTTAAAATCTTTTCAAAAATCTATTAATCAGCGCATGCTTTCATACATACGTAAGAATTCCAGACACAGTAATCCATAGAACTCTGTGCTTTTAGAAGATTTTCTGAAAAAATAAATTAATATGATTCAAATGTTGAAAATAAACCCACTAAATGTCAATCTCCCACAGTTCCTGAATCAAATGGTATGCCATATGCGTGGGTGCACACAGAGACGTGGCCACCATCTAACTCAAATGAGAAACATGCACAACTGCATACAAGAAAAAAACCAAAATGCTCTGTAATTTGAACAGCCTACTCTTTTTAAAGGAAACAGAATAGAAACTTAAGTTTCAACATAAATGTGGATAATTAGTTTTATGGCTAAATACAAACTCAAGTTTAACAGACATTTGATTCAAGGCCATGGGTGGTACATTTACAACTGCAGCTATAAAATCCAATAGTTAGTACAAAAAAGATATGCTATTGTGTAGGTGATCGTACAATTATAAATGCGTTCATAAATACGTAAATACTCGAGTATAAACCATCCCAAATATAAACTGAGGTACTTATTTTTAACTGATAAACTAGGAAACTGCTGACTCCAGTATAAACGAGGGTTGATATTCTCTCATAGCCAGCCCCATAGTTCCATAGAAGTCCCATACACAGCCCCATACACAGTCCTATAGAAAGTACCATACACAGCCCCATAGAAAGTCCAATACACAGCCCCTAGAAAGTCCAATACACAGCTCCATAGAAAGTCCAATACACAGCCCCATAGAAAGTCCATACACAGCCACATACACAGTTCCATAGAAAGTCCATACACAGCCCATAGAAAGTCCATACACAGCCCCATATAAAGTCCCATACACAACCCCATAAAAAGTCCATACACAGCCTATAGAAAGTCCAAACACAGCCCTATAGAAATCCCATACACAGCCCCATAAAAAGTCCCATAGAAAGTCCAATACACAGCGATCGTACAATTATAAATGGTTCATACATACCGTACATACTCAGTATAAACCATCCCAATATAAACTGAGGTACTTACTTTAACTGATAAACTAAGAAAACTGCTTGACTCGAGTATAAACCAAGGGTTGACATTCTCTCATAGCCAGCCCCAAGTTCCATAGAAAGTCCATACACAGCCCCATACACAGTCCTATAGAAAGTACCATAAACAGCCCCATAGAAAGTCCAATACACAGCCCCAAGAAAGTCCATACACAGCCACATACACAGTCCCATAGAAAGTCCCATACACAGCCCCATAGAAAGTTCCATACACAGCCACATAGAAAGTCCCATACACAGCCCCATAAAAAGTCCCATACACAGCCCATAGTAGTTCCACAGACAGTCCCATTGAAGTCCCATACACAGCCCGATAGATAGTTCCACAGACAGTCCAATAAAGCATCCCATACACAGCCCCATAGAAAGTCCAATACACAGCCCCAGAGAAAGTCCATGCACAGCCCCATAGAAAGTCCCATAGAAGTCCCATACACAGCCCAAATAAAGTCTAATACACGCCCCACAGAAGTTCCATACACAGTCCCATAGAAAGTCCAATACACAGCCTCATAAAAAATCCCATAGAAAGTCCATACACAGCCCCAAAGAAAGTCCAATACAGAGCCCCATAGAAATTTCCATAGAAAGTCCAATACACACGCCCAAAGTAAGTCCAATACACAGCCCCATAGAGAATTCCATACACAGCCCCATAGAAAGTCCAATACAAGCCCCATTTAAAGTCCCATAGAAAGTCCAATACACAGCCCCATAGAAAGTCCAATACACTGCCCCATAGAAAGTACAATACACAGCCTCAAGAAAATCCAATACACAGTCCCATAGAAAGTCCCATACACAGTCCCATAGAGAATTCCATACACAGCCCATAGAAAGTCCAATACACAGCCCCATTTAAAGTCCCATAGAAAGTCCAATACACAGCCCCATAGAAAGTCCAATACACTGCCCCATAGAAAGTACAATACACAGCCTCATAGAAAATCCAATACACAGTCCCATAGAAAGTCCAATACACAGCCTCATAAAAAATCCCATAGAAAGTCCAATACACAGCCCCAAAGAAAGTCCAATACAGAGCCCCATAGAAATTTCCATAGAAAGTCCAATACACAGCCCCAAAGTAAGTCCAATACACAGCCCCATAGAGAATCCATACAAGCCCATAGAAAGTCCAATACCAGCCCCATTTAAAGTCCCATAGAAAGTCAATACACAGCCCCATAGAAAGTCCAATACACTGCCCCATAGAAAGTACAATAACAGCCCCCAAGAGAAAAGCCACCCCCCCCCCCCCCCCGAGGGGGGGGGGGGGGGGGGGGGGGGGGGGGGGGGGGGGGGGGGGGGGGGGGGGGGGGGGGGGGGGTGGGGGGGGGGTGGGGGGGGGGCAACCCCCCCCCCCCCCCCAACACTTTTTTTTTTTAGGAAAGCTCCCATACACAGTCCCATAGAAAGTTCCATACACAGCCCCATAGAAAGTCCCATACACAGCCCAATATAAAGTCTCATACACAGCCCCATAGAAAGTCCCATACACAGCCCCATAGAAAGTCCAATACACAGTCCCATCAAAAGGCCCATACACAGCCCCATAGAAAGTCCCATACACAGCCCCGTAGCAAGTCCAATACACAGTCCCATCAAAAGGCCCATACACAGCCCCATAGAAAGTCCAATACACAGTCCCATAGAAAGTCCCATACACAGCCCCATAGAAAGTCCCATAATGATACACAGCCCCATAGAAAGTCCTATACACAGCCCCATAGAAAGACCCATACACAGCCCCATAGAAAGTCCAATAAACTGTCCCATAAAAAGTCCCATACACAGCCCCATAGAAAGTCCCATAAACAGCCCCATAGAAAGTCCCATACACAGATTGCCTTGCAGTCTGAGCTGATCTGAGTGAGCAGGACAACAATTGCCTAACCCACTGAAATCAAGAGGATTCTCTTTGTTACATTGTACAGCTTTTGTTTTCTTAGGGCTATTTTGTCCTGCAGCATCCAGATTAGCACAGACCTGAGTATAAATGGAGGGGAGATTTTCAAGATATTTTTAAAGGTAAAAAAAATTCAGTTTATACTCGAGTATATACGGTATATGATCTCGGTCATAAAAATTATGAACATTAAGGCCAGTATCATGAAATAGTGGCGCCTCGCATTTAAAATACCCGCCCCATGTTGCCCCTTCTTACGGGTCCTTGAAGAACCCAGAATAATAAAAGCTTGCAATCATTCTCTGGGAGTATGCTCTTTTTAATAGAGGAGACTTGTATCAAGACTATAGTTTCCCTTTAAATGACAGAAACTTTCATCTCATTAAGAAAGATTTTTTGCTAGTTATTTTCTGTAACTCACAAATGCAAAAGATTATCATTAACATATGGGCCACACATTCATTTTCTTAAATATAATGAATTATTAACAATACTTGTTACTTTCAGCTTTTTTGTAAGTATTCACAAAATATTTTGGGTAAGTAAAACACATGGTAATATTAACTGCAGATGATCATGATCTTCTTGAGCCAGAGTTGGCTTTAGTTTTTTAGTAATTAAAATATATGAAGTAACTTCCAATGAGAAAACAGTTTTACAAAATAGTACTGGCAAGACATACAGTTATAGAAACTGAAGCTTTTATAAATTAGCAGTTAAAAACATTTTCATGCAACTAATTAGGCCTTAGCGATTGGAAAGTTTGTTTTATTTTCAAGCCTTTTGTTTAACAACCGGGGCAATCAAAACAGCCTGAAAATGTAATTAGAGATATTAGAAAATTTCAGCCTAGCACTGGCATACAAGCTATTTTTCAACTTAAGACCCGGAAAACATTTGGCATAAAAGGTACAGTCCATGACTCACTGAAAATATTATAAAAGAAAAAAGGTAGAGATGTAATTCAAAAAGAAATGTTTCACTAACATCTTGATGTAATGTAGAACAAATTTAGAAGGTAACAAATTTCTATCTGATTGGAGAGATTTATAAGAGTGAGTCATGTGCAACCATGCAAACCAGGAGGGGAAAGGGCAATAATCCACGGTACTCTGTGAAAGTAACATCATTTTATGCTGTTTAGATATTTTAATTTGAATACTCACATGCTAACAGTGGGATGAAATGTATTTAGTTGTTTGAAATGTACCTTAGTTGTTTCACAAGTGTTTCAATCTAGTGTCTTTTGGTAATAATGCCCCTCTTAATTCTTATAATAATTCCATACAAAGAAATCCAATGTAAACCTACTATTAGTTATAAATGTGCTCATTTACAGAGATAAACATAAACTGCGTCACAGCCCTGAATCAGAGATACAGAGATTATTTTAATCATATAAAGATTAATGTTATATATCCTTTCTATAGTATACAATAATTTATAGGAGATTGTTTTAGGTTTTTAGGAGGTACTTACGGGTTTGGGGGTTATATAATATTACACACAGAAAAGGTATATATGTATGTGTGTAATTTTTTCATTATTACTATCTAAATGACTATAAATTAATGTATATAAAGAATAGTACTGAGTTATATTAGGCACAAAACAAAAGTATTTTCAGAGCTGGTACCCCTATTTTAAATGGAATAGTCAAAATAGACAAATTGGGTGTGAAGACTAACACAAACAGCACATAATTGGGTGTGATACTAAAGCAGACAGTAAAGATCATTTAGGTTTTAATTTGTCTAAACTCATGCAGACATTTTAGCAGTAACAGGGGTATGGCTAAACATTCCAGTTTAAATAATCCATTTACAATAGGAGTACCAGCTCTGTGAGTATTTTTCAAACTTTATATACAGTATTTTGTCTTGTATCTAATATAATTCAATACTACACTTCATATACATTTATTTATTGACATTTAGATGATAAAAGTGAGAAATTACACACATACTGTACATATACACCTTTCCTATATGTAATATTATATATTCCCCACTTTATTGGTAGCTCCTAGTAAAGGGTATGTTCACCTTAAATATTAACTTTTGATATACTGTATATTTGTATATTGTGCAGCCTCCACCACAATTACAAACAGGAATTCTGATAAATTTACAATTCTAATGATGCACAATAAACCGAAATGCTTCAAGAATGGAACGCACCCACAGGTGCTGGAAAAGAATGATTAAGCTGTGGACATGATTATGAGAATGTAAAAAAAAATGTTGAACTGAATTTCTTGTGGAATTTTTTGTTTCCAATATGCCCCTATGTGTTCTGGGTTTGTGACTTTTCTTGGATAACTCCAATTAGTATGTCTTTTTACTGAAAAATAGGAATATTTATTAGGAAACAAGTCTAACCTTTTCAAACATCAAGAGCTGTCAATGTCTGAAAATTCGTAGAAAAGAGCAAAGATGAAGGCTGTAATAAACTCTATAAAAATTTGAGATTTGACAGTTTCTGCTATATTTCTATACAGACAATATTTCATCTTCTGTGCTCTTCAAGATCTGTTATGTCTGATTTTTATGCAAGAAGTGAATCATTTGACATCTTCTAAGTTAAATGGAAGTTAGCTGACCTTCATTCTATTTTAGTGCAAGTAACGAATTGCAGAAATGAGACTGATGTTCTACACATAAGACTTATTGATTGGTTACATCTAGTAACTCTGAAAATATTGATGAACCACTTGTCTTCCAGCATTCTTTAAAAGTCAAATGCTGTGAATGAAAGAACTGATCTCTAGAGTTTTCTTATGGAACCCCCACCTCTTTAAGTTTTTAAATTGTGCACACCTTTTAATATAGACACAAAAAGTGTACAATGTAAAAATTCAAAAAAACCTTATGGTTCCTTATAATGATCGTTAGCTTCTAAGGGGCAATTTATTAAAGGAACGATGTTAGCGCAAAAAAATTACCGCCGCACATCGGGCCGCGAAAATAGCGCTATCGCCGTATTTATAACGGCGAGCGCTATTCCCGCGATACCTATCGCGGCCGCGATGTGCTGCGCGTAATTTTAAGCCCCTTCGCGGCGATACTATATAGTACGCCGCGAAGGGACTTAAAATCCCTTCCCGACGCCGCTCCTAAGGGGGCGGGGCACACGCCCACACCCCGCGGCGGCAGCGGCGACCACCCGCCCGCCCGCACACCCCCGCGGCGGCGGCAGCGGCGACCACCGCGCGCCCGCAGCCCATTCCCACCAGCCCCTCCCCCTTCCGTTCGCGGCAATCTCGGAACGGGAGGCTAGAGGGGCTGCCGGAAGGGGCCGCAGCAGGTGGTCGCGACCACCCGCCGGCACCCCCTCCCCGGCAAACCCTCCAAGCCCCCCCCGCCGCGCCCGGGGAGGGGACGGGAGGGAGCCGCGGGGGGGTGGAGGCTCCCTCCCGCGGGGCCCTGAGAAGGGCCTTTTGGGGCTTAGGGGGTCCCGCAGCTCGAACCGGGACCCCCTCCCCGGCCCTTACAAGGGCCCTTGCGGCACTGACAGTGCCTTTGGCGGGGGTCCCGCAGCTGAACCGGGACCCCCAGTGCGGCTCTTAAAAGAGCCCTTGGGCGACGTCTTCTTTCTTCCAGTCCGGCAACACCAGCTCCGCCGAGGCGCCGACCCCCGAGAGGTACCCCTGCGGCCGCCAGGGGTACCCCGGCGGGCGCCGGCGACTCAACGAGGCCGGTTGCCGGCGTCTTGATCCGAGCGACGTCTCGGTGGCGACACCAACCCCACTCAGGTCGCCGATGCCAGGCAGATCACTGCGGCCGCCAGTGAGCCCGCTGGCACCGCCGGCCTCAGCGGAGCCGATGTTGCCAGCCGCTTCTTCTTCTTTCTTCAGCCATCTACTGCGAGGCATCTGAGTTCCGCGGCGGAAAGCTCCTCTTTATATAGGTTTGCAGAAATCCATAATCCTTCTTCTGATTGGTCAATTTTTAATACTGCTTTACATTAACCAATCAGATTTCAGAACTTTCCAGAAATCTGATTTCAAGGTGGCGAAGTAAAACAGCCGATACTAGCCGAGCGAAACCAGTACCGCCGCTTTATAATAAAGAAGCGGCGGTACCGGGTAAGTATCGGCGCGAAAGGTTAACGCTTCGTTAACTTTTCGCGGCCGTTTTCGGGGCTTTATAAACGCGGTGGTAAACGCGATTCATGCGTTAATGGCCGCGAAAACGGCCCCCGAAAAGTTAACGAACCTTTATAAATATGCCCCTTAGTCTAGCAGCTAATTAAATGTATATATTGCTTTCATAATCTTGTGTTTAAAAAATACAATTTAATATCAATGCCACTCTAAAAAAATATCACTATACTTCCATTGAGCTTTATAATTGTTAAAGGAAAGCAACTATCAATTTCTATTTTTATTAGCTTTAAATTGATAACGTGCAGTTATTCCGTTATTAAATTACTTTGTGACTGCCATATACTGTATACAGTATACTCGAGTAAAAACAGCCTGAAAACTGGACCTCGATTTATACTCAGGTCAGTCACTAACTTGAATGAGGAATGCGGCTGCTGCATCCACTGATCTTCACATCCACTGACATCACTAATCACCTATCTCACCTATCTCACTTCCGGGTGCCGAGTAGTGACATCAGGCGGATATCAGTGGATGTGGCGATCAGTTGATGCAGCAGCCGGATTCCATGTTTCAAGTTATTGACTGACCCAGGTAAGTTGCTAAGTGCTGCATTATTTTCACAGCCTCATTTGTGCTGTAGTACTGAGTAAAGACATCAAATGGACCTCCTTCGGATGTGGTTTGCATTCCCTACAGTGCGCGTCATATGGTCGGAAATCACGACACCTGCATTAGAGGGACTGTAGGTCATAAAGGCCATAGAGAGGACCAGAATGAAGGTTAACAGGGCATTAGTAAGTTTGTAGCCAGAAATGGGGGTAATGGTCATCAGTCACAGGAATTTTGAGATGACAAACAAGTCTGGTTCATTGGTGATGAGTAGTACCCTTAAACAACATTGGACTGGACTTCTTAACTTTGATATAAGGAGGGTTTAAAACACGGCATAGTCGGTGTGGGGGAACAGAAAGTCATAAGGTGTCAAGACTTTCTGTCTTGGCGGAGGGTCAATGGAAGTGGCGGTGGTAAAAGGTGGTGGAGTTAGCCCACAGGGTGGCAGCTCCAGGTTCGGTGTCAACAGTGGGCCAACGGGACGGCAAGGACAATAGGCGCTCACAGTCGGTGCTCCTACGATGAGCAGAACTTCAAGATAGTCCCAGTGATCCATCAGCAGGAAAGTTGATACAAAGTTGATACATTGTTAAACGGTTATATATGCTATCTGGTATATCTGTATATAATTATATAAGTTAAATGGTAAAAAGGTGGTTTTTGAAAAAAACATGTATGTAACAAAGCTGTGACCCCTTTTGCTCCACCTAAGTCTCCCTTGTCGTAAAGGGAAGGGAAGAGGGGAGGGAGCAGAAAGGGGTGCAAGGAAAGTACATAGGTAAGCGGACAAAAGCAGTAAAGGTTTGGGTTGGTCAAAAGCATCCCTCTACCTCTGCCAAGTGCCACTTGGGGACGCAGCGCTATAAAATATAAAATATAGAAAGGCGGTACAAGGGGGACAATAATGAATACATATTATATACATAAGTATGTGCATCATAAAATTTATAAGTTCTTAAAACATGTAACATGAGGAAAGAGGTTCCTGCCCGTAGAGTTACAATCTAATTCTGCTTTTACCATGGCTAGCCCCATACACATAGAGGGGAATATGCCATCTGCAATGGCTCAGTCCCTTACATTTAATATATTAATGTGGACTGGCCGAATTACAATGGTGTTATTCCCAAGTGTCGAATATACCACAAGCTGATAGTTTAAGGATATGCTGTGGCATTAAAGGGAAACTGTTGTCTTCATAAAATGCCTTTATTAAAAAGAGCACATCTACTTTAAAATGACTCCAGGATCATGCTTCTACAGTAGCTTCAGTCTACCAAAGTTACAGCAGTACAGAGGATGTTTATTGCTAGTTCTGTGATCTGTGACATCACCAGAATATTGTGGTCTGTCTCCAAGTTTACGGTTGGAGCATGTCCACTGCTAGACTAAGAGCATCATCAGTACAATAATAAGCCCTGTCCTGGAATTCTAAATCATTTTTAAGCTAGCCAAAAGCCTTTACAAAATGAGTGAAAAAAACTTTTCCTTTCCCTAAGGGTGCCATTGGTAGAGGAAAGGCTAGACAATAGTTCCATGTGTAAAAGCTTCAGATAAGATAGATTTTTTACAGGTGGGGCTTCTTACACAGAACATCATCTTACTGTCACAGAGATTTAAACTGACAGGACAGACGCAGAACTGTAATTTTACAAGCCTATAACTTAAGATCAGAGAGACATAATCACAGGCTTGTTTGAATGGTATGAACGAGCTCTGTTAAATAAAGAACACTTGTATAGAGACCACAGACCCTTTAAATAATTAAATACATGTGGGTGAGATCACCCAGAGCCCCGAGCTTTGGTTAATCTGCTGAAGGACATTTTCCCAGAGCAAATGCAGCTCGGGGGGGGGGGGTTGATTTCTCCAAAATGTGTTCAAACATTATATACAGTGATTGGTCGGTGAGAAATTAGAAATACCATTACAGCTGTTCCTGCTTGTCCCTTACAGGTATTCTTGCAGCAGTCAAAACATGGGCATGGAACCAGTTCTAATCCTAGGGCATTTAAAACTGTTATGTACCTTGAAAGAGAGGAAATCTTAATTAAAATAATTACATTTTTGGATTATTCTTATAAAGTGTGTGTGGTTTTAATTTGAATGAAATCCAACTTTGTTCTGTGCACTTTACCCCACAGAAAATAATCTTATCCTCCAATAAACAAGGATGCAGCCAATGTCTACAAAACATCAATCATCATTACTTAACATCATTTAAAGGCCAAATAATCCCATACCTACTGTATTAGTTTCTATTTAAATACTTTTTTGGCTTTAAGGTGAGAAAGGAGGAATCTATGAGCAAAAGTACCAGACAGCATCACTAAGTGTGCAAGTAAGTAAAAATCCTTTCGTATACCTTAATATGCAGAAATAATTTAAAGGAACAGTACATTAAAAATATTTTTTAAAAGTCTATTACTTTCAAACTATAATTCACAAGGAGGTAGGATTGGGTATTTCTACTTCTGTGTGTAGAGTGCATGTCTGTGCTAAAGTAGTTAAACCCTCCGAGGGTTCATTAGATACAGTGGCATATCTACAGTTCTGGGGACCACCAATGTAGTATTGGACTTGGCCCCCATATTCATCCCTGCCCCACCACTTCCACTGCTACCCACAATGCTATTCACCTTTATGAAAATGATTTAGACGTGGCCTAGGCCCAGAAAGCTGAGTGGCCTGCAAACCACCAAGTTTAATAGATAGACAGATTGATCAATAGACAGACATACACACAGAGGACAGATAGACAGATATATAAATAGATATGGAGACAGACATATAACACATAGATAGATAGATAAAGACACAGACAGACACATAGATAAACAATAGACAGATAAACAGAACACAGATAGATATACAGAGACAGATAGATAAATAGACAGGCAGACACAGACACATAACAGATACATATTGACAACAGTCATAGATATAACCAGCTTCACTGTCCTTCAGTATGTGGCACCAACCTGAATGGCTGCCTCACAGAAAAAGCTGGAAGAGCTTTAACATCCTCTGTTCTCTTCTGTTAAAATTAAAGGGCATCTATAGTGGAAATTATACATTGCTCAAATTCAGGCATAAAAAAGGACAAACTCATGGTCTGCAGCTGATGAAGGATCAACTTGTGGTCTGAACATGTGTGCTATGTCTCCTAATAAATTATTCGGCCACAGATGGATTGACAATGGAATGTCTGTCCCGGTCTTTTTCTTGAAAAAAAAAAAAAAGGTTAGTGTATGCTGCCTTATTTCCATCTTCCTCTGTGGCTCCGTGTTTGCACACAGCGAATTACTGCAGAGGTCCCCACTCCTGTCCCCTCTCTGGTCATTTCCACGTTATATAATAACGGCTGTGAACCAAGCCACTCATGCACATTAATCCTCCTCACGTCACTCTAAATTTTGTAAACAAAACAAAAACCTCTGTATGTAAGCCTGTAGAGAGGACGTGTCTCTGTTGTTCAGGAGACACTTGTTACATAAGGAGTGGGAGGGGGTGAGTTAAGAGACTGAGTCCTGCCTTATAACTGCAGCCCGATCTCCCTTTAACAGGCAATAATTGGTGAGTTGGGAGGAGGGGGACCCAGTGCTGTTCTTTTTGCTTTTTTCTCCATTATTTACCAAGCATTTTAGTGAGCAGGAAGGATTCATTTAAAGACTACACACTACACTGGCATGCTATTATTGACAGTTCAGGCAGAAGTGGTGTATTGAAATCGTGATCTCAGGACAGAGGAGGAAACTGGAAGAAAATAAAGTTACTCTGGGGTTGGGGGGGGGGTCCTATTCCAGACTGGTGGTAAGAGCAACATTGTATACTCTGCCCAGAGGCTGATTAGCATGTATAATGTTGTGATTACCAATGTTGCTATTACTGGCAGATCTGGGGAGGAGAATGCTAGTGCTTTAAGCTGCTTTTGCCTCTGCAGTTTTAAGCTGGATAGATTGTGACAGGCAAGACACTTGGTGCCCCCTGAACACAGGCCCGGTTGCATTGCGACCCCTATCTTATGCCACTGCTCAGATAGTCCCACTCCCTTAAACTTCCACCTTTTACAAGGTATACTTAGGGCTAGGCTTCACTAAACAGCGACGCAGTGCAATAGCAATGTTGCGGTGGGCATCCTTTGATGTTGCTATGGCAGCGCATGCCATATGCACCACAAAATGGTGATCGAATGCGCTGCAAAAATGGGCAAATGCACAGCGCAAGGCAGCGGACATAGTGGGGCCTCTTACCTAGACTTACATTGGCATGCCCTAGCTACACGCTAGCGCAACGCACAGCGTGCACGGAAACGTGCAGAAAATATCCTAGTGGGGCCTAGTCCTTGTAGATACTTGGTGCAGAGCTTGTAAGGTTCTGGTGATTACATTTCTTATCAGGTGATCGTACAATTATAAATGCGTTCATAACTACCATACATACTCGAGTATAAACCATCCCAAATAAACTGAGGTAACTTATTTTTAACTGATAAACTAGGAAAACTGCTTGACTCCGATAAACCGAGGGTTGATATTCTCTCATAGCCAGCCATAGTTCCATAGAAAGTCCATACAGCACCAGGATAGACTGTCAACCCCACATTAGAAAATAGAAAGTTCAAGGTGCATCACTCAAAAATACAAAAAGTATTAAAAGTCAATATAACAGCATGGTTTGATATAGCAGCAGCAACGTTTCGGAATGATCCTATCCCTTTATTTAGCATTTTTACTACTACAAGCTTATACCTAAAAACTTTTTCTGTCCCATGACAGGAGTAGAGTTGGCTTAACTTCCTAAAGTTTGGGGGTTTTCGAACTTCCGAACTTTAGTAAAAGTTGGGAAATTCAATAGTTCGAAAATGGACCCATTAAAGTCAATGGGACAAATAGTTTGAAAGTTCGGATTACATCATTTAAAATAACAATGGTAACTTACTAAACACTAACTTCCACAATCAGCCAATGTCGAGATCAGCCAATTGTCAGGGTGTTACGAAATCGAACACTAAGGGTTACCGAATGCTACATTTCTCAAGGTTTTTCTTTTCTTTGGAAATGAGATTGGTAGAGATATTGAAATCCATCAATAAAAAGAAAAGATGCTAGTGCGTGTGGTTATGCGACTCATAGCACAGCTACAAAGTATATACTGAGTAAAAAAAGGTATCCTTTACAATTGTAAAAAATCTTTATAGATAGTCAGGGTTGTCACCTTGCATTTTAATTTTTTAAGAAGAGGATGGGTATACCTCACGAGGTATAACACCTGCTTGAAAGTTATGCATCCACCCTGTAACCTTCTTTTTAATCTGTTAAATTGAATTTTACTTGGTCTGGGTGAAAACTATCAAATTCAAATATTGCAATTAGAGATGGCTGAAACGGAAGTTTTGTTCCGTTTTTGGATTTACGGAACTAAAAAAACCTAAGATCGCAAATAGAACTTACATTCGAGGGTTTGGAAGTATTTTCGAGGGTTACTAAATAAGGGTGGCCAGTTTCGGATGTAAGTTTGGGTTTGGAAACAAGGGGTTCGTGTCGGATCCAGGTCTGAGTCATATTGCAATCCATCTTTTTTCTGTAAATGTCTGTGGACTGTTTTCCATTCTTCTTCACCACTAGTACACTAGAAACAGAATGCTTATACATGGTGCATGTAAATTTAAATTAGTGACACATTACAGAAATCTCCTTCCCAAATTTGCATTTACTATTGAAAGGAGACCCTCCCTTACTCTTTCATTTTGGATATAGGACATGTTCCAAGAGCATATACATTAAATTATCATTCCTTAACCTTATATTAGGCGTACCTGTGCAGATTTTTTTCTCAAATTGACTTTAATGGGTCTTTCCGCAAATTTTAAAATCTTTTCAAAAATCTATTAATCAGCGCCATGCTTTCATAACATACGTTAAGAATTCCAGGACACAGTAATCCATAGAACTCTGTGCTTTTAGAAGATTTTCTGAAAAAATAAATTAATATGATTCAAATGTTGAAATCAAACCCACTAAATGTCAATCTCCCACATGTCCTGAATCAAATGGTATGCCATATGCGTGGGTGCACACAGAGACGTGGCCACCATTAACTCAAATGAGAAACATGCACAAATGCAATTACAAGAAAAAACCAAAATGCTCTGTAATTTGAACCGCTACTCTTTTAAAGGAAACAGAATAGAAACTTAAGTTTCAACATAAATGTGGATCAAATATTAGTTTTATGGCTAAATACAAACTCAAGTTTAACAGACATGATTCAAGGCCATGGGTGGTACATTTACAACTGCAGCATATTAAATTCCAATAGTTAGTACAAAAACAGATATGCTATGTGTAGGTGATCGTACAATTATAAATGCGTTCATAAATACCGTAAATACTCGAGTATAAACCATCCCAAATTAAACTGAGGTACTTATTTTTAATGATAAACTAGGAAAACTGCTTGACTTCATTATAAACCGAGGGTTGATATTCTCTCATAGCCAGCCCCATAGTTCATAGAAAGTCCATACACAGCCCCATACACAGTCCTATAGAAAGTACCATACACAGCCCATAGAAAGTCCAATACACAGCCCCATAGAAAGTCCAATACACAGCCCCATAGAAAGGCCAATACACAGCCCCATAGAAAGTCCCATACACAGCCACATACACAGTTCCATAGAAAGTCCCATACACAGCCCCATAGAAAGTCCAACACAGCCCATATAAAGTCCCATACACAACCCCATAAAAAGTCCCATAACAGCCCTATAGAAAGTCCCATACACAGCCCATAGAAAGTCCCAACACAGCCCCATAAAAAGTCCCATAGAAAGTCCAAACACGCGATCGTACAATTATAAATGCGTTCATACATCCGTACATACTCGAGTATAAAACCACCCAAAATAAAATGAGGTACTTACTTTTAACTGATAAACTAAGAAAACTGCTTGACTCGAGTATAACCAAGGGTTGACATTCTCTCATAGCCAGCCCCCATAGTTCCATAGAAAGTCCCATACACAGCCCCATACACAGTCCTATAGAAAGTACATAAACAGCCCCATAGAAAGTCCATACAAAAGCCCATGAAGTCCCATACACAGCCACATACACAGTCCCATAGAAAGTCCCATACACAGCCCCATAGAAAGTTCCATACACAGCCACATAGAAAGTCCCATACACAGCCCCATAAAAAGTCCCATACACAGCCCCATAGATAGTTCCACAGCAGTCCCATTGAAAGTCCCATACACAGCCCGATAGATAGACACAGACAGTCCAATAAAACATCCATACACAGCCCCAAAGAAAGCCAATACAAAGCCCCAGAGAAAGTCCCATGCACAGCCCATAGAAAGTCCCATAGAAAGTCCAATACACAGCCCCAAATAAAGTCTAATACACAGCCCCACAGAAAGTTCCATACACAGTCCCATAGAAAGTCCAATACACAGCTCATAAAAAATCCCATAGAAAGTCCAATAACAGCCCCAAAGAAAGTCCAATACAGAGCCCCATAGAAATTTCCATAGAAGTCAATACACAGCCCCAAAGTAAGTCCAATACAAAGCCCCATAGAGAATTCATACACAGCCCCATAGAAAGTCCAATACACAGCCCCATTAAGTCCCATAGAAAGTCCAATACAAAGCCCCATAGAAGTCAATACACTGCCCCTACATATTCATACACAGCCCCATAGAAAATCCAATACACAGTCCCATAGAAAGTCCCATACACAGTCCCATAGAAAGTTCCATACACAGCCCCATAGAAAGTCCCATACACAGCCCAATATAAAGTCTCATACACAGCCCCATAGAAAGTCCCATACACAGCCCATAGAAAGTCCAATACACAGTCCCATCAAAAGGCCCATACACCGCCCCATAGAAAGTCCCAACACAGCCCCGTAGCAAGTCCAAACACAGTCCCATCAAAAGGCCCATACACAGCCCCATAGAAAGTCCAATACACAAGTCCCATAGAAGTCCCATACACAGCCCATAGAAAGTCCATAATGATACACACGCCCCATAGAAAGTCCTATACACAGCCCCATAAGAAAGACCCAACAACAGCCCATAGAAAGTCCAATAAACTGTCCCATAAAAAGTCCCATACAAAGCCCCATAGAAAGTCCCATAAACAGCCCCATAGAAAGTCCCATACACAGATTGCCTTGCAGTCTGAGCTGATCTGAGTGAGCAGGACAACAATTGCCTAACCCACTGAAATCAAGAGGATTCTCTTGTTACATTGTACAGCTTTTGTTTTCTTAGGGCTATTTTGTCCTGCAGCATCCAGATTAGCACAGCCTGAGTATAAATGGAGGGGAGATTTTCAAGATATTTTTAAAGGTAAAAAAAATTCAGTTTATACTCGAGTATATACGGTATATGATCTCGGTCATAAAAATTATGAACATTAAGGCCAGTATCATGAAATAGTGGCGCCTCGCATTTAAAATACCGCCCCATGTTGCCCTTACGGGTCTGAAGAACCCAGAATAATAAAAGCTTGCAATCATTCTCTGGGAGTATGCTCTTTTTAATAGAGAGACTTGTATCAAGACTATAGTTTCCCTTTAAATGAACGAAACTTTCATCTCATTAAGAAAGATTTTTGTAGTTATTTTTCTGTAACTCACAAATGCAAAAGATTATCATTAACATATGGGGCACACATTCATTTTCTTAAATATAATGAATTATAACAATACTTGTTACTTTCAGCTTTTTTGTAAGTATCACAAAATATTTTGGGTAAGTTAAACACATGGTAATATTAACTGCAGATGATCATGACTCTTCGAGCCAGAGTTGGCTTTAGTTTTTTAGTAATTAAAATATATGAAGGAACTCCAATGAGAAAACAGTTTTACAAAATAGTACTGGCAAGACATACAGTTATAGAAACTGAAGCTTTTATAAATTAGCAGTTAAAAACATTTTCATGCAACTAATTAGGCCTAGCGATTGGAAAGTTTGTTTTATTTTCAAGCCTTTTGTTTAACAAACCGGGGCAATCAAAACAGCCTTGAAATGTAATTAGAGATATTAGAAAATTTCAGCCTAGCACGGCATACAAGCTATTTTTCAACTTAAGACCCGGAAAACATTTGGCATAAAAGGTACAGTCCATGACTCACTGAAAATATTATAAAAGAAAAAGGTAGAGATGTAATTCAAAAGAATGTTTCAATAACATCTTGATGTAATGTAGAACAAATTTAGAAGGTAACAAATTTCTATCTGATTGGAGAGATTTATAAGAGTGAGTCATGTGCAACCATGCAAACCAGGAGGGGAAAGGGCAATAATCCACGGTAACTCTGTGAAAGTAATCATTTTATGCTGTTTAGATATTTTAATTTGAATACTCACATGCTAACAGTGGGATGAAATGTATTTAGTTGTTTGAAATGTACCTTAGTTGTTTCACAAGTGTTCAATCTAGTGTCTTTGGTAAAATGCCCCTCTAATTCTAAATAATTCCTACAAAGAAATCCAATGTAAACCTACTATAGTTATAAATGTGCTCATTTACAGAGATAAACATAAACTGCGTCACAGCCCTGAATCAGAGATACAGAGATTATTTTAATCTATAAAGATTAATGTTATATCCTTTCTATAGTATACAATAATTTATAGAGAGATGTTTTAGGTTTTTAGAGAGGTACTTACGGGTTTGGGGGTTATAAATATTACACACAGAAAAGGTATATATGTAGTGTTGTAATTTTTTCATTTTACTATCTAAATGACTAAATTAATATATAAAGAATAGTACTGGTTATATTAGGCACAAAACAAAGTATATTTCAGAGCTGGTACCCCTATTTTAAATGGAATAGTCAAAATAGACAAATTGGGTGTGAAGACTAACACAAAAAGCAAATTGGGGTGTGATACTAAAGAGACAGTAAAGATCATTTAGGTTTTAATTTGTCAAACTCATGCAGACATTTTAGCAGTAACAGGGGTATGGCTAAACATTCCAGTTTAAATAATCCATTTACAATGGAGTACAGCTCTGTGAGTATTTTTCAAACTTTATACAGTATTTTGTCTGTATCTAATATAATTCAATACTACACTTCATATACATTATTATTGACATTAGATGATAAAAGTGAGAAATTACAAACATACTGTACATATACACCTTTCCTATATGTAATATTATATATTCCCCACTTTATTGGTAGCTCTAGTAAAGGGTATGTTCACCTTAAATATTAACTTTTGATATACTGTATATTGTATATGTTGAGCCTCCACCACAATTACAACAGGAATTCTGATAAATTTACAATTCTAATGATGCACAATAAACCGAAATGCTTCAAGAATGGAACGCACCCACAGGTGCTGGAAAAGATGATTAAGCTGTGGACATGATTATGAGAAGTGTAAAAAAAAATGTTGAACTGAATTTCTTGTGGAATTTTTTGTTTCCAATGCCCCTATGTGTTCGGGTTTGTGACTTTTCTTGGATAACTCCAATTAGTATGTCTTTTTACTGAAAAATAGGAATATTTATAGGAAACAAGTCTAACCTTTTCAAACATACAGAGCTGTCAATGTCTGAAAATTCGTAGAAAAGAGCAAAGATGAAGGCTGTAATAAACTCTATAAAAATTTGAGATTTGACAGTTTCTGCTATATTTATACAGACAATATTTCATCTTCTGTGCTCTTCAAGATTGTTATGTCTGATTTTATGCAAGAAGTGAATCATTGACATCTTCTAAGTTAAATGGAAGTAGCTGACCTTCATTCTATTTTAGGGCAAGTAACGAATTGCAGAAATGAGACTGATGTTCTATACATAAGACTTATTGATTGGTTACATCTAGTAACTCTGAAAATATTGATGAACCACTTGTCTTCCAGCATTCTTTTAAAAGTCAAATGCCTGTGAAAATGAACTGACTCTAGAGTTTTTCTTATGGAACCCCCACCTCTTAAAATGTTTTTAAATTGTGCACACCTTTTAAATAGACACTACAAAAAGTGTACATGTAAAAATTCAAAAAAACCTTATGGTTCCTTATAATGATCGTTAGCTTCTAAGTCTAGCAGCTAATTAAATGATATATTGCTTTCATAATGTTGTGTTTAAAAATACAATTTAAATCAATGCCACTTAAAAAAATATCACTTACTTCCTTGGCTTTATAATTGTTAAAGGAAAGCAACTATCAATTTCATTTTTATTAGCTTTAAATTGATAACGTGCAGTTATTCCGTTATTAAAATACTTGTGACTGCCATATACCGTATACAGTATACTCGAGTAAAAACAGCCTGAAAACTGGACCTCGATTTATACTCAGGTCAGTCACTAACTTGAATGAGGAATGCGGCTGCTGCATCCACTGATCTTCACATCCACTGACATCACTAATCACCTATCTCACCTATCTCACTTCCGGGTGGCATCGGGAGTAGTGGACATCAGGCGGATATCGTGGATGTGGCGATCGTGATGCGCAGCCGGATTCCTATGTTTCAAGTTATTGACTGACCCGTAGTACTGAGTAAAGACATCAAATGGACCTCCTTCGGATGTGGTTTGCATTCCCTACAGTGCGCGTCATATGGTCGGAAATCACGACACCTGCATTAGAGGGACTGTAGGTCATAAAGGCCATAGAGAGGACCAGAATGAAGGTTAACAGGGCATTAGTAAGTTTGTAGCCAGAAATGGGGGTAAGGTCATCAGTCACAGGAATTTTGAGATGACAAACAAGTCTGGTTCATTGGTGATGGAGTACCCTTAAACAACATTGGACTGGACTTCTTAAACTTTGATATAAGGAGGGTTTAAAACAGGCATAGTCGGTGTGGGGGAACAGAAAGTCATAAGGTGTCAAGACTTTTGTCTTGGCGGAGGGTCAATGGAAGTGGCTGGGGTAAAGGTGGTGGAGTTAGCCCACAGGGTGGCGCTCCAGGTTCGGTGTAACAGTGGGCCAACGGGACGGCAAGGACAATAGGCGCTCACAGTCGGTGCTCCTACGATGAGCAGAACTTCAAGATAGTCCCAGTGATCCATCAGCAGGAAAGTTGATACAAAGTTGATACATTGTTAAACGGTTATATATGCTATCTGGTATATCTGTATATAATTATATAAGTTAAATGGTAAAAGGTGGTTTATTGAAAAAACATGTATGTAACAAAGCTGTGACCCCTTTTGCTCCACCTAAGTCTCCCTTGTCGTAAAGGGAAGGGAAGAGGGGAGGAGCAGAAAGGGGTGCAAGGGAAAGTACATAGGTAAGCGGACAAAAGCAGTAAAGGTTTGGGTTGGTCAAAAGCATCCCTCTACCTCTGCCAAGTGCCACTTGGGGACGCAGCGCTATAAAATATAAAATATAGAAAGGCGGTACAAGGGGGACAATAATGAATACATATTATATACATAAGTATGTGCATCATAAAATTTATAAGTTCTTAAAACATGTAACATGAGGAAAGAGGTTCCTGCCCGTAGAGCTACAATCTAATTTGCTTTTCCATGGCTTAGCCCCATACACATAGAGGGGAATATGCCATACTGCAATGGCTCAAGTCCCTTACATTTAATATATTAATGTGGACTGGCCGAATTACAATGGTGTTTTCCCAAGTGTCGAATATACCACAAGCTGATAGTTTAAGGATATGCTTGGCATTAAAGGGAAACTGTTGTCTTCATAAAATGCCTTTATTAAAAAGAGCACAATCTACTTTAAAATGACTCCAGGATCATGCTTCTACAGTAGCTTCAGTCTACCAAAGTTACAGCAGTACAGAGGATGTTTATTGCTAGTTCTGTGATCTGTGACATCACCAGAATATTGTGGTCTGTCTCCAAGTTTACGGTTGGAGCATGTCCACTGCTAAGACTAAGAGCATCATCAGTACATAATAAGCCCTCCTGGAATTCTAAATCATTTTTAAAGCTAGCCAAAAGCCTTTACAAAATGAGTGAAAAAAACTTTTCCTTTCCCTAAGGGGCCATTGGTAGAGGAAAGGCTAGACAATAGTTCCATGTGTAAAAGCTTCAGATAAGATAGATTTTTTACAGGTGGGGCTTCTTACACAGAACATCATCTTACTGTACAGAGATTAAACTGACAGGACAGACGAAACTGTAATTTTACAAGCCTATAACTTAAGATCAGAGAGACATAATCACAGGCTTGTTTGAATGGTATGAACGAGCTCTGTTAAATAAAGAACACTTGTATAGAGACCACAGACCCTTTAAATAATTAAATACATGTGGGTGAGATCACCCAGAGCCCCGAGCTTTGGTTAATCTGCTGAAGGACATTTTCCCAGAGCAAATGCAGCTCGGGGGGGGGGGGGTTGATTTCTCCAAAATGTGTTCAAACATTATATACAGTGATGGTCGGTGAGAAATCTAGAAATACCATACAGCTGTTCCTGCTTGTCCCTTACAGGTATTCTTGCAGCAGTCAAAACATGGGCATGGAACCAGTTCTAATCCTAGGGGCATTTAAAACTGTTATGTACCTTGAAAGAGAGGAAATCTTAATTAAAATAATTACATTTTTGGATTATTCTTATAAAGGTGTGTGGTTTTAATTTGAATGAAATCCAACTTTGTCTGTGCACTTTACCCACAAGAAAATAATCTTATCCTCCAATAAACAAGGATGCAGCCAATGTCTACAAAACATCAATCATCATTACTTAACATCATTTAAAGGCCAAATAATCCCATACCTACTGTATTAGTTTCTATTTAAATACTTTTTTGGCTTTAAGGTGAGAAAGGAGGAATCTATGAGCAAAAGTACCAGACAGCATCACTAAGTGTGCAAGTAAGTAAAAATCCTTTGTATACCTTAATATGCAGAAATAATTTAAAGGAACAGTACATTAAAAATATTTTTTAAAAGTCTATTACTTTCAAACTATAATTCACAGGAGGTAGGATTGGGTATTTCTACTTCTGTGTGTAGAGTGCATGTCTGTGCTAAAGTAGTTAAACCCTCCGAGGGTTCATTAGATACAGTGGCATATCTACAGTTCTGGGGACCACCAATGTAGTATTGGACTTGGCCCCCATATTCATCCCTGCCCCACCACTTCCACTGCTACCCACAATGCTATTCACCTTTATGAAAATGATTTAGACGTGGCTAGGCCCAGAAAGCTGAGTGGCCTGCAAACCACCAAGTTTAATAGATAGACAGATTGATCAATAGACAGACATACACACAGAGGACAGATAGACAGATATATAAATAGATATGGAGAGACAGACATATAACACAAGAAGATAGATAAAGCACAGACAGACACATAGATAAACAATAGACAGATAAACAGAACACAGATAGATATACAGAGACAGATAGATAAATAGACAGGCAGACACAGACACATAACAGATACATATTGACAACAGTCAGTAGATATAACCAGCTCACTGTCCTTCAAGTATGTGGCACCAACCTGAATGGGCTGCCTCACAGAAAAAGCTGGAAGAGCTTTAACATCCTCTGTTCTCTTCTGTTAAAATTAAAGGGCATCTATAGTGAAATTATACATTGCTCAAATTCAGGCATAAAAAAGGACAAATCATGGTCTGCAGCTGATGAAGGATCAACTTGTGGTCTGACATGTGTGCTATGTCTCCTAATAAATTATTCGGCCACAGATGGATTGACAATGGAATGTCTGTCCCGGTCTTTTTCTGATAAAAAAAAAAAAAAGGTTAGTGTATGCTGCCTTATTTCCATCTTCCTCTGTGGCTCCGTGTTTGCACACAGCGAATTACTGCAGAGGTCCCCACTCCTGTCCCCTCTCTGGTCATTTCCACGTTAATAATAAGGCTGTGAACCAAGCCACTCATGCACATTAATCCTCCTCACGTCACTCTAAATTTTGTAAACAAAACAAAAACCTCTGTATGTAAGCTGTAGAGAGGACGTGTCTCTGTTGTTCAGGAGACACTTGTTACATAAGGAGTGGGAGGGGGTGAGTTAAGAGACTGAGTCCTGCCTTATAACTGCAGCCCGATCTCCCTTTAACAGGCAATAATTGGTGAGTTGGGAGGAGGGGGACCCAGTGCTGTTCTTTTGCTTTTTTCTCCATTATTTACCAAGCATTTTAGTGAGCAGGAAGGATTCATTTAAAGACTACACACTACACTGGCATGCTATTATTGACAGTTCAGGCAGAAGTGGTGTATTGAAATCGTGATCTCAGGACAGAGGAGGAAACTGAAGAAAATAAAGTTACTCTGGGTTGGGGGGGGGGTCCTATTCCAGACTGGTGGTAAGAGCAACATTGTATCTCTGCCCAGAGGCTGATTAGCATGTATAATGTTGTGATTACCAATGTTGCATTACTGGCAGATCTGGGGAGGAGAATGCTAGTGCTTTAAGCTGCTTTTGCCTCTGCAGTTTTAAGCTGGATAGATTGTGACAGGCAAGACACTTGGTGCCCCCTGAACACAGGCCCGGTTGCATTGCGACCCCTATCTTATGCCACTGCTCAGATAGTCCCACTCCCTTAAACTTCCACCTTTTACAAGGTATACTTAGGGCTAGGCTTCACTAAACAGCGACGCAGTGCAATAGCAATGTTGCGGTGGGCATCCTTTGATGTTGCTATGGCAGCGCATGCCATATGCACCAAAAATGGTGATCGAATGCGCTGCAAAAATGGGCAAATGCACAGCGCAAGGCAGCGGACATAGTGGGGCCTCTTACCTAGACTTACATTGGCATGCCCTAGCTCACACGCTAGCGCAACGCACAGCGTGCACGGAAACGTGCAGAAAATATCCTAGTGGGGCCTAGTCCTTGTAGATACTTGGTGCAGAGCTTGTAAGGTTCTGGTGATTACATTTCTTATCAGGTGATCGTACAATTATAAATGCGTTCATAACTACCATACATACTCGAGTATAAAACCATCCCAAAATAAACTGAGGTAACTTATTTTTAACTGATAAACTAGGAAAACTGCTTGACTCCGATAAACCGAGGGTTGATATTCTCTCATAGCCAGCCATAGTTCCATAGAAAGTCCATACAGCACCAGGATAGACTGTCAACCCCACATTAGAAAATAGAAAGTTCAAGGTGCATCACTCAAAAATACAAAAAGTATTAAAAGTCAATATAACAGCATGGTTTGATATAGCAGCAGCAACGTTTCGGAATGATCCTATCCCTTTATTTGCATTTTTACTACTACAAGTTATACCTAAAAACTTTTTCTGTCCCATGACAGGAGTAGAGTTGGCTTAACTTCCTAAAGTTTGGGGGTTTTCGAACTTCCGAACTTTAGTAAAAGTTGGGAAATTCAATAGTTCGAAAATGGACCATTAAAGTCAATGGGACAAATAGTTTGAAAGTTCGGATTACATTCATTTAAAATAACAATGGTAACTTACTAAACACTAACTTCCACAATCAGCCAATGTCGAGATCAGCCAATTGTCAGGGTACGTTACGAAATCGAACACTAAGGGTTACCGAATGCTACATTTCTCAAGGTTTTTCTTTTCTTTGGAAATGAGATTGGTAGTAGATATTGAAATCCATCAATAAAAAGAAAAGATGCTAGTGCTGTGTGGTTATGCGACTCATAGCACAGCTACAAAGTATATACTGAGTAAAAAAAGGTATCCTTTACAATTGTAAAAAATCTTTATAGATAGTCAGGTTGTCACCTTGCATTTTAATTTTTTAAGAAGAGGATGGGTATACCTCACGAGGTATAACCCTGCTTGAAAGTTATGCATCCACCCTGTAACCTCTTTTTAATCTGTTAAATTGAATTTTACTTGGTCTGGGTGAAAACTATCAAATTCAAATATTGCAATTAGAGATGGCTGAAACGGAAGTTTTGTTCCGTTTTTGGATTTACGGAACTAAAAAAACCTAAGATCGCAAATAGAACTTACATTCGAGGGTTTGGAAGTATTTTCGAGGGTTACTAAATAAGGGTGGCCAGTTTCGGATGTAAGTTTGGGTTTGGAAACAAGGGGTTCGTGTCGGATCCAGGTCTGAGTCATATTGCAATCCATCTTTTTTCTGTAAATGTCTGTGGACTGTTTTCCATTCTTCTTCACCACTAGTACACTAGAAACAGAATGCTTATACATGGTGCATGTAAATTTAAATTAGTGACACATTACAGAAATCTCCTTCCCAAATTTGCATTTACTATTGAAAGGAGACCCTCCCTTACTCTTTCATTTTGGATATAGGACATGTTCCAAGAGCATATACATTAAATTATCATTCCTTAACCTTATATTAGGCGTACCTGTGCAGATTTTTTTCTCAAAATTGACTTTAATGGGTCTTTCCGCAAATTTTAAAATCTTTTCAAAAATCTATTAATCAGCGCCATGCTTTCATAAATACGTTAAGAATTCCAGGACACAGTAATCCATAGAACTCTGTGCTTTTAGAAGATTTTCTGAAAAAATAAATTAATATGATTCAAATGTTGAAATCAAACCCACTAAATGTCAATCTCCCACATGTCCTGAATCAAATGGTATGCCATATGCGTGGGTGCACACAGAGACGTGGCCACCATTAACTCAAATGAGAAACATGCACAAATGCAATTACAAGAAAAAACCAAAATGCTCTGTAATTTGAACCGCTACTCTTTTTAAAGGAAAACAGAATAGAAACTTAAGTTTCAACATAAATGTGGATCAAATATTAGTTTTATGGCTAAATACAAACTCAAGTTTAACAGACATTGATTCAAGGCCATGGGTGGTACATTTACAACTGCAGCATATTAAATTCCAATAGTTGTACAAAAACAGATATGCTATGTGTAGGTGATCGTACAATTATAAATGCGTTCATAAATACCGTAAATACTCGAGTATAAACCATCCCAAATTAAACTGAGGTACTTATTTTTAATGATAAACTAGGAAAACTGCTTGACTTCATTATAAACCGAGGGTTGATATTCTCTCATAGCCAGCCCCATAGTTCCATAGAAAGTCCATACACAGCCCCATACACAGTCCTATAGAAAGTACCATACACAGCCCATAGAAAGTCCAATACACAGCCCCATAGAAAGTCCAATACACAGCCCCATAGAAAGGCCATACACAGCCCCATAGAAAGTCCCATACACAGCCACATACACAGTTCCATAGAAAGTCCCATACACAGCCCCATAGAAGTCCAACACAGCCCATATAAAGTCCCATACACAACCCCATAAAAAGTCCATAACAGCCCTATAGAAAGTCCCATACACAGCCCATAGAAAGTCCCAACACAGCCCCATAAAAAGTCCCATAGAAAGTCCAAACACAGCGATCGTACAATTATAAATGCGTTCATACATACCGTACATACTCGAGTATAAAACCACCCAAAATAAAATGAGGTACTTACTTTTAACTGATAAACTAAGAAAACTGCTTGACTCGAGTTATAACCAAGGGTTGACATTCTCTCATAGCCAGCCCCCATAGTTCCATAGAAAGTCCCATACACAGCCCCATACACAGTCCTATAGAAAGTACATAAACAGCCCCATAGAAAGTCCATACAAAAGCCCATGAAGTCCCATACACAGCCACATACACAGTCCCATAGAAAGTCCCATACACAGCCCCATAGAAAGTTCCATACACAAGCCAACATAGAAAGTCCCATACACAGCCCCATAAAAAGTCCCATACACAGCCCCATAGATAGTTCCACAGCAGTCCCATTGAAAGTCCCATACACAGCCCGATAGATAGACACAGACAGTCCAATAAAACATCCATACACAGCCCCAAAGAAAGCCAATACAAAGCCCCAGAGAAAGTCCCATGCACAGCCCATAGAAAGTCCCATAGAAAAGTCCAATACACAGCCCCAAAATAAAGTCTAATACACAGCCCCACAGAAAGTTCCATACACAGTCCCATAGAAAGTCCAATACACAGCTCATAAAAAATCCCATAGAAAGTCCAATAACAGCCCCAAAGAAAGTCCAATACAGAGCCCCATAGAAATTTCCATAGAAGTCAATACACAGCCCCAAAGTAAGTCCAATACAACAGCCCCATAGAGAATTCATACACAGCCCCATAGAAAGTCCAATACACAGCCCCATTAAAGTCCCATAGAAAGTCCAATACAAAGCCCCATAGAAGTCAATACACTGCCCCTACATATTTCATACAAAGCCCCATAGAAAATCCAATACACAGTCCCATAGAAAGTCCCATACACAGTCCCATAGAAAGTTCCAAACACAGCCCCATAGAAAGTCCATACACAGCCCAATATAAAGTTCATACACAGCCCCATAGAAAGTCCCATACACAGCCCATAGAAAGTCCAATACACAGTCCCATCAAAAGGCCCATACACAGCCCCATAGAAAGTCCCATACACAGCCCCGTAGCAAGTCCAAACACAGTCCCATCAAAAGGCCCATACACAGCCCCATAGAAAGTCCAATACACAAGTCCCATAGAAGTCCCATACACAGCCCATAGAAAGTCCATAATGATACAACGCCCCATAGAAAGTCCTATACACAGCCCCATAAGAAAGGACCCAACAACAGCCCATAGAAAGTCCAATAAACTGTCCCATAAAAAGTCCCATACAAGCCCCATAGAAAGTCCCATAAACAGCCCCATAGAAAGTCCCATACACAGATTGCCTTGCAGTCTGAGCTGATCTGAGTGAGCAGGACAACAATTGCCTAACCCACTGAAATCAAGAGGATTCTCTTGTTACATTGTACAGCTTTTGTTTTCTTAGGGCTATTTTGTCCTGCAGCATCCAGATTAGCACAGCCTGAGTATAAATGGAGGGGAGATTTTCAAGATATTTTTAAAGGTAAAAAAAATTCAGTTTATACTCGAGTATATACGGTATATGATCTCGGTCATAAAAATTATGAACATTAAGGCCAGTATCATGAAATAGTGGCGCCTCGCATTTAAAATACCGCCCCATGTTGCCCCTTACGGGTCTGAAGAACCCAGAATAATAAAAGCTTGCAATCATTCTCTGGGAGTATGCTCTTTTTAATAGAGGAGACTTGTATCAAGACTATAGTTTCCCTTTAAATGAACGAAACTTTCATCTCATTAAGAAAGATTTTTGCTAGTTATTTTTCTGTAACTCACAAATGCAAAAGATTATCATTAACATATGGGGCACACATTCATTTTCTTAAATATAATGAATTATAACAATACTTGTTACTTTCAGCTTTTTTGTAAGTATCACAAAATATTTTGGGTAAGTAAAACACATGGTAATATTAACTGAGATGATCATGACTCTTCGAGCCAGAGTTGGCTTTAGTTTTTTAGTAATTAAAATATATGAAGGAACTCCAATGAGAAAACAGTTTTACAAAATAGTACTGGCAAGACATACAGTTATAGAAACTGAAGCTTTATAAATTAGCAGTTAAAAACATTTTCATGCAAACTAATTAGGCCTAGCGATTGGAAAGTTTGTTTTATTTTCAAGCCTTTTGTTTAACAAACCGGGGCAATCAAAACAGCCTGAAATGTAATTAGAGATATTAGAAAATTTAGCCTAGCACGGCATACAAGCTATTTTTCAACTTAAGACCCGGAAAACATTTGGCATAAAAGGTACAGCCATGACTCACTGAAAATATTATAAAAGAAAAAGGTAGAGATGTAATTCAAAAGAATGTTTCAATAACATCTTGATGTAATGTAGAACAAATTTAGAAGGTAACAAATTTCTATCTGATTGGAGAGATTTATAAGAGTGAGTCATGTGCAACCATGCAAACCAGGAGGGGAAAGGGCAATAATCCACGGTAATCTGTGAAAGTAATCATTTTATGCTGTTTAGATATTTTAATTTGAATACTCACATGCTAACAGTGGGATGAAATGTATTTAGTTGTTTGAAATGTACCTTAGTTGTTTCACAAGTGTTCAATCTAGGTCTTTGGTAAAATGCCCCTCTAATTCTAAATAATTCCTACAAAGAAATCCAATGTAAACCTACTATAGTTATAAATGTGCTCATTTACAGAGATAAACATAAACTGCGTCACAGCCCTGAATCAGAGATACAGAGATTATTTTAATCTATAAAGATTAATGTTATATCCTTTCTATAGTATACAATAATTTATAGAGAGATGTTTTAGGTTTTTAGAGAGGTACTTACGGGTTTGGGGGTTATAAAATTACACACAGAAAAGGTATATATGTAGTGTTGTAATTTTTTCATTTTACTATCTAAATGACTATTAATTAATATAATAAAGAATAGTACTGGTTATATTAGGCACAAAACAAAGTTATTTCAGAGCTGGTACCCCTATTTTAAATGGAATAGTCAAAATAGACAAATTGGGTGTGAAGACTAACACAAAAAGCAAATTGGGGTGTGATACTAAAGAGACAGTAAAGATCATTTAGGTTTTAATTTGTCAAACTCATGCAGACATTTTAGCAGTAACAGGGGTATGGCTAAACATTCCAGTTTAAATAATCCATTTACAATGGAGTACAGCTCTGTGAGTATTTTTCAAACTTTATAACAGTATTTTGTCTTGATCTAATATAATTCAATACTACACTTCATATACATTTATTATTGACATTAGATGATAAAAGTGAGAAATTACAACATACTGTACATATACACCTTTCCTATATGTAATATTATATATTCCCCACTTTATTGGTAGCTCTAGTAAAGGGTATGTTCACCTTAAATATTAACTTTTGATATACTGTATATTGTATATTGTGAGCCTCCACCACAATTACAAAGGAATTCTGATAAATTTACAATTCTAATGATGCACAATAAACCGAAATGCTTCAAGAATGGAACGCACCCACAGGTGCTGGAAAAGATGATTAAGCTGTGGACATGATTATGAGAAGTGTAAAAAAAAATGTTGAACTGAATTTCTTGTGGAATTTTTTGTTTCCAATGCCCCTATGTGTTCTGGGTTTGTGACTTTTCTTGGATAACTCCAATTAGTATGTCTTTTTACTGAAAAATAGGAATATTTATTAGGAAACAAGTCTAACCTTTTCAAACATACAGAGCTGTCAATGTCTGAAAATTCGTAGAAAAGAGCAAAGATGAAGGCTGTAATAAACTCTATAAAAATTTGAGATTTGACAGTTTCTGCTATATTTCATACAGACAATATTTCATCTTCTGTGCTCTTCAAGATCTGTTATGTCTGATTTTATGCAAGAAGTGAATCATTGACATCTTCTAAGTTAAATGGAAGTTAGCTGACCTTCATTCTATTTTAGGGCAAGTAACGAATTGCAGAAATGAGACTGATGTTCTATACATAAGACTTATGATTGGTTACATCTAGTAACTCTGAAAATATTGATGAACCACTTGTCTTCCAGCATTCTTTTAAAAGTCAAATGCCTGTGAAAATGAACTGACTCTAGAGTTTTTCTTATGGAACCCCCACCTCTTAAAATGTTTTTAAATTGTGCACACCTTTTAAATAGACACTACAAAAAGTGTACATGTAAAAATTCAAAAAAACCTTATGGTTCCTTATAATGATCGTTTAGCTTCTAAGTCTAGCAGCTAATTAAATGATATATTGCTTTCATAATGTTGTGTTTAAAAAATACAATTTAAATCAATGCCACTTAAAAAAATATCACTTACTTCCTTGGCTTTATAATTGTTAAAGGAAAGCAACTATCAATTTCATTTTTATTAGCTTTAAATTGATAACGTGCAGTTATTCCGTTATTAAAATACTTTGTGACTGCCATATACCGTATACAGTATACTCGAGTAAAAACAGCCTGAAAACTGGACCTCGATTTATACTCAGGTCAGTCACTAACTTGAATGAGGAATGCGGCTGCTGCATCCACTGATCTTCACATCCACTGACATCACTAATCACCTATCTCACCTATCTCACTTCCGGGTGCCGGAGTAGTGACATCAGGCGGATATCAGTGGATGTGGCGATCAGTGATGCAGCAGCCGGATTCCTGTTTCAAGTTATTGACTGACCCAGGTAAGTTGCTAAGTGCTGCATTATTTCACAGCCTCATTTGTGCTCATTTTTCCTGGCAGGGAGGGGGTGGGTGGTGGTGGAGGGTGTGTGCAGTTCCACATGCAGATGTTTGCAAACTACAATTCCCAGAAACTAAAGCATCTGGAGTGCCAAGGAATTGTGGATTACTGTTAATTTAAAGGGCAACTAATAGGAAAACAATACTGAATCAGGAGGATGGTACCAATCTTAAATAGAATTGTTAATAGAATTTCCACACAGTAGTCCCATACAGTAATAGCCATACTGGATTTGGCTATTACTGTATGGGACTACTGTATGGGAATTCTGCTCCATTTAAAGGGCAACTAAGCCTCAAAACGATATACGAATCAGAAGGCAGCGGTGGTCATATTTTCTACCCTCGACTTAAACTCCAGTCAATCAGTTTTTTAGGTAAAAAATGTACCTCAGCTTTATACTGGTCGACTTATATTCGAGTATATACGGTTATGCATTGCACAAAATACATTCTGAATCAACTCAGTTGTAGTGGCAAAAAAGTCCATAAATCTTGTAGAGGATTACTCTCAGCAGTGGCACCTCAAAGGAATTTGATGGAAAGTTTGCCACTACAACTGAGTTGATTCAGAATGTATTTTGTGCAATGCATATACCGTATATACTCGAATATAAGTCGACCCGAGTATAAGCTGAGGTACATTTTTTACCTAAAAAACTGATTGACTGGAGTTTAAGTCGAGGGTAGAAAATATGACCACCGCTGCCTTCTGATTCTGTATCGTTTTGAGGCTTTAGTTGCCCTTTAAATGGACAGCAGAATTCCCATACAGTAGTCCCATACAGTAATAGCCAAATCCAGTATGGCTATTACTGTATGGGACTACTGTGTGGGAATTCTATTTAACAATTCTATTTAAGATTGGTACCATCCTCCTGATTCAGTATTGTTTTCCTATTAGTTGCCCTTTAAATTAACAGTAATCCACAATTCCTTGGCACTCCAGATGCTTTAGTTTCTGGGAATTGTAGTTTGCAAACATCTGCAGTGGAACTGCACACACCCTCCACCACCACCCACCCCCTCCCTGCCAGGAAAAATGAGCACAAATGAGGCTGTGAAAATAATGCAGCACTTAGCAACTTACCTCATATGTTCCACAGGCTGGGAATTTGACTTAAAAAAATTCACAATCCACCAGCTGCGAGCTCCTCCCCCTCTGCTGCTACTGTCACGTTCTTGTGCAGCAGCAGTGAGGCTCGATCGGTAATGGTCGTCAGGCATTGGCTGTGATGTCACTCGTACTGTCGGTGACTGATGGCCTTACCAGGAGATTTAATGATGAAACCAATGCCCTAGACACAAGTCAGATTCAGGGCCCCCCTTTTCCTTTACACATTATTCGTTAATATAAGGCAACCACTGGGTGTTAATTGACTACATTTATCATACTTTTCTTTCTTATTAAAGTCACGCTTACCTAATCACGATTGTTTAGCGTGACTTTAACTCCTCCAACCCCACAATCTTCCCACACCCCTTGGTACACATGTTATTGACACTGTTATTTAGGTTAACACTAATCTCCTTGGCACCCCATTGGCACACCACCACACAACCCTCCCATTGGCACACCATCAGCAACACCCCCCTTGGCACACTATCAGCAAAAACCCCACTTGGCACACCATCGCAACAGCCCCTCCACTCTGCACACCACCAGCATCACACAATCACCACCCCCCATAGGGACCCCCCTGTTCACCCACCAGCATACAACAACCCTCCCCCCATTTTGTAGTAATGCTGTGCTGCCAACCGAATGCCCAGGCCGGGCATTGAATACATAATTTTTAGGCAAGGCACGAGCAGGCCAACAGAGCTGATTTAGCAAACTAGCTGATTACGCTTGTGCCCTGGATGGACGCCCTGGCACCTGGGCCCCTAGACACTTGCCTTGTGAATAACCCAGCTCTGTTACCAGGAACAAAAGGGAGCCGCAGTGGTGGACCGTGGACTTTTAAGTTGGATTTCTCAGCCTGTGAAACATATTTAGACTGTATGAGTACCACAAATTTGGGTTTTGGGGGTCCTTCACATCATATTACATTTTTACTGAAGGGGTGGAAATGCCCTTTAAATATAATTGTCCTTATTCTGGCAGAGTAAGCTGATATTGCAGCCTTTGAAGGACTGCTTTTCACCTGCTGCCTTCTCTGCACACGCTCAAGCTTTAAAAAAGCTCATTGAGCAGATGGAGGAAGGAGACATAATTTCCTGAAAAATATGAAACTTATCATTAACTATCTGGCTACAATACATATAATAAACTGCTAAAAAAGCAGTTTTGGTTGCAGGCTGATAACTGACAAGTTACCATTTTTTGTTTTAAGGTGTACGTGCCCTTTAAAAAAGCAAAAAAAGCCCATACATTTTTAGGATAGCACATGCATCATAACGGATATTTTTTTTAGGACAGCTATTTAAATCTTTAAAATGTTCTTCTAATCTATAATTAGATTAGAAGAAATAAGTATCTTCAGGTTAGGAAAAGTTTCTTTATAGTAAAAAAGTGAAACTGTAGAACTGTCTTCCAGCTTATGTCAGGCATCCTGCCATATGAGGCTTCCAGGTGGGGTGGAGAAAGGGGGCTCGGAGAGGGAAGTGCTTGGGGATGTGACGTTGGTGACGTTATCTAGGGGTGAGAGCGGAGGTGGAAGTTATTACAGTAAATGTAACAATAGCATGCATGCTCAGTAATGAGTACAAGGCACTCTCTTTAGATTTCACTGTACCAGGTTGCAGGGACTATTGGTAGTTCATGAGAATGAGTCATTGAAATCTATTCTAAAATTGTACAAATAAGCTTAGAATGTCTCTAACTGTTTTGATATCAAAGTTATATGCACTTAAACGTCCCCTTCCTAGTCTGCACCGTTTCTGTGACACACAAACAATGATCTGTATCAAAAGCCCTTCCCCAAAAATTTATCTTTTCTAAAGCTAGTTATAGGCTGGCAATGATTTTCTGTGCTTTCATATGCCTTACTCCTTAAGGGGGAAAAAACATTCCTTTTCAGACTTGTGGCCAACAGTAGTATGCAAGTGGACATGCTCCCAGCTAGCGACTAGGGGGTAAAGCATGTCACAGCTCTTGTAAATTAAATGACATATAAAGGTTAACTTGTAAGCAGAGTATCTTTATTTTCTAGTTGAAAGCAGAGATGTATGGTAAGGGTTTTTAACACTACACAGTGGGGCCAGTGTTTTAGTTTTGGAGGTGGACATACCCTTTAACCTAAAGGTTCGTACACATGTGCGATTGTTCCCGGCCTGTGACGCACAATATGTATGAACAAACGTTTGTGCGATAATCGGCCCTTTGTAGGCCGTGTAACGTTCCCTGAACGAATGACTGTTTCGGCCGATAAAGTGCCTACACACGGGCTGATTATCGCCCGAAACGGGTCGGGACCCGCGATCGCACTTGTGTACAGACTTTAAGGAAACTGCATCCTTTATACCATTATTGCTACTATACTCTGTGCTATCTTTACTTGGATGTTCTGTATGGTATACAAGCAAAAAAAACGTTTAAAGGCTAAAGATGTTTGCTCTATTGGCATACCCTGTAACTGTCGTACCCATTATTTAAGGCCTCGTCTTCTTTTTTTCAGTCCTTATCTTCTTACTATTAATATACTTTTTTAGTGTGTGGGTTAATCTTGCTTTGTGCAGCTATCCTTATTTATGTTAGCTAGATTAATTGATTTGTTACAATCCTTATTACAGTTTTTATACTTCCCAAGGCTGAGGCCACACTATGCCGTGGTCCCGCATGGGGATTGCATTGCAATCCATAAAATGTTGTGATATTATAGCGCATGCAATTTTCAAATAAATTGTGAACCCATGTCCCCCACTCCCCCTAGTAACTATTATAAAACAATCTTCTTCTTCAACCTTCCCTAAGGCTTAGACACTACTACAAAACGCACCAATCGCGAGCGTTATTGCGCGTGTTCCACGCTTGCACATGCGATTTTGAAATTTAAAACTGGGAAACTGGAACTGTACGATGATTAGGGACTACGTTACTCTTTGCACTTTAACACTTACCTGTTAGACTGTAGGAACTGTGTGTACTCCCAGGTGTCTTTCACTATATGTATATAACTTTTAGCTATGTGGTTTTATAATTTATTTCAGGTTTCTTTGATATGTAATAAAATATGATGTGCACCGCTGGACCGTTGAGGATTATTCTACACTTTAGGTGGGTTAAGGAGACTTGTCTCCACCACCCTTTAATAATTTGTATTGGGCTAAATGGTGGTTGTGTGCACACGGACAGTTGTCCTGTGTTTAAATAGGGTTCTTTCCTCTTTCTCTTTCTATGCTTTATATATCAAGGAATTTGACCTGATTTTTTAAACCCAATTTTCTGTTTTTCTGTACTGACAGCAACTAATGTCACAAGAGCGCCATTGCTGCGATATTGTACGCGGCCACGATGTGTTGCGGTAATTTTAAGTCCCTTCCTGATTCTGCAGCGAAGTGCACCTCTTTATATGTTTGCAGAAAACCCTAATTCATTTCTGATTGGTCAATTTTTTAATGCTTCCTTTACATCGTTACATTAACCAATCAGATTTCAGAACTTTCCCTTCCCGCAGCCCCTCCTAGCCTCCTGTTCCGAGATTGCCGTGAGCGGGGAAGGGGTTGGGAGGGGCTGCTGGGAAGCAGCGGCGGGTGGTCTCCGCCGCCGCGGGGGGTTGTGGGCGGGTGGGCATGTCTCCCGGGCGGGTGCGACCACCTGCCGCGGGTTGCCTGCCCATCCCTGCCGCGGGTTGCCTGCCCATCCCCGCCGCGGGTTGCCTGCCCATCCCCGCCGCGGGGAGGCTAGTAAAACAGCTGATACTAGCAGTGCGAAACACATACTGCGCCGCTTTATAATAGAATCGGCGGTAACAGTAAGTATCGCCGCGAAGGGTTAACGCTTCGTTAACTTTTCACGGCCGTTTTCGGACATTTATAAATATGCCCCTAAGTTCACAACTAAGGTTGGGTACACATAAGAAGATTTTACGGTCCCACTGACAAATATTTCTATGTTTTTCAGTCTGTTGACCCAAAATATCAAGCTGATTTTGCAGACATGGCAGTAAATTATGTCCAATGGTGTGGTATCCTATGAACATAGAAGCCTACATTTAACGTTATCAGTGAATTGCGACTTAAAAAGCCTGCCAGTGAATTTAAAGCATAGTTCAATAACTTGGCCAAATTATTTTAAGCCCAGCAACCACGTCACGGTTTGCTTTATTCTGCTGGGTCCTAACCTTTAATCTTGTAAATTTTACCTTCGTAAGAGACATAATTCTCAAACTATCTTAGTAACAGTACCTGCCTTTAATAGATGAAAATCCCTGTTGCTCTTTGCTTACTGTCTAGGGACTGACTCTCCAGATTTAAGTACTTGAACACATGGGCCACTGTGGGTGGAGCACACATTTCCCAGAGGCTTGGACAAACCTCCAATGCAACAAGCTGGGACAAGA
The DNA here is from genome assembly GCA_019447015.1 of Hymenochirus boettgeri. Classification (NCBI taxonomy): domain Eukaryota; kingdom Metazoa; phylum Chordata; class Amphibia; order Anura; family Pipidae; genus Hymenochirus; species Hymenochirus boettgeri. The sequence continues at coordinate 237,404,283 of CM033470.1, forward strand.
ATCCAGACTCCCTAGACACCACAGTGTCAGTTCCCCCAGGCAGTGCTACAGTCCCTAACATGGTGACACTTCCGACACACTAGCGGTGGGCAGCCACAGTACGGCAACCTCCGATAATTGTAACGATAGACGCCAGTGGTCAAGGGGTGGAGCCCATTGTTTAGGAGATTCCAGACAAGGGGTATGGACAACCAAAAGTTTATGCTCTTCAACTTTCAGAGAACTGAAAGCCGTGTTCTATGCTCTTCCACTCTTTTTGGCAAGCATCCGAAACCAGAATGTTCAGATTCATACGGACAACACTACCACGGCGGCTTATATAAACCACCAGGGGTGGACAAAAAGTCAAACCTACTTCAGTTGTCTCTATCCATATGGCCTGGCAGAGGCTCACCTACGTCACCTATCTGCTACCTACGTCAGAGGTACAGAAACCATTGGGCAGATTGTCTAAGCCGGCATTTTCTAGACCCCAACGAATGGTCACTCAATCAGAAACCTTCAAGTTGATTTGCCAAAGATGGGGTACACCCAGTATAGACTTAATGACATCAAGGGTAACAGAAAACTGCCAGTCTACTATTCACTCAAAAGAGATCCTCAGGCAGCCGGAGGGATGCAATGGCCATAACTTGGGGCTTTCATCTATCATCATTTTCCCCCCTCCAGTTAATCCCCAGGGTGTTCAAAAAATCCACAACGACAAATGCCTTGGGATTTTGATAGCCCTAGCCTGGGCCAGGAGGACTTGTTTGCAGACCTTGTCAGTATGTCAGTAAAACTTCCATGGCTCTACCCTTGCAAAACAACCTTCTGTCGCAAGGACCAGTCTTGCATATGAATGTCAAAGACCTAAAGCTTTTAGCATGGCTACTGAAAGGGAAATAGCAAAGGTTTGGGTTCTCGGAGAGGTCATAGTTACCCTTATGAAAGCCATAAGAACATTACAAATGAAATATATCAAAGGGTTGGGAAGAGCTACCCAAGATTCCCTTGATACTGGAGTTCCTGGTGGAAGGGTTAAATAAAGAACTAGCCCTAGTACTCTCAGTGCAAGTTGCCGCACTGGGAGCCTTTTATAGTACAGACATTGCAGGAGACCCTTTCATCAGGAGGTTTTTCAAAGCAGCTAGTCTTAAAACCAAAGGTTAGATCCTTTATTCCAAGATGGAATTTGTCAATAGTTCTAAAGGGTGTAAGCCTACAACCCTTTGAACCGCTTACCAACATGCCTACCAATTCCTCCACTTGGAAAACAGCCTTGTTGATAGCCCTGCTCTGCCAAAAGAATCAGTGAACTTCAAGTGCTATCATGTAGGGAACCATATCTCCGTATTCTGGAAGAAGGGATCCATTTAAAACTAGATCCGGCCTTCATCCCTAAGGTATCCTCAGATTTCCATAGGAAATCTTTTTGCTGGCCGTCCATCCGAACGCAGTTATCTCAGAAGGAGACCCTATGACCCCGTGGATGTTAAAAGGTGTTTATTAATTACCTTTCCAGGGTTAAGGACTTCAGGAAATCAAACGCCCCTGGTCTTGTATTCAGTCTAACAAGGTTAAAACTGCCTCGAAAGCTACCATCGCCAGGTGGTTGAAGTTAGCCATCTCCACACTTATCAGAGCCTGAATCTTCCAGCTCCAGAACGAGTGAAGCTCACTCAACCCGGCAGTCTCTACCTCTTGGGCAGCCTATGCAGGCACCACTCCAAGCAAATCTGCAAACAGCCACTTGGGCCTCATATCATACCTTTGTGAGGCATTACAGATTGGACATTCTCCACGAAAGGAAGCGTGTTTGCAAGTTAAGAACCCTAAATTCCCTCCCTTAAAGGGCAGTCCACCCCCGAAAACTATATCCCCCCCACTACGGCCCCACCATGTAGTGTATTTAATCCTTACCTCACATCCCAGCTCCTAGGGTTCTCCTGTAGTCCTCCCCCCAAAGTCCCAAAAACTGCCCACCAGAGGATAGCAGTCCATATAGGACTCTGCCTCCTACCTGGCCTCCGGAGAAGTTTGGCATGCTACTGCAGCCCTTCTCCCCCTCCCTCCCCCCTCCCTCTCCCTTCCGATTAGGATTCCCTCCCCTACCGTAAAAAGCATTTCCACCAACATTGCCCCTGTCCCCCCAGCCTCAACCGCTATGTTAGTTATCTCAGAAAATGCCCAGAACATTACTTACCTTACCTCTTGCCTCCGCTGGCGTAAGTAAAGTTTGGGGCATTTTCCGAGATTAACATAGCGGTTGGGAATGGGGGGACAGGGGCAATGTCTGGTAAAAAAAAAAAATTTAAGTGTAACATACCCTTTAATTCCCTCACTGCTTTGGGACATCTCAGTATACGGCTGCCTTGGGATGATGAGGAAATCCAAATTTATACTTACGTAAATTTGCTTTCCTTGAATCCCAAAGGCAGCATATTTTACCCCTATCCTATTAAAACTTTTTTTCTTTCTGAGCATATTACTGGCATTCTTTACTGCTTTGGGACAAACTCATTGGATTTCTTCTAACTACTGCTCACACCAGGATACTGCAGGTACTTTCCACCATCCACATATCTATCCTTACAACCCAGGTGACTTTTAGCAGTGGAGTACCCTCAAATGCCTTCAAATGCTTTGAAAAGTATTTTCAGATTTCATTATTTCCATACAGCAGTTCCATGGTAGCCCTTTATATATTTTAATAAATGCTTCATAAAAGTTATAATATTTGCTTAAGAGCTAACGTGGAATTTACCCAGAAGTCTCTTCATCCTTACTTATAATATAATGTTAGTAAGAATATAGTTCTGAACCAGAAATGTACCAGCAGATAATATTAAGTAGAGGTAACTAGGTGGAACCTTCCACACAGTTAGAATGTTCTGTGACTTAAAGGATTTCCGTGTTTATAATTATAAACATAAAATGAAAACCCACATGTTTGTAATATATGCATTTTCGCGGATTCTATAACAATGCCTGGGGCCCTGAAATATGACCTCAACCTCTTACTGTATTGATTCTAATTTGCCCTGCATCTTAACTGTAATTTTTTTTTTTTAATTCCTTCTTAGCATAATTGCTTGGAGAGGTATTACATTACTCTTTTACATTGCCATATTAAGCATTTTTGCATGATGTAATTCTGTTGATCTCGGTAGCTTAGACAGCAGTCACAAGCAAAAGAAAGCAACAAAATTGAGCTGCATGTTAAATATTGCTGAGAGCTGTGGGATTTTAATTTCTACCTGACTTTCCATCAAATTCCTTTGAGGTGCCACTGCTGAGAGTAATCCTCTACAAGATTTATGGACTTTTTGGCCACTACAACTGAGTTGATTCAGAATGTATTTTGTGCAATGCATATACCGTATATACTCGAATTAAGTCGACCCGAGTATAAGCTGAGGTACATTTTTTACCTAAAAAACTGATTGACTGGAGTTTAGTCGAGGGTAGAAAATATGACCACCGCTGCCTTCTGATTCTGTATCGTTTTGAGGCTTTAGTTGCCCTTTAAATGGACAGCAGAATTCCCATACAGTAGTCCCATACAGTAATAGCCAAATCCAGTATGGCTATTACTGTATGGGACTACTGTGTGGGAATTCTATTTAACAATTCTATTTAAGATTGGTACCATCCTCCTGATTCAGTATTGTTTTCCTTTAGTTCCCTTTAAATTAACAGTAATCCACAATTCCTTGGCACTCCAGATGCTTTAGTTTCTGGAATTGTAGTTTGCAAACATCTGCAGTGGAACTGCACACACCCTCCACCACCACCCACCCCCTCCCTGCAGACAAATGTTGAAAAACCTCCTGATGAAAGGGTCTCCTGCAATGTCTGTACTATAAAAGGCTCCCAGTGCGGCAACTTGCACCTTGAGAGTACTAGGGGCTAGTTCTTTATTTAACCCTTCCACCAGGAACTCCAGTATCAAGGGAATCTTGGGTAGCTCTTCCCAACCCTTTGATATATTTCATTTGTAACTGTCTTATGGCTCTTCATAAGGGTAACTATGACCTCCTCCGAGAACCCAAACCTTTGCATTATTTCCCTTTCAGTAGCCATGCTGAAAGCTTTAGGTCTTTGACATTCATATGCAAGACTGGTCCTTGCGACAGAAGGTTGTTTTGCAAGGGTAGAGGCCATGGAAGTTTTACTGACATACTGACAAGGTCTGCAAACCAAGTCCTCCTGGCCCAGGCTAGGGCTATCAAAATCCCAAGGCATTTGTCGTTGTGGATCTTTTTGAACACCCTGGGGATTAACTGGTAGGGGGGGGAAAATGTATGATAGATGAAAGCCCCAAGTTATGGCCATTGCATCCCTTCCGGCTGCCTGAGGATCTCTTTTGAGTGAATAGTAGACTGGCAGTTTTCTGTTTACCCTTGATGTCATTAAGTCTATACTGGGTGTACCCCATCTTTGGCAAATCAACTTGAAGGTTTCTTGATTGAGTGACCATTCGTTGGGGTCTAGAAAATGCCGGCTTAGACAATCTGCCCAATGGTTTTCTGTACCTCTGACGTAGGTAGCAGATAGGTGACGTAGGTGAGCCTCTGCCCAGGCCATTATGGATAGAGACAACTGAAGTATTTTTTGACTTTTTGTCCCACCCTGGTGGTTTATATAAGCCGCCGTGGTAGTGTTGTCCGTATGAATCTGAACATTCTGGTTTCGGATGCTTGCCAAAAAGAGTGGAAGAGCATAGAACACGGCTTTCAGTTCTCTGAAAGTTGAAGAGCATAACATTTCTCTGGTTGTCCATACCCCTTGTCTGGAATCTCCTAAACAATGGGCTCCCCACCCTTGACCACTGGCGTCTATCGTTACAATTATCGGAGGTTGCCGTACTAGTGGCTGCCCTACCGCTAAGTGTGTCGGAAGTGTCCACCATGTTAGGGACTGTAGCACTGCCTGGGGGAACTGACACTGTGGTGTCTAGGGAGTCTGGATTCTTGTCCCAGCTTGTTGCATTGGAGGTTTGTCCAAGCCTCTGGGAAATGTGTGCTCCACCCACAGTGGCCCATGTGTTCAAGTACTTAAATCTGGAGAGTCAGTCCCTAGACAGTAAGCAAATGAGCAACAGGGATTTTCATCTCATTAAAGGCAGGTACTGTTACTAAGATAAAGTTTGAGAATTATGTCTCTTACGAAGGTAAAATTTACTAAGATTAAAGGTTAGGACCCAGCAGAATAAAGCAAACCGTGACGTGGTTGCTGGGCTTAAAATAATTTGGCCAAGTTATTGAACTAATTGCTTTAAATTCACTGGCAGGCTTTTTAAGTCGCAATTCACTGATAACGTTAAATGTAGGCTTCTATTGTTCATAGGATACCACACCATTGGACATAATTTACTGCCATGTCTGCAAAATCAGCTTAGATATTTTGGGTCAACAGACTGAAATACATAGAAATATTTGTCAGTGGGACCGTAAAATCTTCTTATGTGTACCCAACCTTAGTTGTGAACTTAGGGGCATATTTATAAATGTCCGAAAACGGCCGTGAAAAGTTAACGAAGCGTTAACCCTTCGCGGCGATACTTACCTGTTACCGCCGATTCTATTTATAAAGCGGCAGTATGTGTTTCGCACTGCTAGTATCAGCTGTTTTACTAGCCTCCCCGCGGCGGGGATGGGCAGGCAACCCGCGGCGGGGATGGGCAGGCAACCCGCGGCAGGGATGGGCAGGCAACCCGCGGCAGGTGGTCGCACCCGCCCCGGGAGACATGCCCACCCCGCCCACAACCCCCCGCGGCGGCGGAGACCACCCGCCGCTGCTTCCCAGCAGCCCCTCCCAACCCCTTCCCCGCTCACGGCAATCTCGGAACAGGAGGCTAGGAGGGGCTGCCGGGAAGGGGAAAGTTCTGAAATCTGATTGGTTAATGTAAAGCATGTAAAGGAAGCATTAAAAAATTGACCAATCAGAAATGAATTAGGGTTTTCTGCAAACCTATATAAAGAGGTGCACTTCGCTGCAGAATTCAGGAAGGGACTTAAAATTACCGCAACACATCGTGGCCGCGATACATATCGCGGCAATGGCGCTCTTGTGACATTAGTTGCTGTCAGTACAGAAAAACAGAAAATTGGGTTTAAAAAATCAGGTCAAATTCCTTGATATATAAAGCATAGAAAGAGAAAGAGGAAAGAACCCTATTTAAACACAGGACAACTGTCCTGTGGCACACAACCACCATTTAGCCCAATACAAATTATTAAAGGTGGTGGAGACAAGTCTCCTTAACCCACCTAAAGTGTAGAATAATCCTCAACGGTCCAGCGGTGCACATCATATTTTATTACATATCAAAGAAACCTGATAATACATTATTAAAACCACATAGCTAAAAGTATATATACATATAGTGAAAGACACCTGGGAGTACACACAGTTCCTACAGTCTAACAGGTAAGTGTTAAAGTGCAAAGAGTAACGTTAGTCCCTAATCATCGTACAGTTCCAGTTTCCCAGTTTTAAATTTCAAAATCGCATGTGCAAGCGTGGAACAATGCGCAATAACGCTCGCGATTGGTGCGTTGTAGTAGTGTCTAAGCCTTAGGGAAGGTTGAAGAAGAAGATTGTTTTATAATAGTTACTAGGGGAAGTGGGGGACATGGGTTCACAATTTATTTGAAAATTGCATGCGCTATAATATCACAACATTTTATGGATTGCAATGCAATCCCCATGCGGGACCATCCGGCATAGTGTGGCCTCAGCCTTGGGAAGTATAAAAACTGTAATAAGGATTGTAACAAATCAATTAATCTAGCTAACATAAATAAGGATAGCTGCACAAAGCAAGATTAACCCTACACACTAAAAAAGTATATTAATAGTAAGAAGATAAGGACTGAAAAAAAGAAGACGAGGCCTTAAATAATGGGGATACGACAGTTACAGGGTATGCCAATAGAGCAAACATCTTTAGCCTTTAAACTGTTTTTTTTGCTCTGTATACCATACAGAACATCCAAGTAAAGATAGCACAGAGTATAGTAGCAATAATGGTATAAAGGATGCAGTTTCACTTAAAGTCTGTACACAAGTGCGATCGCGGGTCCCGACCCGTTTCGGGCGATAATCAGCCCGTGTGTAGGCACTTTATCGGCCGAAACAGTCATTCGTTCAGGGAACGTTACACGGCCTACACACGGGCCGATTATCGCACAAAACGTTTGTTCATACATATTGTGCGTCACAGGCCGGGACCCACAATCGCACATGTGTACGAACCTTTAGGTTAAAGGGTATGTCCACCTCCAAAACTAAAACACTGGCCCCACTGTGTAGTGTTAAAAACCCTTACCATACATCTCTGCTTTCAACTAGAAAATAAAGATACTCTGCTTACAAGTTAACCTTTATATGTCATTTTAATTTACAAGAGCTGTGACATGCTTTACCCCCTAGTCGCTAGCTGGGAGCATGTCCACTTGCATACTACTGTTGGCCACAAGTCTGAAAAGGAATGTTTTTTCCCCCTTAAGGAGTAAGGCATATGAAAGCACAGAAAATCATTGCAAGCCTATAACTAGCTTTAGAAAAGATACATTTTTTGGGGAAGGGCTTTTGATACAGATCATAATGTTTGTGTGTCACAGAAACGGTGCAGACTAGGAAGGGGACGTTTAAGTGCATATAACTTTGATATCAAAACAGTTAGAGACATCCTAAGCTTGATTTGTACAATTTTAGAATAGATTTCAATGACTCATTCTCATGAACTACCAATAGTCCCTGCAACCTGGTACAGTGAAATCTAAAGAGAGTGCCCTTGTACTCATTACTGAGCATGCATGCTATTGTTACATTTACTGTAATAACTTTCCACCTCCGCTCACCCCCTAGATAACGTCACCAACGTCACATCCCCCAAGCCACTTCCCTCTCCGAGCCCCCTTTCTCCACACCACCTGGAAGCCTCATATGGCAGGATGCCTGACATAAGCTGGAAGACAGTTCTACAGTTTCACTTTTTTTACTATAAAGAAACTTTTCCTAACCTGAAGATACTTATTTTCTTCTAATCTAATTTATAGATTAGAAGAACATTTAAAGATTTAACATAGCTGTCCTAAAAAAAATTCCGTTATGAGGCTGTGCTTACCTAAATATGTATGGGCTGCTTTTTTGCTTTTTTAAAGGGCACGTACACCCTTAAAACAAAAAATGGTAACTTGTCAGTTATCAGCCTGCAACCAAAACTGCTATTTTTAGCAGTTTATTATATGTATTTGTAGCCAGATAGTTAATGATAAGTTTCATTATTTTCAGGAAATTATGTCTCCTTCCTCCATCTGCTCAATGAGCTTTTTATAAGCTTGAGCGTGTGCAGAGAAGGCAGCAGGTGAAACAGCAGTCCTTCAAAGGCTGCAATATCAGCTTACTCTGCCAGAATAAGGACAATTATTATCCTTAAAGGGCATTTCCACCCCTTCAGTAAAAATGTAATATGATGTGAAGGACCCCCCAAAACCCAATATTTGTGGTACTCATACAGTCTAAATATGTTCACAGGCTGAGAAATCCAACTTACAAGATCCACGGTCCACCACTGCGGCTCCCTTTTGCTTCCTGGTAACAGAGCTGGGTTATTCACAAGGCAAGTGTCTAGGGGCCCAGGTGCCAGGGCGTCCATCCAGGGCACAAGCGTAATCCAGCTAGTTTGCTAAATCCAGCTCTGTTGGCCTGCTCGTGCTCTGCCTAAAAATTATGTATTCACTGCCCGGCCTGGGCATTCGGTTGGCAGCACAGCATTACTACAAAATGGGGGGAGGGTTGTTTTGTATGCTGGTGGGTGAACAGGGGGGGACTCCCCTATGGGGGGTGGGTGATTTGTATGCTGGTGGTGTGCCCAGAGTGGAGGGGCTGTTGCAGATGGTGTGCCAAGTGGGGTTTCTGCTGATAGTGTGCCAAGGGGGTTGTTGCTGATGGTGTGCCAATGGGAGGTTGTTGCTGGTGGTGTGCCAATTGGGGTGCCAAGGAGATTAGTGTTAACCTAAATAACAGTGTCAAATAACATGTGTACCAAGGGGTGTGGGAAGATTTGTGGGCTTGTAGGAGTTAAAGTCACGCTAAACAATCGTGATTAGGTAAGCGTGACTTTAATAAGAAAGAAAAAGTATGATTAAAATGTAGTCAATTAACACCCAGTCGGTTGCCTTATATTTACGAATATATATGTGTAAAGGAAAATGGGGGGCCCTGAATCTGACTTGTGTCTAGGGCCCCATTTGGTCTTAATCATTAAATCTCCCTGGTAAGGCCATCAGTCACAGCCACGACAGTGACATCACAGCCAATGCCTGACGACCATTACCGATCGAGCCTCCACTGCTGCTGCACAAGAACGTGACAGTAGCAGCAGAGGGGGAGGAGCTCGCAGCTGTGGATTGTGAATTTTTTTAAGTCAAATTCCTCAGCCTGTGAACATATTTTGACAGTGTGAGTACCACACATATGGGGTTTTGAGGGGTCCTTCACATCATTAATTTTTTACAGAAGGGGTGGACATGACCTTTAAATATCTGGTTACTGTAGTAATCCAGATAATAGAGTGCAAAATATATCAGTTGAGGATGGTGGCAGGTAACTGACAAATTACCATTTTTTTTTTAATGGTTGACATGCCCTTTTAAGTTTTGTTCATTGTATTTCTTTTATTAGGTAGGTGACGGTCACCTTGTAATCATTATATACTATAAATAACTGTACAACCATAAGTGTTTGCCATGACTTGCAACAAGCTAATAAAGCAAATCAGATCATATTTTATACTGAATGAATGCTTAGTAGCAAACCTCTCCCCTATAGGACAGTAAATCTGTCTGGATCTGTAGGGTTGGGAGGATCTATCACATCTATCACACATCTCACAGAGTTTACAAATTAAATTTTTCTTAACTTGCCCTTGATCTTTTACCATATATTGATCATTTGCACAGAACAGCAAACTGTATTGTGTAGTATATTTTAGTCAGCTGTGTTTGTATTTATTTTAATTACAACAAGGCATACACCATGTTTAATTTATACTACACTGAATTTTTGTAGACTAAATATGAGGGCACACTGAGCGTGTGCATTACACTGCAATCCCTGTCATTTTCTGGAATAGGAAATCGCACCAATAATGGTTATCACATAGGCTCCAATCATTGGATCACCATGCAATAGGCAGTAGCACAGTCCAACCGGCCAACATGAGTTAAAACATGCTGGTTTGGCCTAGACCTTATAGGGAGATTAACCTCTAGGTGAATTTTTGCTAACGTAAGTATTTAACACCAGCTAATATGCTAGCAGAGCCACGCAGCCTCTGGTAAAAACTGTAACGGTTGTGTGAGTGTCTCTTGGGATACTCGCGCAGTGGCGAGTATCCTAGGAGTTAAAGTCACGCTAAACAATCGTGATTAGGTAAGCGTGACTTTAATAAGAAAGAAAAAGTATGATTAAAATGTAGTCAATTAACACCCAGTCGGTTGCCTTATTTGCTGAGTAATTTCTCAGTAGGTACAAGGTCATTTTTTATCTTATGTGCTACTACTGGTCATGCAACATTTTGAAATGAGTTTGTGGTTCTATTTTTTTTTAAAAACTTTTGAAAAATAAATGTTGGAAATTACAACATTTCAATCCTGCCAAATTCTTTGGTTCTCCTCTAATGCCATACAATACTAGTTATCACAAACTATTACAGCACCCTCATCCCACCAAACTCATTCCACTTCAGCATTCTTTAAATAAGTGAGCACCAGGTGGAATTCAACTTTCTCTACATCGGATTCGCTTTTACATACATTGGGACGCATTTCTTCTTCATTAAATTAAGTTGTTTAGCTGATGGCTGACGTTAAATTCTCGCAATTGAAATGCACACATTAATCAAATGACACTGGTGTGCTTGCATTAGGGAGCCGAAAGCGACTTTTGGTACATCGCCCAGATAGTGCATTAAAGTTGCCAGCTCTCTGTCAACTAACTATCTTTCTCTGGCGATAACAATAAGGGTGAGGCCACACTGCAACGCACAGCAATCACTCACCAAATCGCTCGTGTTATCGCACGCAATTGTGTGCGCGATTCTTGTGCATTTTGCATCTGCGTTCGCGTTTTGCGCATGCATTTTCGCCATTTTGCGTTATGGAAACGCATGCGTTAACGCACCAAAAATGGTGAATGCATGCTTACCAAAACGCGAACAGACGCGCAATCGCATGCGCATTGGAAATTGCGGGAATTTTCGCGTTCCCGCGATTTCCATTTTAGCAAAAATCATGGGCCCAATCAGCCTAGCCCTAACAGTGCCTTGCAAGCTTCATGGAATAAAAATGGTATTTTATAATAGCATAATAACTGTGCTTTAAAGAAGTCAGTATGCTTATGTGCATATAAGTTGCTATGAAGACACACAAAGAGCACAGTAGTGGATTTAAATGGGCAAACCACCTAAGTATATAGTAAAATAAAACTCCTTTATTATCATACACATATGGGAGCAACTTTAGTACATAAAGACATACGATTAAAAACACATCCAGCATACACAGAGTAAATAATGCATCAATATTAACAAATTGGGTTGATATACTGGTATATCAGAAAATACGAAAAATATAATTGGTTAAGTTGCACACATAATAAAAATATCCCATAGATATGGGGAAAACAGTAGTATAAACACCCCTCACTATCTCTAGGATCACAATAAATCTACATAACAGTATAACCACCCAGTAGAGGAGTACGCAGATATGTGGCAGATCCTAACCCCAACAAGATAGCACCAATGAAAGAATATGATACCGATACTTAGTGCAGGCCTCTATGCAGCTAGAGCTAGTTAAAAAATGAACTAGACGCGTATCATCTGTACAAGCAGACTTCATCAGTAGCACATATAAGTTGCTATGAGCTGTTAATGTTCTACCAACCTTCTGTATTTCATAACGCACTTCCAGAGCATTCAGGAATGGCAAATTAAGGCATATTCTTCTGGCACTTAACATGAATCAGAAGGGAATTTACAGCCTCTACTATCCTCATGGCCCCTTCCACTTGGGGGCCCTGTGGACCCTCCCCTGCTCACACCTCAGACCCATTCCCCCTACAGAAAAAGGGGGTCCTGCAAGAGGAGGGGCCGTGAGGCCCATGAGCATTTTTAGACCAGGAAGCAGGAAGTGAAGAGGATTTGGTGATGCTGCTACCATATCACACACAAACATGTAAATATCTTCAAAATTATGTAAATAAAATAATAAAAGTAAATAATAAAAATACTCAGGAAAGCAATTCCTGACATTTATGGACCAAAGTTCCCCCTTTAAAATGGTTTATTACAATTCCAATGTTTTAAAAGGCATGTTCATCCTAGAAACAAAAAATTAAATATAGGACAATCACACCCCAAATCCAAAAAACACTAACCGACTAGAAAGGCTTATGTCACAGCTGAAACATTGGACTTGTAATAAACCACCATAAAACTCCTGTAAGTGCAGATATAATTTATCCTGTAACATACTATTCTAGCAGACTTTCAGGATAGAGTAACAAAATAGACCATTAAGTTGGCCATAAATGCTACAGAGGTGAAACCAAGCACAAGTTTCTTATCATTTTTCACGTACATATCGTCTGTTCATTGGCAGGGGGTAAATACATTTTCTGTATGTTATGTTATTTGTTACACTGTTTCATTTAGATTTTGATTAATTATTATTATTCGGAATTTCATTCTCATGGAAACAAATGATGTTTCATTAAGTAAGTTCAGTGTTCGTAAATTATTTATTTTTCTGTCCTATAATTGACTTTGTTTCAGGAGAATAAAAATAATACATGTATTAATGCATCATGCATTTTTCATTCCACTAAAATCGTGGTCCTTTTTCGCTGAAGGTTAATCAGAATGACAGGAGCCATAATTACAGTAGTGCCCTTCAAACGTATTGAATGTTTTCTTATTGTAGAGGAAGCAGAAGGGCTGAAAGGCGGAAATCGAAAGAAGAAGGAAGACTGATTAAACATTTGTAAACTTTAATAATAGTGGATGTGCTGATGGCTATTTTAGTCATCATTTTAAAAGTGTATTCTACACAAATACACATAAACCATCACATAAATGGACTTGTGTGCAAACACATGTGCACACACATACATACATACATGCATGCTGCCTATCAGTATGACAAGTGGGTTCCTTTTTCCATGCAATTCATTGCAAGGCTCATTTTACTATCAAAGATAAAGAAAGTGGAAACATTTGTTGCAGAGATCAAAATGATTTTGAAAACCAATTGCTTTTTTGTTTAGATCCTGTCTGTCATTTTTCAAAGACCAAAATACACACAGTATAGGAAGAACGCTCGGGACTGTGCGTTTCCCTCGACTGTGGCTAAGGGAAATTTTCATTCTTTCCCAAACGACCATTCCACTGACCCCCAATGTTCGGCGGCCGTGCACTCATTTGAGAAAGCCGCCACACATGCTGCCGTTAAAGCCCCAATACTGCCGGATCCGACGGTATCGGAGCTTTATCAGTACTGTGTGTACCTAGCTTAAAGGGCATGTCCACCCCCAAAACTACAATTTCACCCACTACTGGCCCCACTGTGTAGTGAATAAAAATCCTTACCTAACATCCCAGCTCCAAATGGTTCTCCTTTAATGTCCCTGTAAAGTCCAAAAAACTGACCACCAGGAGCAGTGCAGGGAGGGAAATCGTTTTCATCTCACTCCCCTAGTTTAATTCCCTTTTGACATATTGTAGGGCTTCCTCCCCCAGCACCAACCGCATTATTATTATTTCCAGAAACTCCCCCGATCTCTACTTACCTTCCCTCTCTCCCCCAGCATTCTGAACTGCCGGCAGCCACGTCCGTGATTGGCTGCCTCTCAGATAAACGTGCCTCATTGCTATATGACTTCTTTGGGTCAACAGGTCTCGGCAAGGCATAAACCTTTGTGCAGGTCTGTGCTATAGCAATAAAATTTAACAAAATACATTTGCAGGAACAGGAATAACTGATTCTGTTGAAAATCTACTGTCCCTGACATATTCTGCCTATTGCATAAATTGCAACCTGAAATCTGTCAACAAAAGTTCATTGATTTGCATTAGATAAAATAGTAATTACATGTGAAATATCTTGATAGTGTACTGAAAAAAATAACCAATAGTCTGAAAATAAATGACCTTACATACACAGTGTGACAAACATGTTTACAACATGCATTCATGCTGCAAAGCCTGTTTATCATGCTAATTATCTCCTCCAGACCCTTTTATGGTATCATTAGGTGCTTACTGTCTTTGTCTGTTATTTAATTATCCCTCCTAGTATCATTTTACAGCCTTAGGTTATAGAGTAGTCTGCTAGTTGGTTCTCAACAATAGCCAGATGGTTTAAGTACCTTAATCTGTATTTTATGCTGTATAGTTTTTGTAGCACTGACATCCCTGACATGGATGACTGTTTGGGAATGTGTTATAATAGTTAGAGGGCTCATTTACAGCTATTGCACAATTGTGCCCCTTTATAGTGACAACATTTAGTTCATGCCAGTTCCATGGACAATGCATGAAAAATTTGAAAAGTGAAACTCGGTTTGGCCATCAAAAATGTGTTACTTTGACAGTGCAGCTAGCCAAGAATTTACATCCCTTCCTCCCCAATGTTATTGTTAAAAATGTGATTGTGTTGTCACAGCGTGGATTATGCACATTTGCCAGTGCAGTTGATAAATGTTCATGATATGTGGTGAGTTAAGCTGGTGGGAAGAGGTGCAGTCTGTGGCTAATGGCACAGATCGGCATTGCCACATCAGCAGGAAACACCTGGGACTTGGATGGTTCATTTGTGCAAGTTGCCAAACAACTGCTGGCTAGAGATGTTCGAAACTGATGAGTTTCGTCCAGTTTTCAAATTTTCGAATTTACAGTTAAATTCGAAAGTTTCGAAGATTCGAAAACGGACACATAGAAGTCTATCAGAGAAAAAAATGTGAAAGTTTCTATCAATTTGAAGGGTGAAATAGTAATAGTAGGTTACTGTAAATAACACAGGGACCTGGGGAATGGTCTGGGGAACCCGTAAATATAAGAAAAATTCATTTAAAATCTATCTTTCCTCACAATCGGGCTGTTTTCGAGCTTTCGCGGGCTATTTTCGAGGGTTACCGAAATCGAACATTACTTTTGAGGGTTACCGATATCACAAATACGAGGGTTACCGAAATCAACTTGTACATTCGAAGGTTGGCGAAATCGGCACATACATTCGAGGGTTACCGAAAACATCTACTTTCGATTTTGATAATCATCTGATTTCGATAATCATCTTCTTTCGATTTCAATAATTATCGAATTTTTACTAAAAATTGAAAATTCGGAAAATTTGCGTTTCGAAAAATCCGGGAGTTCCGAAAGTTTTGTTGGGACTTCGAAACCGCCGGATTCGATTCAAAACTGGGCTCTATTAGAACCCAAAGTACATCCCTACTTCTGGCATATTTGTAATAGCTGCTGTGTTTGATAAAATTGGTTATTAAAGCTGTTGCCATATGATCAACCAAGCCACTTTGTTACGTGTACTTATTTCAGGGGTTTGCAAAGCCACAGCCATGGGGACCTGGTTGGTGAGCACCAGTTAAGTGTGTAAAAGCTGGCTCCTCATTTGTCACTCAGTGGCCAAGAGCCCCATCGGGTTCATGTATCCCTAGTAATATTTACGCATATTTTTTCTTAATAAATGATTATTATGATCAATTTTTTTTTACAAGTTGCAAATGTTAATTGAAAAGAACATCTATTTGTGATCAAATTTATATTCCTCAAATCATCTACAACTGTTTGCTGCCATCATGTGGTCATTTTTATTAAACCATGCTATATTTCAGGCAATGTTTTCTGTCAGTAACTAAAATATTATCAGGGTTATTCAATAAAAGTTCTTATCATTTAAAATGGTGCTAATTTTGCCCCAACCAATCAGATCTTATTTAAGATTTGAAAACTAACATCTGATTTGTTGGGGCAAAATTAGCACCATTTTAAACGATAAGAACTTTTATTGAATCTCCCTGTATGTGGCTCATTGACCCAGAGCCCCTGGGCAGTAATATGGAGTTAAAGTCACGCTAACTGGTTCGCTATCGGTTAGTGCGACTTTAGATCCGTCAAAAAAGATGGGGTTACGCAAAAGACACCCGCACATCCTGCACTCGCATAATACATGAATGATTGTATAAAACTTGTTTTTAACATACCTAAAATGTATAAAGTACGAAAAATAGAGCATGACAGTAAATCTTCTAAGGTGATGCTAAAACATACAAATTAGTTGTTTTAACATTTATTTATTTACTTTACAATACACATCTAAGCATCTCACACAAGGCAGTCTCCTGCAATAGCAGAATCCCACACCCATAGAGTGACAAGTCCCTGTTTCAAAACAAACCTGGGGGCATATTTATAAAAGTTCGCTATTTTTGCCATTTTTTATTTTTAAAACCGCTCATTTTCGCCTTTGCGCAAAAGTATCGCTGAGGCGATGTGTGGCGATAGTTTTTGCCTTATTCATAGCGTTAAGTGTGATATCACTGCGAAAAGAGAGATTGCTCTCTAGTGTAATTTCAGAGCTATCTTTGTCACTTTTTTATTTACAGCTATTTATAAATCACCTTTTTGCCCTTTTTCTCCCTTTTGTTGCATTTTTTGCAGTTTTAACAGTTAACCATCATTACTTACTGGAATGTTCCATTAACATGACTATTTCTGACACAGCACTATGGTATGTTCCTATATTAATGCAACTGGTTTGGTAATTAGCTGTAGTTTGCTAAAAATAAGCAATACTGAAAAATGTGTCCTATTAATAAAATAGAGAAAAATCGCCTTTTGAGTTTTACACTACCATGTCCTATTACTAAAATTGCGAAAAATTCGCTTTTTAGTTTTATACTATTTATATCTTTGGCTGAAAATAACAACGTTAGATGCTCAGTGTGTATTAACTAATTTAATACTACTTTGAAAAAACCACCAGGGAGTATTACCGATTTACCATCATATGTGCTGAGCTTTTTCAGCATTATTAGTGCTACTTTTTGCTAGATAATTTTTGTTTTTGATGAAAATTCGCCTTTTTAATAACTTTGATGAAAGGAAAAGATGAAAGTTTAAAAAATTATGGTAAAGGCTGGTGGGGACAAAAAAAAACAAAAATAATGCTTTATAAATATGTCCCTTAGACCGCCATTTGATTTTATTGGTACCGTATATACTCGAGTATAAGTCACATTTTTAAGGCTTTAAATTTAGCCTGAAAACCTAACCTTGGTCAAGTCCTAATTTAGATCCAAATTCTGCAATTGCGGACAGTAACCAGTAGGTGGCGCTGTGTTAACCTGCATAGAAAGTTACAGGAGCTGATCTGCCTTTATACTTCCTGCTTCCTGTAGTCTGGCTGCTGGACTCACTCAGCCAGCATTCACTGCTCACCTGGATGCTGTAAATCTGATGGGTCTCCTCAGTTTGGGGCAAAAAACAGCTGCTAGTTCAGTGCAAATGACAGCTTGAAACTACAACTCTCAGGTGACATTTTTAACTATTGGGGTCAGACAGTCCTTTACTATATGGGGGTCAGGAGAATTGTAAATGATGGTAAGTTAAAAGTTAACTGAACCTTGCCACTCCACATGTTTAGAAACTGCAACTCCCAGCAACAAAGCAGCCGGGAGTTGAAGTTTGCAAACATGTGGAGTGCCAAGGATCTGGAGGTTACTGGTACTGGATGTAGCTATTACTGTATGGGATTAATGTATGGGAATTCTGCTATCCATTTAAAGTGCAACTAATTTCTACTCGGCTTATACTCGAGTCAATCAGTTTTTATACATTTTTCAGGTAAAAATAGGTACCTCGGCTTATACTTGGATCGACTTATACTCAAGTATATACGGTAAATAAAAAAAATCGGAACATGAAAAAAAAAAATCTTAAAAAAGCAAAATCTCAGATCGTATTACAGTAAATGCTGGAAAATAGTCTAACACCCCCCTGAGTACTTATTAGTATTGAGAAATACTCCACAATGTACTGACACATCCATGGACCCATTGGCAGGCTAAATAAATGGCCTGGTGGCGTTTTCGCCACCTCAGACTTGGCGAATTGGAATGGCTAAACTTAATGCAAAAATACACTTTTCGACATTTTATAAATATGCTTGAGCGGTTACCACAGCGATATATGGCGAAATGCAAAATGTAGCGGTAATGACCTTTCGCCACTGGTTATCACTGCTTTACAAATAGCGAAAAGGCCAAATTAGGCGAAAACGCGGCGTTAAAGAAGGCGGAAAGTTTAACGAACTATAAATATGCCCCTAGGTGTCTAATACCTACTAAAATAATATCTGTCTACTGCAGAGTCCCAATGCAGCAAATATTAAAGTCTAAAAATACTAAAAAACTAAAGTCGAAAAATCAAAGTTTAAGTTAGAAAGTACTTGCCTCAACATCTTTCTCAGCATGGAAGATTCCACTCAGGGACCTTTTCTTTACCTCTGTAAGCTCATTTTAGGTTCTGTTTGTTCCCCAAATCTGAAGACGACATTTTCCCTTGCCTGCCAGTACTTTTACCTTGATTACATTTTCAGCACCTGTGTGATTTTCACTTCCACCTCTTAACCCCCATGGCAGGTTCATTGGATAATTTTTAAAAAAAAGCTGGATGAGTTTCTGAAAACAAGGAATGTTGCAAGTTACTGGTATTGATACATAAAGTAGAGTTCATCCAGGGAAATTTACGATTACCACTTGGAGTCAGGAAGGACTTTTTTTCCCCTTCATAATTCGGGTGGGTTTTTTTTGCCTTCCTCTGGATCAACAGTTAGGCAGAAAATGTGGGTATTGCTGATTGGGTTGAACTGGATGGACATATGTCTTTATTCAACCTCAAATACTATACTTTGCATGATGTAGGAATATATTACATCATCAATATTCAAATTGGTGGTGCAGCTGATTAACACTTTCCTAGTAGTTGTAGTGTGATGTATATAGGGGTATATAGGGGTCTGGGTATCTAGTGTGTCCGGATCTGAACTAATGTATGTCTCACCTAACGGCTTTCACTCCACCAAATCCGATATATAAACAATAAATTGCAGGTGAAACATACAAAGACATAGGTCTGTAGCTGTGAGTATTGCAAGTTTATTGCAAAACATGTGTGCTACATGTTTCAGACCCACTCAAGCACTTGAGGACAAGTGGGTCAGAAACATGTAGAACACATGTTTATCAATAAACTATTCACAGTTACAGACCTGTGTATTTGTATGTTTTACCTGCAATGTGTTGTTTAAGTGTTGGAGGGCCATATTTAAAAACTTGCAATACCGCGGGTTTTCGTTACTGCACGACCATGGCAGTAGTATACCATGCTGTAAACTACCGTAATGATATTCTATGGGTGGTCGTAGATTTACGTTCGCTATCATCCATTTGCAAGATTTCCGATAGTGATCATAAATTAACGATCGCCATAATGATCGCTAAAGAAGGTGATACCACACATTTATAAATATGGCCCATAGTGTAAAGGTCTCTAGCTCTCCCAGTCAGCTGAAGAAATATTAGTGGCAAGTGTAGCTTCTTAAAGGGGAATGTTGGAGGGTAGGAAGAGTGTGTTTTTATAGAAATCACACGGTGCAGAACTGTAGGGGGAGGATAGTGAAGTGAACCTGATTTTAGCACAGCTCTTTGCAATGCATTTCTCATCAGTGTACCTTATTAAAAGGAATGTTGGAGGGTAGGAAGAGTGTGTTTTTAATTCATCTGTCTGTATAAAAACAACAAACTGTAGTACAGAGCTAAGCAAAGAAATGCATTGCACAGAAAAATGCATAGCATGGAGCTGTGCTAAGATCAGGGTCATTATATTATCATCCACCTACAGCACTGCACCATGCTCTATAAGTGTACTTATTAAAGGGGAATGTTGGAGAGTATGCCACTTGCAACTCTGCACCATGGTCTTTCTATAAATGTACATATTAATAGGAATTATTTGAGGGAATGCCAATTAAAGGGGTACTGTTAAAGGGATGCAAAAATGCTATATAAAATTAATGCAGCATGTGGGCTGCCTGTGGGAAGTTTTGCTTTAACAAAAACCCTCCTTTAACTTGGGTTCCCACCTTTGCCTTTAAGACCCAAACACATATACAGGCCTATGTATTAAAAGTTCTTATCTTTAAAAATGGTGCAAATTTTTCCCCAACCAATCAGACTTTTATCAGGCCTAAATTACATAGGCCTGATAATATCTACACAACAAAAGGTTGTTAGTATTTTCTTTAGAAGCATGATGCAGGCTGATACAGTTTGTATTTAATGCAATGGTACTTAGCACTGCAACATGTAGATTTAATACGTATTTGGGTCTTAAAGGCAAAGGTGGCCTGTAAAATACATTGCAGAGCTGTGCTAAGACCATGTTCAAGTCAATATGCCGCACCTGCAGCTCTGAACTGTTTTGTTTTTATAAGTGTACCTTGTATAGTGGTCAGTTCAATTCTACTGGGGTTGCCATCCTTCCCTTTAAGACTCAAACTCTTAGGGCTACTCCCAATAGTGCGTTTTGGGTTGCGGTTTGTGATCTGATTGTGCTAGTGCAAGTGGAGGCATGTAATAGCCCATGGGACCGGCCCCACTACATGCAATGCGTTTCAGTGTGCTATTGGAGTGCATGCGATTACCATTTTTTGTCTGTATTGCATGCGCACTGCTAGGGTCCAATTGTGGAAGCGCAACACCCATGCACGGAAGCGATTATTGTAAACATTCGTCCTCCCTTGCACTTAAGTGGGGCTACAGCCTGAGGAAATTGACCTGCTGCAAAGCTAAGTTCCATTGCATTAAATACATGCTTTATGGCTAAACTGAAATCAATACAGCTTGCATTATACTTCTAAGGGCTAGGCCACACAAGCGCGTTTTTCAGGCGATTGCGATTTTCCAACTGTATTGAAATCGCAGCAATGCACCAAAAATTTGCGATCTTGCAATCGCATGCGTTTTCAGAATGAAAATGGACAAATCACAAGCGCAAACGCATGTAAACGGCGTACGATTGTTTGTGCGATTCAGGTGCGTTGTAGTGTGGCCGTGTCCTGAATATACATTTCAGCAATACACACACTAATATAATTGGTAGAGTGCAGAAATAAACACATACAAAGACACACAGTCTCATTTACCCGGAGCCGATATCGCTGAGGGAAAATGACCTGTTAGCGATTCAATATCACATTTGCAAATGTGGGTAAATCCCACTGCAGGATTTTAATGCCAGCTATTTGCTATATTAAAACACGAGCGCCGGGTGCGCGGGTGATTTTTAACCCCTGCATACAACACTAATATTGAGTTAAAGTCGCGCTTACCAGTAGCGAACCAGCTAGCATGACTTTAACTCCCTTTATCTGCCCAGCGAGACTGGGTAAATGCTCACAAATATAAAGGGTTAACAAGTTGCTTTATAAATACATATGAAAAGGGTTAACACCTTTCCCCACTGTTTGAGCAGGAAAATCTGGTAATAATATTCACTGCTATCTCTGATGATTGGATATGGGACCACACGATCGATCATTCACACTTTCGGCCACTGCAGAATTTGCCGCAACCAACGGACATTTGTCCCGGCCAAATAGTCCCTTTGTGTGTACCCAGCCTTAGAGCTTTGCTGGTTGTGTTGCTATGCAGGAAAGAATTATCCCAAGTCTAGATAATCCAAAGTAAAGATATTTTAAAGGGCATGTCCACCCCCAAAACTAAAATTTAACCCCATACTGACCCCACTGTAGTTTAAAATAATCCTTACCCTACATCTATGCTCTAAATGGTTCTCCTGCAGTGCCTTTTCAAATTCCAGGAACCTGAAAAGCAGAAGCTGTCTGTGAGTCATCCAGTCCCTGCTATTTCCCTAACCTCAACAAGGAATGTGACATGCGCAGGGAAAACCCTTTCCCCCCCTCCCTCCCACCATCCGGGTCCATCCTCTGCAGCCGTGGCACCCAGCATAAAACCCTTTTAGCATAAGGTATATAACCCCTGCCTACCCCCAACCGCCAAAATATTTTTTTTTTTAAAGTTTAGATCGATACTTATAGCCCCTTCTCTCCTGTGGCGTCTCCATTGAAAGCTGCCGTGTCTGTGATTGGCTGCCTTTCAGCCAATCACAGACGCGGCTGCTGTTTGGCCCATTTGCGACTTCCTACAAACAGGGAGCTGGGAGGAGACGCCACGAGCTGTAAGTATTGATCTAAACATTTTTTTTGTAGAAATATATCGGCGGTTGTGGGTGGGCATGGGGTGCCTACTATAGACATGCCCTGTAAATTGGAGTTTAACAAGGGAGTTATCCTGAGTAAAATGAAGTTTAACAAGGAGATCAACAAAACCAACTTCAGAAGGAATCTGGTATCCACTTTCTACTAAGGGGCATATTTATAAAGGTTCGTTAAACTGTTCGCCGCAACCTATTCGCCTAATTTGGACTTTTCTTTATTTATAAAGAAGTGAGAAACTGTGGCGAAGTCATTACCGATACATTTTGCTTTTCGCCATACATTGCTGTAGTAACTGCTCAAGCAGTTATAAAATGGCGAAAAATTTATTTTGCATTAAGTTCAGCCATTCCAATTCTGTGGCATAACTGGCCACTCAGGTAGTGTTAGACTATTTTTTCAGCATTTACTGTAATACCATCTGAGATTTTGCTTTTTAAGGTTTTTTTGCTTTGCTTTTTAAAGATTTTTTTTTTTTAAAGGTTTTTTATTTACCAATAAAGTCAAATGGGGGTCTGAGGGACATGTTTATTAAGGGGCATTATTTTTGCTTTTTTTTCCCCACCAGACTTTACCATAATTTTTTTAAACTTTCAACTAATCAGTTATTAAAATTTTTATCAAAAGCGAAAATTATCAAGCAAAAAGCACTAATAATGCTGAAAAAGCTCAGCACATATGATGGTAAATAGGTAATACTCCCTGGTGGAAAAAAACTCAAAAGGCGAATTTTCTCTGTTTCATTAATAGGATAGTGTAAAACTCAAAAGGCGAATTTTCTCTGTTTCATTAATAGGATAGTGTAAAACTCAAAAGGCGAATTTTCTTAATAGGAAACCATTTTTTAGTATTGCTTATTTTCAGCAAACTACAGCTAATTATCAAACCAGTTGCATTAATATGGGAACATAGCATAGTGCTAGTCATGTTAATGGAACATTCCCAGTAAGTAATGATGTTTGGCGAAAATTCAAAAAAGGGAGAAAAGGAGGCAAAAAGGCAAATTTTCACCTATTTATGAATAGTTTCAAATAAAAAGTGTCAAAAATAGCTCTGAAATTAGACTAGGGGGCATATTAATAAATCCAGAGAGAAAAGCAGGGAGAACGCACACTGCAGAACCAATTTAAACTTTTATTTCACTTGAATCATCTCACATGCACAATTTTTCGGGGGACACGCCCCTTCCTCAGGTGCATAAACAAACACTCCCAATGTGCGGCAATAAATACTATTACTGATTCAACTCCGCCCTTTAGGGAGGAGATTATTCATTAATCCAAAGTGCTTGTGCAATAAATAACATTAATAGCAATAAACATATTCCAATCAAAACGTGTACAAGTATAAAGTGCCAAAAAGTACATTAAATATAATATAGTAATAGACATATATGATAAAAACTAGTGCAATTAAATAATCATACATACAAATCATTTTTTAAATGTACTTGATTATAAAAGTGCTTAAAAAATGGTACATATGTGTCTCAGTGTCTTAATGTCCATATCAAAAGGTGACTCGTACAAAATATTAATAAGAAATGTCGTTTGTAGACAAACCATTTGTACCATTTTTTAATCACTTTTATAATCAAGTACATTTGAAATGATTTGTATATACGATTATTTAATTGCACTTGTTTTTATCAGTACATTGTGTCAGTACATTGTGGAGTGTTTCTCAATACAAGTACTCAGGGGGTGTTAGGGCTAGGCCACACTAGAGCATTTTTCGCGTGTTTGCACACACGTTTCACGCTCGTGATTGCGCCCGCAATTTCCGCTAATACGGAAATCGCGGGAACGCAAAAATTCCCGCGATTTCCGATGCACGCGCGATTGTGCGTCCATTCGCGTTTTGGTAACGCATGCGTTCACCATTTTTGGTGCGTTAACGCATGCCTTTCGATAATGCAAAACAGTGAAAACGCATGCGCAAAACGCGAACGAAAACACGCGATTCCTGTGCGTTGCAGTGTGGCCTCACCCTTACTGTAATATGATCTGAGATTTCGCTTTTTTAAGGTTAATTTTTCGCTTTTTTAAGATTTTATTTATATTTTTTAAGGTTCCAATTTTTTTTTCCCCACCAGCCTTAACCACAATTTTTTAAACTTTCAACTTTTCCTTTCATCAAAGTTATTAAAAAGGCAAATTGTAATCAAAAGCAAAAATTATGTAGCAAAAGGTAGCACTAATAAATGCTGAAAAAGTATAATAGCTCTGAAATTACACTAGAGAGCAATCTCTCTTTTCGCAGTGATACCACACAACACAATGAATTGAGCGCTATTTGTCATTTCGATGTCCTGCGATAGGGGGCATATTTATAAACGATCGCTATTTTCGCTTTTTAGCAATCGCATTGACAAATAGCGCTATTGTTTGCCTTACTATCGTGGCGATAGTTTTTGCTGTATTTATTCTGTTGTGTGGTATCACTGCGACAATTTAAAAAAGGCGAAATCTCCGATTGTATTACAGTAAATGCTGGAAAATAGTCTAACACCCCCCTGGGTACTTATTTGCATTGAGAAACACTCCACAATGTACTGACACCTTCCATGTACCCATTGGCAGGCTAAATAAATGGCCACTTGTGCGTTTTTTCCACCTAAAGATGGCGAATTAGAATGGCTGACTGCAAAAATAGACTTTTCACCATTTTATAAATAGTTTGAGCGGTTACCGCAGCGATGTATGACGAAAGTGAAATGTAGCGAAAGGTATGCCCTTTCGCCACTGGTTATCACTTCTTTATAAATAACGAAAAGTCCAAATTAGGCAAAAAGATTGCGGCGAACAGTTTAACGAACCTTTATAAATATGCCCTTAGGGGCATATTTTTATGCACGTTCGCTTTTCTAATGCATATTCACCTTTCTAACGCGCGATCGCCTTCCTAATGCGCGTTCGATTTTCTAACGCACATTCACCTCCATGCGCGGTTGCCTTTCTAATGCGCGATCGCTTTTCTAATGCACCTTCCTAGTGCGTGGTCGCCTTTCTAATGCACATTCGCCTTCCAATACGCGTTTGTATTAAGAATGCTCTTTCATCAGCTCATTAGGCAAAAGAGTTTTATTTAGAATTGTTTGTTTCTCTTAATTCTCAATCCAATGTTCCAAATATAGTAACAATTACATTGAACAGCTGACTAGCCGGTAACAATGATTGTGTGTGTTTTTTCACTTCTTGTGCTACAAATTTGACCTAATTGAATAGAAACACTATATAACCTACCCATGTAGTGGATTTCTATGGGAGGAACTGTAAGATTATAGCCTTATAATATTACAGTTCCAGGAGGTAAAGGAAACCTGAAGCCACAAAGGGGTAGGTTATAATAAATAATGCACCCCGAACTGTAAATTATAAGGATATTAGAAGTCACCTAGGAGTTCCGTGCCCTGTATAAAAGGTACTCGGCCTGCGGCCTCGTGCTTTTATATGGTCACGGAACTCCTCGGTGACTTCTAATATCCTTATAATTTACAGTTGGGGGTGCATTATCCACTATATAAACAAGCTTCTCATTGTGAGTAGAACATGTTTGAGGAGAAGGTTATTTTGGGTGCACTTTTCAAATCTTGCTGCAGTGCTGCATGTGGAGAATGCAGAGAGGCCACATGGAGGACAGGACAGGGAACATGTGTCAGTTAGGATCAGACAGACTTGTTTTCTTAAAAGGAGATTTAGTCATCTGGATGAGCTGTCTGATGACAAGGTTGTGCGTCACTTTATACTAAAGGTGGCCATACATATGAACTAACGATGGTAGCAAAGGGAGCTGATACGATCGTTTACGTGTATGGCCGACGACCGACCGATCTCCATACCGAGGCTGTCTGATCCTAACTGACCTGTCCTGTCCTGCATGTTCTCTGTCATGTGGCCTTTACACATGCAGCATTGCTGCTGCTGCAAGGATTTGTCAATGCCACCAGCAAACCACTTCCTCCTCCGACATTTTCTCTACACACAATGATTAGCTTAACCTGCTTAAATAGTGTTTGCTTTCAATCAATTATAAAAGTGACCAGGCGTTATAAATACGACCTCGCATTAGGAAGGCGAACGCACATTACAAAGGTGACGCGCATTAGGAAGGTGAATGTACATAAGAAAAGCGAACGCGTTATAAAAGGCGAACGCACATTAGGAAGCTGAATGCATTAGAAAAGCGAGCGCGCATTAAGGGCTAGGCCACACTAAAAGGTTGGAGAGAAGAGTCGCATTGTGTTGCCGCAAAAAGTAGTAAAAACTTTATGTATTTTCTGTTATTTTGTAAAACAAAGTTAATATTTCTTCACAAGCTAAATTAAAAATATATATATATTATTAAACACTAATATTTATAAATTTAAAGCCAAATAGAAAGTTGCCTATCTCTTTATTATTCCCAAACTCTTCTTTTTTCTTCTTCATGATATTTAAGGCTGTTACACACCATGCACTATTTCAGTCTAATCTACCGATAGTTCAGTGTATCGGTCAGAACGAAAAAATCGCATGGGATTTCCCCAGTGTCCCACCGACCGTTCATCCAAATCGGACAAAAGGATGATCGGACACAGCGGAAAACTACGTCCGATCGTGTGGTCCTCTATGGACCACAAGTTCGGTCATGGTAAACTGTCGGCCGACGGGCTTTATTGCAGTGACCAACAGTCCTTCCTCCTGGCCAACCAGTCGGAAGAGCCAAATGACCAGGAGGAAAAGTTGGTGTGTACCATGCTTAAGAGAGTGGAAGTGTTTTCTGTTAAGGTACACTTCCATTCTCTCTTTAGGTGGTACAAGGGCGATTTACATTTTAAGATAAATTATTGCGTAACAGCACAACAAACAATGACTTCAGGCGCATTGCAGTGTGGCCTCAGCCTTAAGTAATACCTAAAAAGGTTAACAAACCTGTCAAACAAAGTTTACATGGAATAAGGTATTTGTGGAAATTATCCTCAAATATTGACAAATGTGCAATTATATACCTTCAGAAATATGTCCTAAAAAAAAGGTAAAAATAGTAGTCATGTGCTTTACGTGCATTGATTGACAGTTATTTGTGCAGTAAAATGAATGAAAGAATCCAATGTACAAACTCACATTGGAAAAAAAAGGACTTTTAAGAATAGGCTCCATTTAATGCACTAAAACACTTTTCGCTTTGTTATAAAGCGCCATATGCCTTTTAGTTCGTTTTTCGCACAAATTACCAGCAAGGAAGTGGCAAGGAAAGCGAAAGGTTAACGCGCCTTTTTGCTCGTTTATAAATATGCCCCTTAGGGGCATATTTATAAAGGTTCGCTATTTACGCCATTTCACTATGTGTCCTTATAAAATAGAGAAAGACACAAGTGTGCCTATGAATAAGGACCCTTGCGGTCTGAAACACGTAAGGCCAGAGGGCGTTTATGTTTTTTAATGTTCTGGCTCAATAAAAAATTTGTTTGATTCACTCACCTCACCGATTCTTTTTTCGGAGTGCGCCTATGCCAACTTGGGGAGTAAGGTGGATGCTTGTATATTGCTAATAAATATGTTTACTTTAAAGGGTCACTATACTCACTTAAACAACTTTACATTATCTGAAACTAAAATTTTAGAGAAGAAAAATGGTGGTACTCAGATATTTATCTGTGCTTGCTTTGTCATTAAATTATTAATGTTTAGTGAGTGCTCCTAATTTCTTGTAGTGTCTGCAACACTTCTGCACAGCCTCACCGGGGACACTGCTCTGCTTAAACATCTCCCCCTCCTTCCCCCTTATTTTATCTCTGCTGATTCTCTTAATTGTTGCAGAAAGTGTGCTGACCGGCAGCTAAAGAGCATAGGGGTCAGGAATAGGGTGCATATTATAATATCTGCTTCTGGAGTGACAGGTCTTTCCTTGTTAATGCTGTGATTTCAAATGAAGATTTCTTAGGATCTACAGCTCAGATTTAAAATCCGTAAAAAGTTTTGTAGCAGTGTGATCTTTCGGTATTCAAACATTTTTTGAAAATGCTATTCTTTAGAATATAGATACCCTTTAATAACTCTTTGATGCATAGAGAGTTTAGCTTTACATGTATTGGCATATACATGTCTATTTTGATATCAGCAAAGACATCTTTAATATAAAATAATACCTTTTATTGGCTAACTAAAATGATTGAAAATACAAGCTTTCGAAACACTTCTTCCTCAGGCATACTTCACCTAAGTGCTTCAAAAGCTTGCATTTTCAATCATTTTAGTTAGCCAAGAAAAGGTATTTTTTTATATCCAAGATGCCTTCACTTTCATCAGTGGCTAACACGGTAGAATTCTCTACTACTCTTTTGATATTACAAATATTTGATTTGGCTTTGAAACAGGATTTCAGTTTTTTTCTACACATTTGCTCATTGACATTTGCTCAAGCTCACCAGTAGAACAAAGTGGGTTTATGCATCCTTATTAAGTTTGGAGAACTGTTAATAACAATATTTGTATTCTTTATTGCTAATCAATGGTTCATGGCATAGACCCAAAGTGCACAGTTAAAATACACTGGTTTTAAATCCTTGAATGCAATCTCAATATCTCACAATATCTGTATGAGTGAGTGGGTGCCTACATGTTTTAATATACAGGCACATATTGTCCAATAGCCAACATTAAATTCAACTGATAGCCAAAAGGAAGTTTAACAACTTTTAAAACATAAGTATGCCCTCTGGGACCTTCTGCAGTGTTTATAAAATGAAATGCACAGAGCTTTTATTGATTTATTCCTATCTTTAAAATCTCAGACTAAAAGAGGGTACATGCACTCCAATTTATCATGAAAATGAGTTCAAATGAGTGCAAGGAAGTGAATGAAAAGAGAAAACATATGTTCCAACCTTGAATCTTTGTTAGTATGGCCTTGTTGCCCTATAATGATGTAAAAATAAATTTTATAGCTTATTTCCATCAAAATTTCACGTTGAATAAATACATATTACAGATCATAATCAGGGTATTCCTATTTTATGAGAGATGTTGCACTTGATATAAACAGTTAAGTGATACACTGTATATAGTATGTCTAAAATGCTTCTTATATCTTAAATGCTCAATGTTTGTTTGGAAATATGAAAAAGAATAAAATGATTCTTCCTAGGGCATTGTTATTGGCTGCAGTATCAAGGGTGTGCCCTAGTGTAGAAATGTACACTTTAATTACAATTATGAGTAGTGAATAGACGGCTCAACAAAGAAATTCACCATAAGGATAAAAGGTATGCAACCCACACTTTTAGTTCTCCTTTGAAGCTCAAATACTCTGAATATGCAAATACCTAGTCTATTATGCCTATTAATAATTGTCTATCCTCCCTTGATTATACAGGCTATTTAATTATCACAGACCCTAAAGCTTCATACACATGTGCGATCGCGGGGGCTGACCCGCAATGCAAGATGTGTATGCACGGCCATTTTGGCCGATAAAAACTTTGATGTCCAAAACGGGTGTTTGGTCAGGATCATTGGATGGGTGGATCTTCCACTAAACAGCCATTCTGGCCGACAAAGTGCCCAAACACGGCACAATTATCGGGCAAAACTGATGTACATACAAATCGTGCCTCACGGGTCGGCCCCCGCAATTGCACGTGTGTATGAAGCTTTATGGCTAGACACGAACTAACCACATTTAAAAATTTACTAATAAACTCCATCCCCATTGTAGTCCATTTCCATGTAAAACATTGTTTGCACCAGGTAGAATCAGGTGCATAGTCAGACGTAACAGATGTGGCCATCTTTAAAAAGGTATGTGTAATGCTTCACAATTTCCAAGTATCCCTTCTGCACAGAAAACCCAATCTTCATCATTCTCTTTACCTATAGCCAAGTCCCCATTTGCTGGTATACTTGGTATGCCTCACCGAGCATGGTTGCCCCCAGGACTTAGAATGCAAGGTATCTTTGCTGAGGCTGGGATACTCAAGTAGAAGAAAGAAAAGTCTGAAATTGGGCACTACCCTGCTGGGTAGCTGAAAAACCAGAATCAATAGTGAAGTACAGAGAGGAATGGAGCAAAGGGTCATAAACAGGAAGTCTGTCAGGCAAACAAGGTACCAGGGATGAAGAGAAAGGTGTAGTCAAGATACGGGCAGCAAAGTATTGAAGTTAGTGAGTTAGCAAGTAGTCGGCAACAAGAAATCAGATGTGGAAAATACACCAAGAGTAAGAGGCATACCAAAGGCTATAATTGGCAACAAGGAAGAGAAAATAGGAACTTAAAAAGCATTTTCAGAAAAACCCCAAAATGCAGTGCAAATACCCCAAAGGTGCAAGGATTATCCAGAACACAACAAGATGAAGCAGTGTGGAAGTAGATGGAAGGTAAGGAACGGTGGCAACACCTTATATTACAACCCCCCCTTGATAAGGGGCTTCCGGACCCATTGAACCAGGTTTATCTGGAAAATCCTTGTGAAATTTGTACACCAGGTATACAGAATATTTCCTCAGGTCCCTAACCCTTCCAATCAATAAGATATTGAAGAGAATCCTGTATTCACTGAGAATCCAAAATTGTATCCACAATATTTGTAGTATTTATGGCCACTGCAAAGCAAGAAATGCTGCATTCACCTCTGTATTCAAACATTTTTTGCTATACAGAGGGACAACTTTAGAACAAATTAATAGCCAATATAACTTAAATACAAATAAAAGGAAAGTATTCAGATTATCAAGGCCAGTTAGATAGCATTTGGCACCAAAAGTGTGGGTTTTACAAAGATATCTTGGACTTATCTAAGTTGATGCTATCACAGCATGATACACTGCAGAAAAATGACTGTCAATTAAATGAACATGAATTTATAACATACATTTGCATGGAAAAAAGCCATTTTCGTGCATTTGTAATGTACACAGGTTGTCATATCTCTGCATGTGGCATGGCTGACTCCTGTTAGGAAATTTACATATTGTGAATAAACCAGCAGAGCGTCTTTTTTATACTCCATAATGGCTAGCTTCAAATGATCAGCTGTCACAATAAATCTTAAAATGTATTTTGAAAAAGGCTAATATGAACCCAGTTATAAAGCTTCCAGTTTCCGTTAAAGTAGAGAAATGTTTTTTAGATCACTTTTTTTTATGATTGATTATAAGGAAATAATAATAAGCAATAAAAGTGACATTTATTAAAATATCATTGCACAGATAATTTCAGGCCTGACCTGCAACAGTTATTAGATACTGGATTAGTTTGTCTGCCTGTAGGGCAATACGTTGTTACATAGAACATACTTTACAAGTGTAACAGCAATCATATGCAAACAAATAAAATTCTGATTCTAAACCCATGTACCCCCCAATTAATTAAACTTACCCTAACCTGGCAGTAGATATACCAGCTTTAAACCATATGACTACACAAGAACTGCTGATTCCTTTTTCATAATGAGAATTTAATTCAAAACCTCTGGATTTACACCTCTGGAGCCTGTAGGTCCCAAAAGCCTGGTGCCCTTAGCCCCACTCCTAAACACAGCCCACACCCCCTAAACCACACATATTTTCTCTTTTTTGGGATGAAAATAGATTATAAGGGGGCGGATTGGTGGGGGGAGATTGACAGATGCCCCTCCAACCACAGACTCCACAGGCTTTT
Organism: Hymenochirus boettgeri; assembly: GCA_019447015.1. Taxonomy (NCBI): domain Eukaryota; kingdom Metazoa; phylum Chordata; class Amphibia; order Anura; family Pipidae; genus Hymenochirus; species Hymenochirus boettgeri. The sequence continues at coordinate 237,436,295 of CM033470.1, forward strand.
GTTAAGGTTCCCTCAGGAAATTAATGGTCCAGTTGTGATTCCTTTTGTACCTTTTTCTTCTTCCTGGGGCCTTGGTTTTGAGCTAAGGGGGTTGTCCACATTCAAGGTTATTTTTTTGCAGTTGCCACTTTTTCCAATTTTTCCATGATGCAGCTGTTTTTACTGCTACATTTCCAACAAAAAGTCCAAATCTAGCAAGCATGCACTGCTACCAGTTATTTTCCTGATATTAAAGAAGAGACATGCTGGCTTGTGGATAGAATCATGTAGTGAACGGATATAACTTTTTAAAATCATCCCCATCACCAACTTTCCTTTTTCTAATTTAAAGAGATCTAAACTTGTACTTTTTATGTTAAATGTAATTCTCCCTAGAACACCTATACATTAGAAAATTCTTGTCTCGTTAGTTGTATTTACATACTTGGAAGATATACAGTAAATACTATAACTTAGAAGGCTTCCATATTGTTGCCAGTACAAGTTACAGCAAATTAAATGGATACCTGCACACCCAGCACTCTCAGGTGCTACTTATTTTTTTGGTGGTGACATCTGGCCATGTCCCAATATACAATAGAAAGTAGACAGTAGACTGCGACACACTTACACACTTAATACCCCAAAAACGTTCTTTGTGTTTCCAATAAATAGGCTAAGAGCATTTTTTACACCAGGCAGGTGTAAGTGTGTTGTGGTCTTCTGTCTATAGTACAAGTCACAGCCCACGTATTTTTCAAAGAGCCTTGTGAGCCTATTGGCCACACTTCCTGGCCCCACTATCCACTGTCTTTATACACATATGTTCCATACAGATGTCCCTGATAAGACTTTGAAAGTTGATTGTTTCCCTGCAGATTTTTTTTCCAGCTAACATGCATTGTAAAGACTGTGTGGCAGAGCGCAGATATACAAATGATCCCTAGTGGGCAGAAGTGCAGCAATTCCCAAAAGTTACTAAACTAATACAAAGCAGAAAAGGAATGCATCACTCTGTTTAATATAAATGTGAAGAATCCTTTATTATACAAAGGAGATACAGCTAAACTACATGCCCAGGCGAGAGGATACAGTTTGGCTTGTCTGGGTGTTTTTATTTTTCAGATGTATCCCCTTTGTATAATAAAGGATGCTTAACATTTATACAACAAAGAATGTTGCATATTCCTTTTCTGCTCTGTATTTAATTTAGCATGCATTGTGGGCAGCCCACCAGGAACAACACAAAATTTGCTTCAATTATGTTCCAAGCAAAAGAAACTTTTTTAATGGCTCAGCACTCTAAGGCCTTCTTTTATAAGCAAACACCCATGAGGTCACAGGTTCAAACCCCCAGATTTACGTACGACTCCCCAACCAAGCCTTGCCATTTCCACATTTGCTGGAAGTTCCCCAGTTTCACCATTCTCACTGTAAAGAAACCTTTTCTAGTGAAGATTAAAGTTCTTTTTTTCTAATCTTATGTCCACAAGTCCTCCGATATGACTGATTATTGTGTAATGCACCAGAAAGTTTATTGTATGGCCCATTAATATATCTTTAAAAAGTGGTCATATCCCTGCACCTTCTTCAATGTAAACAGTCCTAACTTGTCTAATATTCCTGAATAGTCAAGCCCCTTCATTTCCCTTATTATTTTGGTTGCCTTTCTCTGAACTCCTATTTCTAAGATGCCCTGTTTATATATGGGTTTCCAAAATGGAACTGCATATTCCAAATGAGGCATTACTAGTGCTTTGTAAACTTGCTATCTGCCACTGCTTTCCAACAGAGATTCTCTTAGAACATAGCCATTTATGGTGTAGGTGGTACAAGGATTGTTAAACTCCAAATGCATCACCTTTTATTTACATTGAATCAACAATCAACATTGCATTTCATCTGTTCTGCATAGTTTTGTTTCATCCGCAAACACAGAGACTTTGCTTTTAAAACCCTCTTCTTCGTCATTTAAAAACAGATTCAATAACAGTGGGCCAAGTAAAGAACCCTGAGGCACTCAACTTAGAGCTTTAGCCCACACAGATGTAGCTCCATTGACCACTACTCTGTACACAATCCAACAACCAATTCTCTCCCCATAAACAATTTTTTCTTCTAGGCCAATGGTTCTCAATTTATATATTAGTCAGTGGCACAGTATCAAAAGCTTTAGCAAAATCCAAGTATACTACATCCACTGCTATGCCAGAATCTAAACTCATCTCTTGACTACTATTACTATGCTGACTACTATTACTACTACTACTATTGGAAAAAGTCCTATAATATAATCCCATAACAACGTTTACAGTATCTTACCTACCATGTTAGCAGGGGAGGACTGGCCCAGAAGGCTGAAGTGCAAAAGCTCCCGGGCTGGTCTCCAATCAAAAATTTGGGCTGCCACAGAAGCTATTAGTAAGTTACGTGCTTAAACGGCACAGTGTGCGCCTCTAGATCTTCTTTCCTTTACTGACACTGGGAGCTAAGTTGCACCACAGCCTAAACTAAAATGATTTAGGAGAATGGGAGGTCAGTATTGAGGTTTTTGAGACAGTGACTCAGTTTAAAGGGTATCTCCACTGAAAAAATAAAGTTTGTCTGTGTCTTACCTCCTGTTCTTTTATAAAACTATTAGGAGCCAGGAGAGAAGGTAAGCTTACTTACCCAATCGCTCGCTCCACCGCCATTTAATCCGATAGGTCCCGATGGACTCTGTCTATACGCATGTTCATAGAAGACAGAGTCCGTCAGGACCTGTCAGACTACATGGCACAGGTGCGAGCAATCAGGTAAGTAGCTTACATTCTCTCCTGGCTCCTGTAAGTTTATTGAAGAACGGGAGGTAAAACACAGCTCCTTTACCTTCTGTTCTTCAATAAAACTATATGGCAAAAAAATTTATTTCCAGTGAAGATTCCCTTTAAATTGTTTTTTTGCACTCATTATTAAAGCTTTTATTCTTCATGTAGCCTGTTCTGTTTCTTTCCATTTCCCTTTTTACCAGAGCATTAAGCCACGTAGGAGCAGATCTATTTTTTTACTCTTGTTCTCTTATGGTATAAATTTAGAAATGTAATAGTTTAATTTAAAAGTAGTCCACTTCTGTTCAGTATCCTTACCTAAGATCCTTTCACCCTAGTCAATGTGCAGGAGTGATTATTTTAAAGGGTATGTCCCCCCCAAAAAAACTTTTTATATTTGTTTGGAACCCCCCCAAAACATTGACCTTGCAAGGTTTATAAAATCCAAAGATGCTTTCGAACAGTACTCAGCCAATCACAGGAGCCACTGCTGGTCCCATCCTTAAGGAAAGCATAATATTAGCTTTCCTAAAGTTAAATGTGAGAGACAGTCAATCATGGACGCGGCTGCCGGCAGTTCAGCACAGGAGGAGAGAGGTAAGTTAAGGTACCTAAGCAAGTAAAGATCGGGGGAGTTTCTGACAAATATATTATACTGGTTGGGGCTGGGGGGAGGGAGAGCAAAATGGGAGGGAGAGGGAGAGGGGGGGGGGGGAGTGAAGGGATGCTCTGAGCAAGCGAAAAACCTCTGAGAGGACATCTCAGAGGTGGAAACAATTTCCCTGGTGCCCAGTTTTTTTTACTTTGGGGGGAACATTACAGAAGAACCATTTGGAGCAGGAATGTAAGGTATGGATTTTTATACACTTTACAGTGGGGCCATTAGTGGGTTAAATTATAGTTTTAGGCACAAAGCATACATGAGAGGGATATTACTACATATGTCATCCACACAAAAGAAAATTAGATTAAAACACAGACAAGACCTAATAGAACAAATTAGGAAATTAGAGTCAATTCAAAAAACAACACTACAAATAGACACCAAGAAAAAACTAACTGATTTAAGAAACCAAATACACAATCTAGATCTATATAAATTTGAACGCCAACTAAGAAGATTAAAAGCTACAAACTACACTCAAAATAACAAAGCCGGTAAATATCTAGCCCGAAGACTCAAACAAAAGATATTCAAAACAAGAATCCCATATATATACGACAAATCAGGACATAAAAAAATAAACCCCCAAGATATCACTAATGCCTTTAGTAAATACTATGAAAATCTATACAACATACACAAAGAACCTAACACATATCTACCCACCAAAGAAGAAATATCAAAATATCTAGACAAACTGCATTTACCACAAATAAATAATGAAGACTTAGAAACGTTAAACAAACAAATCACACTAGCAGAAGTAACCCAAACAATTCAGAAACTCAAAAATAACAAATCCCCAGGCCAAGATGGCTTTGGAAATGAATATTATAAAACATACACTGAAATCATCTCTCCATACCTAGTAAAATTATACAACACAGCAATAGAAAGAGGCCACTTTCCTAAGGAAATGATGCAATCACTAATCATACCAATCCTTAAACAAGGAAAAGACCACTCTGAACTTACAAACTTTAGACCCATACCCCTCATAAATTCAGACATAAAAATCTTTTCAAAAATGTTGGCAAATAGCATCTCTTACCCTCAATAATTGACTCAGATCAAGTGGGCTTCATTCCATCAATGAAGCCACTAGAAGAACAATTAATTTAATAAATTGGATAAAACAACGTAAAATACCTGCCATAATTATAGCCTTAGATGCAGAAAAGGCAATCGACCGAATAAATTTGACATACATGTCAGAAGTTATTCAAAAATTCGGCATCAAAGGAAACTTCTACAAAGCAATATTCTCATTATACAAATACCCCAACAATACTTTAAAGAAATATAACAAATAACTAATCAATTCATATGGAACTTTAAGAAACCCAGAGTAGCAACAAACACATTAACCCAATCTAGAAATGAAGGAGGCATTGCTCTACCAGACATAAAAGAATACTATAATGCAACAATACTAGAACAACGCAAAACAGGGTGGACCCACCATGCAGAAAACAAATCTATTACCTTAGAAACACAAATATATAAAGCAGAACAAAAGAAAATCAATTCATTGCCACACTTAATAGGAGCAATCATGTTAGGATACAAACCCCCCAAATCGAACTACCCCATCATAGAATCAGCAATCCAGCAATGGAGATACACCTCATCACACAAATCTTGGATATACCCTCTCTATAAATATATCGATATCACTGCCCTGGAACTTTTAATCCCAGATATCAGACTAGACAATTGGAAAAACTCAGGAATAATGAACCTATTCTATCTTTACCAAAATGGAATTCTCAGAATTACAAAATACACACCAAATCTCTAAAAACGATTTTTACGAATATTTACAAATTCACAGCTACCTAAAAAAGAAACAGATACATCTTCAATCCATAGACAACAAATTTACAATAACATATACTAATCCTATAAATATTCCAAATGGAATATCCATCCTATACAAAATATTAACCCAAAAAGAAGAAACCAACAAATTTAGATTTATTAAGTCATGGAACAGAGATCTTAATGAAACAATCGAAGACCTCACCTGAAAACAAATTTTTGATATCCCATACAAACTTTCGAAGTGCACTTCCCACTGGGAAAATAATCACACAATACTATATAGAATGTATATCACCCCAGAAATGGAAGCAAAATGGCACAAAGAATCATCCCCCCTCTGTTTGAGGGAATGCAACCGAAAAGCAGACCTATTACATGTATGGTGGACATGCCACAAAATAAAGAAAATATGGAACAAAGTAATCAACTTAAAGGGACTGTCCACCCCTCTTTTGAAATATGAATATGTGGTAGATAAGCCCCCAAAACCTAGACATCGTTTAATTCTCAACCTTTAATTTGGCTCCCACACTGAAATATTATACTTACATCCTCCTCGCTCCACCGCCGCTTCCGGGTTCTTCTCCCAGTTTCCACTGTGGCCGCTCTGTTCTTTTTCTGTTCCCGAGCAGCCGCAGTGGAGGCTGGTCCGGGAATGGCAGTCAGTGATTGGCCGTGACATCACAGTCAAGTGCAAAAGCCGTGGCGGTGGAGCGAGGAGGAGGATGTAAGTATACTATCTCTGTGTGGGAGCCGAATTAAAGGTTGAGACTTAAACGATGTCTAGGTTTTGGGAGCTTATCTACCACATATTCATTTTTCAAAAGAGGGGTGGACAGTCCCTTTAATACAAAGCATTACACACATCAACATAAAATTAACTCCTAAATTAGCCTTACTAAACATAGGACTTACAAATCTACCTTACAATATACAAACTATCATATTTCATATACTCACCATCACTAGAATTTTAATTGCCAGAAGATGGAAATCCAAGAGAATTCCTAAAATAAAAGAGATAATTTAAATTTAAAATATGAAAGAAAATATGCTTACGTGTATATGTATAACATCTAATAATCAATGCATCACTGTTAAATAATTTAAAAATTATATTTATATTTTATTACTATATTATATATATGATTATAACTGTAATAATACAGATTTTGAAACTCAATCAAAAAATTCAAGATTTAAATTTTTTTTATAGTTTTAGGGGTGGACATGCCCTTTAAGTCGCATTACAATGGTAAAGTGAAATGTAAGCAAATTAATTGGATGTGCACTAGGCTTTTAATTTTTGTATGAAGTTACTAGAGAAGAATCTTACAATGTATAGGTGTTCTGGGGAGAAAAGGTTTCACAATAGGATTTAAAAAAAATAAGTTTAGTTTACTTTATATTTCTTCAAGCACAGAGATACAAGACTGTCCACCTTTTGGAATATTAAATCTAAAATGTAATAAGTTTGTCTTTGATGCTCTAAAAGAACTCAGGTAGCCTCTTATATATTAATGATGTTTAATGACTTTGTAAGCTCTGTTTGAGTGTGGTGCTTATTCAAATACTGGTAGTGAATGGAACAGCTGTAAAGGCTCGTACACACGTCCTGTGATCCGCCAGGCAGATTGTTGAACGACCCCTGACCAAATGAATACAGCTATTTGTCGCGCAAATGTAAGGTAAGGTATCTTCATTGATAAAATAATTTTTGTAGTCAGTTTTATTGAACAGGAGGTAATGGAGCTGTGTCTTACCGCCTGTTCTTCAATAAAATGTGCAGGAGCCAGGAACGAAGTTACAGAACTTATCTGATCTCTCGCTCCTCCGCCGAGTCCTCTGATAAGTCCCAATGGACTTATCCCAATGCGCATCGCATCCCTTACTGAGTCAGTCTTGACTTAACAGAGAACGTGGCGGAGGAGCGAGAGATCAGGTAAGTTTTCTAACTTCATTCCCGGATCCTGCATGTTTTATTATAGAACAGGAGCTAAGACACAGTTCCTGTACCTCCTGTTCTTCAATAAAACAGACTACAAATAAATCATTTTCCAGTGGAGATACCCTTTAAAAAAAATATTAATCTAAATGCAGAATCAATACATGCACGTGAAGCCCCGATTGATATTTTTTAAACCATTAGTTAGGTGCTTTGCCAATGAATAAGTCTTCATTGGTTCAATGTGTTTTGTAATCCTTTGAAGAGTGTATACTGTATTGTATCCTGTGAGTCATGGAACATACTGATCCCGAAGTGCATATTCACTTTAACATTCCCTTTGTAAGAAGGAGATTGGAAAGAAAAAGCTTTTTCACATGGTATTTCTGTTAACAAAGAAAAAGCAAAAAAAAAAAATTCCGTCTGCTTATCTATTTATGTGTTGTCACGTTTGACACTTTACAGTGCTAATGAATCATGTGAATATACAATTTGCATGACGTACTGCAGCTTTGATAAATGAACATTTATGTTATACCTTGGCAGATGGACATGTTATGGATTTTAATGAAAGAGCTTTTATTAAGATGTTGGTATCCATATTTGACAATATGCAATTTTTTTTTGTGTCATACACTGCTGTGTTCCTGCAATAGCGACAAAGAGATATTCGTGGAGACAGTGATGGTTATCAGTTCACATTTCTCTGTGAAGGTTATTTGGTTGCTGTGGTTTCTTGTAGGCAAATAAAGCATTGGAATAAAGAGCATGAACAGCGATAGCTTTAAACATGTTTTTCATAAGGTTATGAATTCTATCTTGTGTGTGCTCTACATACAGTAGCAAATTTATAAAAGGAGAATATAGAGATGTTCCAGCTGTCCTTCTGAGGTGCAGTATACTATTATGCACAGTTAGGGCACGGCCACACTGCACCGCACACGGAATCACATGTGATTTTGTGTGCAATTTTGATGCGTTTGCGCTTTTTTAATTAGAGATAGAAAAACGCACGCGATTGTGCAAGAAAAATGCAGAACGCAAAACACAATCGCATCGCACCCGAAAACACGCGTTTTCGGTGTGTTACCACGGTTGCAATGTTTGGAAAAAACGCATGCACAATGGCATCAAAATCACGCTAGTGTGGCCTAGCCCTTAGTGCATAATAAAAATGCACTAGTACATTAAAGCAGAGGGCACACTGGACCAGATGGTGACACATGTAAAAATCAAGCACTACTGTCAGTTTACGTTGCAATTGCACAATAGTCCAGAATCAGAGCGCATGTGATCTGCAAAAAATGGTTATCCCTTGAGCTCTGAAAACATATCACAGCGCATGCGGTGAGTCCATCCACATTGATGTGCACTATTTTGCTATTCTCCTGTGCTAACGGGTTGCAAACACGATCAAAAGTGCATGAGAAAATGCACAAGTGTGGCCTTGCTCTTAGTGATTGAGACAACAAGTTTCTTTTATGTGGCAAATAGAAAAAGAAAGATTAATTGTATGTAACATTAGGATCATTTTAGAATTTATTCTCTAATATTTTGTATACAGATTCTGCAGTGGTAAGTACCACTGTTAATTATACAAAACTAATTAAATTACTTTAGATGTACCGAGACCTAGTCAGTTACTTGCAAGTGCCATACTACTTGCCACTATTAATGCTGTTCCCAACAATTTACCCTGCTATGATTCTGTGTAGTGTCTGTCAGGTAGCTGTCTTTATAGCAGGATCTGATCCTCCTAAATTGCATATGTAAGGGTAATGCAGCTATGTGGATCACGAGCACAGTAAATTTACTCACCTTTGTTCCTGGTTCCTGCAAAATGGATTGAAGAACGTTCTTCAGTCAATGTATTAAAGGAATTGTTCACTTTTTCAGTGAACTATTCCTTTAAATATGGCTCATGCGTTGTTTGTTTAAGGTTAGGGTATCTTTGCTGTAAAAAAATATCAAAAATTGTACCTTAGGATCCCACTACCAATACCACTACCACAAGCTCCCACTACTTTTTTCAGGTTTTAATTCGGAGAAATCATCATTTGAAATCACAGCGATTACAGGGAAAGACCTATCACTCCAGAAGCAGAACTTATAATGCTGCCTATCCCTGACCTTTTACTAGGATCTTTGGTACGGTGTCCATTTTAGGACATCATCAGGTGTCAGGTATCGGGTATCAGGTGTCAGGTATCAGGTATCGGGTATCAAGTGTCAGGTATCAGGTGTCGGGTATCAGACATCAGGTATCGGGTGTTGGGTATCAGGTATCAGGCATCGGGTATCAGGTATCAGGCATCGGGTATCAGGCGTCAGGTATTGGGTGTCAGTTTCAGGTGTCAGGTCTAAGTGTCAGGTATGGGTATCAGGTGTAGGTATCGGGTTCAGGTGTAGGTGTCAGGTATAGTTCGGGTGTCTGTATCGGTATCGAGTGTCAGGTATCGGGTTTCAGGTATCAGGTGTCAGGTATCAGCTATCGGGTGTCAGGTATCATATTTTGTGTTTTAAGCTGGCCATACACTAAGCAAAATTAAATAGGTTAGACATTAGAGATTAGCAAAATGTGACCTAGTTTTGGGGAATAACATTAAAAAATTTTTAATAGAGGTGAACATACCCTTAGCAACCAGTAAGTGAAGAAAATGTGTGTAAAAGTATGTACCTGTTATTTGTGGGGGTGGGAGGTATTAGCATTTGCATTTACGACCATGAAACTAATTGTTTTGATGACATGACCCTTAGGCTGAGGCACACAGCAATGCACAGGAATCGTGCACACAATCGCGAGCATTATCGCACGCGATTGTGTGCACGAGTCTTGTGCATTTTGCTTTTTCACCATTTGCGTTACCAAAACGCTAATGGACACGCAATGCATGCGCATCGGAAATCACGGGAATTTTCAACTTCCCGTGATTTCCATTTAGCAAAAAACGCAGGCGCAATAAAACGCTGTGCGCAAACGCGCGAAAAACGCGCTAGTTTGGCCTAGCCCTAAACCTCGAAATATCCATATTAGAAGATTGTACCCTTTAGGGAAAAAAAATCCTGATATTTGCCGATAATGCAGTAACGTCCACCGATTCCTTAGTAGCTAAAATAGAAAGAAAAGTAATTTAGCTTTTCAAGCCAAATTAAAAAAAAATAAAAAAATATATATATTATATATATAATATAAAAATATATTAAAATAAAGCTGAAAATAACCATTATTGCAAAGTTGCACATGTCCCTAAATGTACAGAAAAACACATCTTTGTGTCATTCCTCAGTTTCAGGTTTCATGTATCAGAGTCAGGTATCATTCATCAGTTATCAGAGTCAGGTATCAGTATCAGTTTCAGAGTCAGGATCATTCATCAGTTATCAGTTCAGTATCATTCATCATGTATCAGAGTCAGGTATCATTCATCAGTTATCAGAGTAGGTATCATTCATCATGTATCACGAGTCAGGTATCTTCATCATGTATCAGAGTCAGGTATTATTTCAGATAGAGTCAGGTATCATTCTCATGTATCAGAGTCAGGTATCATTCATCATGTATCAGAGTCAGGTCATCATCAGGTATCGAGTCAGGTATTCATCATCATGTATCAGAGTCATGTACGTTCATCAGGTACCAAAGTCAGGCATCAGAGTCGGCATCAAGAGTGGCATCATTCATCAGGTATCAGAGTCAGCTATCGCATCGGTCAAAGTCAGAATCAGAGTCAGGCATCAGAGTCAGGGATCATTTATCAATGATATCTGATGGCTGATACTGTTCCTGACTCTGATACTGATGAATGATACCTGAATTTGTAACTGACTTTGATGCCGATGAATGATACCTGACTCTGATACCTATTGAATGATGTGTGACACGATACCTGATGAATGATAACTGATGAATGATATGAAACCTGAAACATGAGGATGACACAAATGATGTTTTTTCTGTACATTTTAGGACATGTGCTGACCGTATACATCCAATAAGGGTGCTTATTTCTAGCTTTAATTTTAGTTTTTTTTTTAAATTTCGCTTGAAAAGCTAAATTACTGTTCTTTCTATTTCTTTGACTTTTTATTTAATAATTTTTTTTATCATTGATCAAAAAATTTTTTGGACTATAGTTACCCTTTAAGTATGCTGCCACAGAAATGGAAGGGTCAGTAGGTGTGTGTAACTGGGTAAGATTGGGCATAAAAAAAAACACTTTTTTGATTATTGATCAAAATGTTTTTTTTTGACCATAGTTACCCTTTAGTATGGCTGCCACAGAAATGGAGGGTAGATCTGTAGGTGTGTGTACCTGTATCAGGTTAGGGGTTAAAAAAAACAGACTTTTTAATGATTAGTCAAAAACTTTTTTGCCTATAGTTACCCTTTAATTATGGCTTCCATGGGAACAGAAAGGTTTGTGTTTTATGACCATGAAACAAACTGTTTTGAAATATCCACATTTGAGGATGTGTACCATTATAGTCTATGGGAAAAAGTGTCCCAAAATTTATCAATAACGCTGTGTACGTAGAATAGCACACTTCTCCTATATGCCCCGCACGGTGTACCGAATTTCATGTGTCTAGCTCAGAAAACTGTGGGGAGGGAGATACGGTCCAAAAAAGCGAAAAAATAAAACGGAAGAAAGAATAGAAAGAAACCGTAATTTGGCTCTCAAACCAAATTAAAAAAGAAATAAAAATAAGCTAGAAAAGCTAGTGCTAAAATGTACAGAAAAAAAAACTTTGTGTCATTCCTCATGTTTCAGGTATCATTCCTAGGTATCATCCTCCGGTATCACTCCTCAGGTAATCTCCTAGGTATCACCTCTCAGGTATCACTCAGGTATCACTCCTCAGGTATCTTCCTCCGTATCACTCCTCAGGTATCACTCCTCAGTATCATTCCTCAGATGATTTTACTGCTGTTACATCCAATAGATGGTGCTATTTTTAGCTTTATTTCTTCTATTAAAATAGATGAGAATATACCATGTGCAATCTGTACACTATAAAATCAGTTCAAATAGGTCCACACAATTAAGCCTTATACTGACCAATTGACATTCGGAATATATAGTTCATTATTTACACAGGAAGAAAGAGGCAGACAGTGCTCCTTTTATGTCACCCCCCCCCCCAAAAAAAAACACAAAAAAAAACCCTATGTATTTTTAAATAGTCTGGTCCATCTTAGTGTATTAATTTTCAAAATTAATGGTCCAAATTGGATATCTAAAGGTAAAGAACCGCTGCATGTAAAATGCAGTCTTTAGACATTCGATCTATCTAATGTCTGCCTCCTGTATGGCCATGATACCTGATAACTGAATCCTGATAACTGATACATGATAATGATACCCAATACACGATATTAAAAACCCACGCCTGACACCTGATAGACAATAACTACCCTAATACCTATCAACCAATACCTGAACATGACAACCGATATACCAGATATACATGACATCTAATGAATGACATGATGAATGATGCCTGACTCTGATGCCTGATGAATGATACATGACTCTGATACCTGACTCTGACAAATGACAAAATGATACCTGACTCTGATACTTGATGAATGATGCCTGACTCTGATACCCGATGAATGACCTGACTCTGATAGCCGATGAATGACATGACTCTGATACCTGACTCTGACAAATGACGAATGATACCTGACTCTGATACTTGATGAATGATGCCTGACTCGATACCCGATGAATGATACCTGACTCTGATACCGATGAATAATACCTGACTCTGATACCTGACTTGAACCTGACGAATGATACCTGACTCTGATACCCGATGAATGATACCTGACTCTGATACTTGATGAATGATGCCTGACTCTGATACCCAATGAATGATGCCTGACTCTGACACCTGACGAATGATACCTGACTCTGATAACCGATGAATGATACCTGACTCAATAGACGATGAATGATAACTGACTCCAATAGACAATGAATGATACACAATGAATGAACCGGATACATGAAACCTGAAACATGAGGAATGACACAAAGATGTATTTTTTCTGTACCAATGAATATATATATTTACAGAATGTCAATTAATTGGTCAGTAAAAAGGCTTAATAAAAAACAGACACAGGTACACCCAGCTACTGACCTACCTTTCCATTCCTATGGAAGCAATACCTAAGGCTAACTATAGTCAAAAAAAAAATTTGATCAATAATCAAAAAAGTGTGTTTTTTTAAATAAAAGAAGACAAAGATAAAGAAATAGAAAGGACAGTAATTTAGATTTTCAAGTAAAAGAAATTAAAAAAAAAAAATAAAGTAAGAAATAAAGCTGGAAATACTATTGCATGTAAAAGTTGCACATGCCTAAAATGTACAGAAAAAAACATCTTTGTGTCATTCCTCATGTTTCAGGTTCATGTATCATTATCAGTATCAAAGTCAGCTATCAGTGTTATTCATTATTCATAGGTATCATATCGGTATCATTCATCAAGATCATTTATCAGGTTCAGTGTCACACATCATTCATCAGGCATCAAAGTCAGTTATCAAATTCAGGTACATTCATCATGTATCAGAGTCAGGAATCAGTTATCAGCCATCAGATATCATTGATGAATGATACCTGATTCTGACACCTGATGAATGATACTGACTCTGAACCCGATAAATGTATGCCGACTCTGATACCTATGAATGATGCCTGATGAATGATACCTGATGAATGATGCCTAATGAATTGGCCTGACTCTGATACCTGATGAATGATACCTGATGAATGATACCTGATGAATGATGCATGACTCTGATACCTGATGAATCATACCCGATGAATGATGCCTGACTCTGATGCCTGTGAATGAGATGCCTGACTCTGATACCTGACTTTGATACCTGATGAACGATACATGACTCTGATACCTGATGAATGATACTTGACTCTGATGCCTGATGAATGATACCTGACTCTGATACATGATGAATGTACCTGACTCTGATACATGATGAATGATACCTGACTCTGATTCATGATGAATGATGCCTGACTAATATATATATATATATTTTTTATATATATATATATATTTGGCTTGAAAGCTAAATTACTGTTTCCTATTTTAGCTAGCTAAGAATCGTGGAAGCGTTACTGCATTATCGGCAAATATCAGGATATTTCTTTCCCATAAGGGTACAATCATCTAATCTGGATATTTCGAGGTTTAAGGGCTAGGCCACCTAGTGCGTTTTTCACACATGCTTGCGCACGTGTTTTGCGCTCGCGGTTTTCATAAAATGGAAATCGCGGAACGCGAAAATTCCCGCGATTCCAATGCGCATGCAATTGCGCGTCCGTTGTGTTTTGGTAACGCTGGTTCACCATTTTTGCTGCGTTAACGCATGCGTTTCCATAACGCCAAAATGGCTTAAAATCCATGCGCAAAACGCGAACGCAAACACAAAACGCACAAGAACTGCGCACACAATCGCGTGCGATAACGCTCGCAATTTTGTGCACGATTCCGTGCGTTGCAGTGTGGCCTCAGCCTAGGGTCATGTCATCCAAAACAATTAGTTTCATGGTCGTAAATGTAAACACTAATACCCCCAACAGATACAGGTACATACTCTTTCACACATTTATCTCACTTACTGGTTGCTAAGGGTTATGTTCACCTCTATTAAAAAACTTATGTTATTCCCCAAAGCTAGGTCACTTTTGCTAATCGTCTAATGTCTAACCTATTTAATGTTTGCTTAGTGTATGGCCAGCTTAATACACAAATATGATACCTGATACATGACACCTGATACCTGACACCTGACACTCGATACCTGATACACTGACACCTGATACCTGATACCTGACACCTGATACCTTATACCCGATACCTGACACTGTGATACCTGACACCCGATACCTGACACCCAATACCTGACGCCTGATACCCGTGTCTGATACCTGATACCCGATGCCTGATACCCAAACACCGATACCTGATGTCTGATAACCGACACCTGATAACTGACATGATATCCGACACCCGATACCTGACACCTGATACCTGATACTGACAACCTGATGATGTCCAAAATGGACACAGTACTTTGGCTGCCTGCCAACACAGTTTCTGTAAAAATTAAGAGATTCAGCAGAGAAAAGAAGGCAGGGGGAGGGAGGGGGAGATGTGTAACAATAATTTAATGACAAAGCAAGGGGAAACGGGCCTCAATATAAATGGTATCTAGTATGTTGTTAATATACTGTAAGTTAGCACCGTGCAAGTAGTACACTTACATTATATTTTTTTTAACTAAATATCAAAATTAATAATATTTAGAATGTTTTCATTTACCTTGACATCATTAGGGGGTCATTGTCCATCAATACAGTATTGAATGGATGCCTGAAATACTGAAATATGCTATACTGCAATGGAGGGTCCATTAACTCAAAAATGGCATTTTCATTGACATACTTCATATTTAATTTGTTATTTAGAAATGCATATAATTATTCCCTTTTAATGTCACTTTAATGTTCCTTTTAAATGTTAATGTCAATAAAATGTAATATATTTTGCAATTGCCAAGTACAATTTCTGATTGTAGGGACAGAACCCTCAGTCCCTCAGTCCCCCAACTGATACCCAGGTGCCCAGGTGTCTTGCCTTTCCTTGTCTGCAGGATGTCTTGTCTTATCTATATCTGACTGGTTAGATGAGTATACTTTATTTTATGTAGGCTATACCTAGATGTACACTACCTCTTGTGGATACTACCTACCTGCTCATTACTTTATATAGATGTATTGTGCTTTCATAAGGACTTGGTATACTTCAGGGTATCTATTTATATATATACTTATATACATTTATTAGATATACTATTATACTTTTGTACTACACTTATTTATATATATTATTGTGTGACTGGGGGTTTGTCGGATATTTTGTTTTTTAAGTGATTTTATATGTCTTTTGGCCCACGAACAAATATTAATAAAGGGTTTTTATACTATATATTATTGAGTGCCACAGATTTTCTTTTTCTTTTTTGTTCTTAGTACCTCATGTTTATACCTGTTGAGCACCACTACTACCTATGTGTTGCCTAACACTAGTGCCCTAATTCCTTTTTACAAGGTAGACTCTTTAAACAGGACCCTAACTAACCTAACTAGTCTAACCTAGCTTAACCTAACAAACTTTCTAAAGCTTATCTAACCGTAAATGCCTTTTAATAATATCTAACACATTTAGTAAAGAAAATGTGAAAAAATAACATCTGCAACAAACTATCAGGGAGATTCAATAAAAGTTCTTATTGTTTAAAATGGTTCTAATTTTGCCCCAACCAATCAGATCTTATTTAACATTTGAAAGCTAAGATCTGATTGGTTGGGGCAAAATTAGCACCATTTTAAAGGATAAGAACTTTTATTGAATAACCCTGTATATGTTTGGTTGAGCAATCTAGTAAAACCAGTGAGAACAGACAGTAAAGGTCTCATACAGTGAGAACAGACAATAAAGGTCCCATACAGTCAGAACAGACAGTAAAGGTCCTATACAGTGAGAACAGACAGTAAAGGTCCCATACAGTGAGAACAGACAGTAAAAGGCCCATACAGTGAGAACAGACAGTAAATGTCTCATTGAGTGAGAACAGACAGTAAAGGTCCCATACAGTGAGAACAGACAGTAAAAGTCCCATACAGTGAGAACAGACAGTAAAGATCCCATACAGTGAGAACAGACAGTAAAGATCCCATACAGTGAGAACTGACGGTAAAGGTCCCATACAGTGAGAACAGACAGTAAAGGTCCCATACAGTTATTCTATCTTCTTCTGTATTGGAGCTGTGATCGATTTAGTTATTTAGGTTAAAATGATCAGTTGCACTATGCAATAAAAAGTGGGGTTTTTGGGTTGCGTTTTGGGCACTTGGCACTCTATAGTTCGCCATCACTGTCATACATATTTGTGGATGACATCAGTAAGGCCCTAGGATAGCCCTGTTGCCCTTCCCTGGTTATTTTTGACCCTAAAATTATACAGGAGACGGGAAATACACTACTGTATTATAAATAATCCCATCGTTTTCAATAATAAAAATTAAGTATTAAAAATGAACATGTGTGAGTGGTTGTTATAATACAGTATCTTATTAGACATAAACACTTATGTTAGGATCACAGGTTTATATGCTGGCAGCAATAGAATCCTGATTGGATAGGAGCTAAAATTATTTTTTAACAATGTCGAATTCATTATTTTTCAAAAATGAATTAGACATTTGTAGAGATCCAGCATAGGAAATTCTAAACACCCCACAACGAAAGCAGCAACATCCCAGTAACAGGATATTTAAAATAAATAGATTTTAGTAGAAAAATATAGGAGGGCTTCTGTCGACAACTGAGAACTTGAAATACAAGAAAAATTTTAATCTAAAACTCATGGTCTTCTGACTTTAGCCCAGAACCTGCTTATTAAAAACACTATAAGGAGAACTGTTCAATTTAATAACTAAATTAAGAAGACAGTAGTCAGAAGTGTTTTCTTGTGAAAAGTAAGAGACGTCAGGTTATTCAATAAAAGTTCTTACGTTTAAGATGGTACTAATTTTGCCTCAACCCATCAGATATTATATAACATTTGAAAGCTAAACTCTGATTGGTTGTGGCAAAATCAACACCAATTTTAATTGATAAGAACTTTTATTGAATCTCCGAGTAAATCTACCCTCATCATACTTTCTCTGAAGAACATTGGGTGTTTAATTGCCATTTGTGCACTTTCGTATTGGCTTAAAGGGCACTAAAGCACAGAAACAACACTTAACCAGAAGGCAGAACACCTTGATATAAAACCAGTAATCTGTGGTCTTACCTCCTCATTTTGATAAGGCCTGGGAAATTTACCTAAATAACATTGATTTGTGTCTATTACTTCTCACATTCTAATATACACAGTTTGGTCAACACCATTATACGCTCACTCAGCGTCGCTATCCTTAGCTAGGCACAAAACTTGTTACAGTTTGGTCACACCCATTAATAATCTCTAGCCAATCCTTTACAGGACATAAAGCAAGGAAGCATGTGACTGGTCAGGGGGTGTGGTCTACCACTGCAACATACACACAGTGTACTTCAATCCAGTTTCTAAGGCTTACATTTATTACAGAGTTTACTAAAGTGGCATTTTATAGTTTATTGGTGTTTTAGGGGGTTGTTTTCAGATCTCTGGAGTATACAAAATTGGGTTTAGTTTCCCTTTAATAGCTATCTTCAACCTCCCATATAAAGAGACTTTTAATTCTTGTCTTCTTTTTTTGTAAGTATAGTTGACCTACTTTCTATCAAACATCAGCGAATAGTCCACTACCCCCAGTACAACAACAAGGAGAGTGTACAACATTAAGTAGGCACTCTCCTCTTATACTTTGCATTTGGTATATAATATGGTAGGCTACCACACATCCATCGATTTCCAAATATATTTCTTTTGGGTTTTTTTTTGAACCTCACATATAAGTTCCTGCTGGAAGAGCGATTTCTGAGCTCTGGGACTTTCCTTTCCTTTCAAATGGGTTTTTCTGTTTTAAAGGGTTTGTCTGTTTTTTAAGGGTACGTTAGAAACAAAAGCTTTTAAGACAAAAAAGTTTTTTAAAAACAAGATTTACTTGTTTTGTGGTATTGCTGTTTCTGTTGTTGTGTATTGCTGTTTAGTATGGACAGTTTTGGTTGGGGTCCACGCAATGTGCATCCTGCCGCAATGTAGGGATCTTGGCGAGCAGCCGTACCAGGGAATGTGTCATATGTGAGTGGGTTGCCCATTTAGAATCTTGAGGTCCAGAATCTAAAAGGAAAACTTGCAGCATATTGCAGGCTTGCAACCTGAAGGAAATGCAGGTACTGGCAAGCCTGTAACCTGGAGGTTGGAAATGGGGCAGGATAAGGTGGTGAAGGAATAAATTTCTAAGGGTCACCAGGGGAAGTAGGGAAGGATTGCTTCTTCCCAGCTACTTGATCCCAACAGATTTGCATTTTAGGTGAAGATGCGGAGGAACAGCTCAGAAGTAGCATGTATGGAGCGGGCCGTTCCCTTGAGCCACCCAGGAGACTGCCATCTCAATACAAGGGAGGAGAAACTGTGGGGGCTAGGAATGATAGGCAGGTGGTTGGTGACTCCCATTATTACAAAGGTAGATAGGGTAATCTGCTGCCAAGACTATACATGCCGACACTGTGTTGTTTGCCTGCCTAGTGCTAGGGTTCAACATGTGTTAGATCGTTGTAGACTGATTATTGGGTGGGGCTGGGAGTGACCCAGTGGTCTGGTTCATGTCGTTGCCAATGACAAAGTTAGAGGTGGAGGTGAGGTTGTTAAAAGTGATTTTCTGCAGTTAGGGGCCAGGTAAAAGTAAGGACCTCAAGAGTAGTGTTTTCAGAAGGTACTCAAGAGTAGTTGTTTTCAGAAATAGCAGCCCCGCGCTATGCTATAGAGCAACGGAGACTTAGGATATAAATGCATGTCTAAGAGGTGGTGTAGGGAGATGGGGTTTGGTTTTGATAGAACTGGACTGACTTTCTGTTGGATACACGGCTCTTTATTAGAGATGAACTGCACCCAAGAATGTTGGTGCAGCTGTTTTGGAGGAGAAGATGGATAGAGGTTGGAGGAGATTTTACACTAGTTAGGGTGGAGGTACGTGTGGACTACACAGGGGCAGATAGAGGAGTTAGGGACATGGGGCTTATAAGATAATGACGGGAGGAGAACGGGGAGCATGGAGCATAGTGGAAAGGAGCATGTACATCCAAGTATGAAATAAAATAATTGATAATCAAAAATGCATCTTTACAAATGCAAGAAGTCTGGCTGGAAAACTGGGGAACTAGAATGATACTTTAAAGAAAAGGTATGATGATCGGTATAAACAGAAACATGCTAATGATTCACACGACTGGAAAGTAAATGTTGAAGGATACTTAATTTAGACATGAATATTTAATAAAAAGGAGGAGAAGTATGTTGTATGTTAACACAAGAATTAAAAGGCAAATTTAAAGATAGATAGATAGGGGTATAACGATATGCAGAAACAATATGAGTGGAGCTGTGTAAAGAAATGTGGGTAAATTATGTTTTGTGTAGGTATTAAGCTGCCAAATGCCAGTTAGGAAGTAAAAAAGGATAATTAACATATCATTTCAAAATTTATACCTTTATGATCAAGTGAAAAAAAAAATTAGGTCCCTCCTGCCTGGCATAATGCTCAGGTAAAAGAGGGAACAGAAACAGCTTACAGTGAGTATGACAGCTGTAATAAGGAGTGCAAGAAAGCAAATTAACTAGCTTTGTTAGAAAAGGAAAATAAATATCAGAACAACGTCCAACCCCAAAATGTTTTTAAGTATATCAATATAAAAGGAAGAGGACTAAAAATGTGTGACCATTAATAATGAGATGCTTATAGAGGATTCCAAAAGCGCTAATGTTCTAAAAACCGTTTTTTTTTTTTTTCCCCATCTGTATTCACTATAGAAAAATCCTAGTCCTTATAGCAGGGCACTGTAATAATATGAAGGTATGGTACGAAAATCGACAAGGTTTATATCACTAAGCCCCGGACTGGAGGAAATACATCCTCTGATCTTAAGAGCGCTTAGTCCAGTTTTATCTAGACCAGTGTTTTTCATTACTCACATTCACTGATGTGCCGCTGAATTGGAAAAAGCCAAAATACCAGTTATACCAATATTCAAAAAGGTAGTTGTTCCTAGCCTGGTAACTATAGACCTTAAGCCTAACATCATGGTAGGGGAGTTGCTGGAAACTTTGTCACAGGATTATTCCTTGACTTTGTCTTCAGAACTGATCTTATTAGTAGTAGTCAGCATGGATTATGAGAAATAATTTGTGCCAGACAAATTTAACTTGGTTTTTATGAGAGGTGAGTAAGAAATTTAATTCAGGCATAGCGGTGGATGTGTATACTAGGATTTTGGCTAAAGCTTTTACTGTCCACATAGGTGATTTTAACTGAGGACTGTTGCGCCTAAAAAAAACATTTGTTCATGGATTATGGATTGCTAACAGAGAGTGTTGTCAATGACGATTAGCAAGTTAGGGCTGTTTACATTGGAGAAAAGCGACGTTTTCATGGGATTGATCACTCATACAAATATATTAATGGGCAATACAGTAATGCTCTTTGTTCATTGTTCACTAATAGGTCCTATCAGAGGAATGAGTCAGGAGGAATCTCCCCCCCTTTTGAGCTTTTTTTTTTTGTCCTTCCTCTGGATCAGTTAGGTAGGGTAAAAAAGAGGATGAAAAGGTTGGACTTGATGGACGTATGTCTTTATTCAACCTCAATGACCATGTAATTACTATGCTACATAGAAATTGGTGCACTTAAGGTTTTAATCCAAAATTCTTTATTTAGTGCCAATTCTATGCTGTATATATAGATATAGATATCCTATATAAAAAAACCTAACCTGGTCTGTCTCTGTGTGGCATGCATATTGTATTTCAGCCACCAAGGTGCAACAACATGGAAATTCTGTTTCTAAAAAGGAAAAGCGAAAGAGGTAGCGCTTGCTGGTTTGCTTGCTTCTGCTGCTTGGCCTAACTTACAGTGACCTCACGAGTCAATAAATGGCTTAACGTCTATGGGGGCATTGTATAGTTAAAGGTCAGTGTGCACTGGACATATTTACAGTTCAATGTGTATTGGACATATTACAGTCAGCGTGTACTGGACTTGAGGCATTTTATATCTACAGTCAGTATGTATTGGACATTGGGGCATGTTAAATATTCAGCGTCAGTATGTACTGTACTTAGGGCATTTATCTACAGGTCATTGTGTATTGGACATTGGGGACAATTTCATATTACAAATATTCTACCCCACGAACAAGACCCCCAAGTCCTATTTTTCCATATTTAACTGGCTCCTCCACATTCGTTGAAGAAAATATTTACCACACAAGTCTTCTGGTTTTGGGAGAGTAAAAGTTTGTCATGGGTGGACAGTAACAGTTCATACACCTGCACACCGTGACTATTTAGCTGAATGTACACCTCAGACTGTCTATTCCCAGTGCAGAGAACGAAGAAGCTATTTTGTTATCAGTATGTATTTTACATGTATGTATGTATTGTCAGTGAATATGACCCCTATTCTATCGTAATAGCAATGGTAACAATCATTTCCCAGTGTAATAGAAAATCTCAAATTCCTAATGATTGGTAAATATGAGCTCTACTATCAAAATAATGATTCATTTTCTACTGTTATCACTTATGCAGTATGGAAAAGAACATGGCGAGACAAGCTAACCTTTCACAGTCTAGTTTTTGGCTACTTGACACAATACTAAAAGTGAAATCATATTTATATTTCCCTTATGATTACAACTCGTATTTCTTACTACAGTTCATGTAAACATTAAATTTTTTTTTTTTACAATGACCTTACATTGTAGCAATGTTTATTAAATTATTTTTTTCAACCAAAACACAAAGTTAACAGTAAAATATGTAGTTTGGTTCTTATTAAAAAAACATACACCACAAGAGCCACTATCGGCAAGCCAGTGCAAACAGCCCAGCATGTTTATACCGACAGCGGCTCTTTTTCCATTACTTTTAATAACTACCATTTAAAGTGCCAATGTAAGGTTAACTCTCGTTTAACCACGCAACCACCGCAATGAAGGAGTTTAAGTCAAGCTAATCTATATAACATCGGTTACCCTGACTTAAACTCCAAAACAGGAGCGGTTGCCCCGTTGGTGCATCTCCCTGTAAGCTCTTTGGGGCAGGGACTCATTCCGAATGTGTCCAGGCATGTTAGCACTTATATCAATTTATAACAATTTACATATATGCTTTCTTAACCGATGTATGAAATTGTATTTAAAGGGAACTAAATGTCTCCAGACAACATTGTCCCAAAGACAGAGCACATCACAAACATCACCAAGCTGTGTCTCACTCTCCCTTGCTGTGGCCATTGGGTGATTTATCCAAATAACCTTGAGTACTAGGGGTCAGCTCCCACAATTCACCTAGCTGGTTAAACCCCCAGCTAAGTGTCTGTGTACAGGCACATGCTCTGTAGTGCTCAACAAATCAAAACAAGAGTTGCGAGCCTTGTTTACTAGAAGCTGACAGCCAATCACTATAGCACACCAGATCCTCCCTCTCCCCTGACACAGAACAGGGATTTCAGTTTTTTGTTTTCATACACATTCAAGACTCCTGTCCTAACAATGATTAATCTTTTACTTTACATACACAAAAGAAAGTACTCTTGTCATTGTATTTCAAAGATAGCAGGGAAGTATAACGAATAAAAATAAAAGTAGGCCTGGGGAATAAAACTTTCAACTTGTACATTTACTCTGTGTTGGTAAAAGGAGAGCTCTTACCTCTAGCTAAGAGAGACACAATATAACCTATTGTACATGTAGAATATTGTACTAGGAACCTAATGGAAACAAGAAATAAAGTATGTTTGGGGATTGAAACTCATAGCCTTCTGAACTGTATGCGTCTAAACCTGGCGTCTTACAAGGGTGAGCCCCCACTGAATAGCTGTTATCTGGTGTATTGAACTTGTGACCTTCTGAACTGTGTATTTTTTAACCCGGTGCCTTCCTGTGTGCCAACACAGAATAAGCAAAAAACCCAGCTACATTTTTAAACTTTATCTTTCCCAGGAAAAGAATAAAAAAAATGGAATATGGAAGTCCCCTAATAATACTTGAAAGCTGCTAGTTAACCCTGCATTTTTTATTTCCAGCAACTCACACATGACTGGTAAGTAAATTGCGGGTAACAGCAGCTTTCAAGTCTTATCATGATTCATATATTGGTGTGGGCCAGCTGTATAGAAACACTTTGTGCATGGAGATAGTGAATACTGGGGTCAGGGGGCGTGGTTCTTGACTCATTGTCTGTGGGTCGTACCTAGCAACAATATGAAACCCTTCTTAGAACAGAATCTATTTCGCACATGTACTAAATGCAACGTACAGAGAGAATCTTACAATGTTTAGTGTTCTGGGGAGAAAACGTTCACATTAGGTTCTTAAAAATTGTATAGTTCTCCTTTAAATTAATAAAATTTTTTATTTATCTGTATAATGCTTGCACTTATCTCCTCTGTATTTAATAATGTACAACGCGCGCGTACAGTGGTGCTTTATAATAAAATTACATACATACATTTTAAGCCTAAAGATAATCATTGGTGTGTAATGGGTTTATTTGTAATTAAATTTTGTTCTTTCAAGCTTTTAGATGCATCTTGAATATTTGTTGCGATGATATAATAATGAAAGAGAAAAAAAAAACAAAACAGGCTAACAATCTTAATATGACAGTCAAGATAGTCCATAAAATGCCTGATTAAAAATTCTTCTGTTATCATTTTTTTCCCTTCCACCTTCCAGTCCACCCCCACCCCTCAGCCCATACTTTCTGACATATTTATAAACATCGTTAATTGTCGCTCTCCGTGTTAAAAGAGGCATGCCCGCAGCAAAAGTTAATGCCTTGTTAACATTGCATCAGTTACTGCTCGCTTCTATTTATAAATCAGCGGTAACTGTGCTATGTTGTTAATAATCCAGCTTTTTGGGGCTTAGAGGGTCCCCAGCCCATACCGAGACCCCCTCCCCGCCCTTGTGCCTTTGTTGGGGGTCCTGCAGCTCGAACAGGACCCCGTTGGCTCTTTAAAGAGCCCTTGGGCAGTCTTTTCTTCTATCTAGCGCCACCAACTCCGCTGAAGTTGCTAACACCGTCATGCCCCTGCGGCCACCAGGGGCACGTCCGACGCTAGCGGCTTCAACAAAGCCGATGTTGGCTAGCACCCTGGCGCAATCCTTTCCCAGTCACCCCTACCACCCCCTGCTCCTATGTTGGTTTGTTTGAGCTCTCTTCGCCGAGCATACTGTACTTAGTGCATGTTGTACTTATGCCCCTTTGTCTTTCTCTATCCTACATCAGGCATTCTAAAGTCCCATTGTTTTCAGGGCTTTGACATAGGGGGAGTAGATGGTCATAGTTGGTGATCAGGGTGCACTGAGCAGGCCTATTGTCCAAGGCTGCCATTATGGCATCCTTCAAGCTAGAAGACTCATTTATCTGCTACGTGTTCACTCATATTGGGGGAGATTTCAGGTATATCTCCCCACCCCCATTTACATGGGGTTTTGGGGCATAAATACCAAAAAGATTACAAGTTCAAAGCAATATATTAGCTTGTTGTTGAAATCTCACTCTAATGTAGAGATTTCGCAATATTAAATTGCGTGCACGGCCCGGTTTTATGGGTGTCTTTTGCAAAACCGGCATAATGAAGGGTTTAATAGGAATATTTAATAGGAAATAATGATCGGTTAGTACAAACTTTTACTCCAAAAACATTGCAGCACCCTGGTAAATGAGCCCCATTGAGTTCAGTAAGGTTTGTCAACAATTTATGAATTGTGAATTTATTACGAGTGTGTGTCATCTATTCTATATTGTGTAATCACCTGTACAAAATAGTTCCAACACTAAGGGGGTCCTCCAGTGCAGAATATCAGACAGAATTTGTTGTAAATATGCAAGCCTACAAAAACCTTTGTTAGGCCTAATATTCTTGCAAAGATAATCCCAAATGAAACTTAACCTGAAAATAACTGCAATCTGTATAGAAAATAACATATTATTAGGCCTTCTAAGTATATGTGTCATGATGTGAGCACAATGCAAAAAAAAAAACTGCAGTTAAGGAATCAACTTGCCTTAACCTATCAGTGGCGTGTTTGAAGGGAGATTGAGAATCTGATGCCAGTCAGTATACATAGATGTAGCATTAGATAGATTTTTATTTTGAATTGATCCTACGTTTGAAATATGGGGGTAGGCAGTGTTTTCTCCCTCCTGTATATATATTAATAATTAAGTATACAGATCAACAAAAACTGTGTACAAACAAATCAATATATACACATTCACTTCAGGCATTTGACATGAAGGAGCTTCTGTTAGTGGGCAGTATTGCCACCTAGTGAAGAGTATGCAAAATGATATATCAAATTGAAAATGCTGCAATCAAATTTCCTACCAAACAAGAAAAGGCTCCAATAATTCATAAATACAGACATATGCAATAAAGGAATGTTGGCTAGTTGGCTGTCAGACACATACCAACACACGAACGGTAAAAGCTCTATAAGCTCTATAGTGCTGACAGACATGAGGAGGATGGAAATGGATTGAATTCAGAAAGTTTTGATTGGTCAGTGAAGTATAAAGTAAGTTTTTGGTTAGCATTTTTCTTTTTTTTTATCCAATCTGTCATAGGGGTTACCTAGGTTACTTGACAAAGGTCTGAGGCAACGGACTGAAACGCCGCCTTTGTCTAACTTGAAGTGGAATAAAGCACTATGAAAAAATTCAAAACTTTCAGATGTGCACAGATATTTTGTAAACTTTTTTTACTGTAATCTTATTGTAGTACCCAGGTATTCAAAATAGCTAACAGCTAGTTCACATTTAAAACAATTGATTTAGTTGCAGCTTTGTAGCACAAGCTGAAAGATAAGAATTTATTTATGGAAAATGTTTAATAAAGGTTCACCCATTTCCATTTCACCAATTTAATATGTCTTTATTGATTAAGTAAACTGGCATGGGTCCCGTCCTCTACTGCCCATGATGATATAATGGCTGCTGGGGATGGGCACAGTGATTTTATTTTCAAGGCTGGCATGAAACAAAATTGCTGACTGCTGTCCTATTCCTGCTGACTAGCATGTATCATCCTCCATACTTTTTGTTTTGAAAAAATTACTACTGAAATTCACAAAATCATTTCCCAAACAACATTTCCCAACACATTTCAGCACCGCTTTTATTAGGATAAATAGCAAATATAGCACAACAAAAAATCTTAGTGTACCATGACCTTAGGTAAACAGCCCATATGTTGCCTAGCCTAACATACCACAAACCTTATTGTATTTTATGTAATTTTTCATCAACATTCTGATTAAAGGGTATGCCAACCCCTCCCCCCAAAAAAAAACTTTATATTTTGGTTGGCAACCCCCCAAACCTCGACCTTGCAAAGTTTTATAAATGCAAAGATGCTTCTAAACAGAACTTCTTTCCCCGGCGCAATTCTGCTGCTTCCATGCCTTTTCTGTGCACTAATCAAGTAAAGTGCCGGACCGGCAGCATCTCCTGTGATGGCTGATGTTTGGGGGGTTGCCAACCAATATAAAAAAGTTTTTTGTGGGGGGTGGACATACCCTTTAAATATCCTCTAGGCCAAAGAATGGTAAATTATGGCATTCTAAATACATGTGTACATCCCAACACCCTTTTTAATACATTTAAATAATTTTATTATTTTAATCTATAACAACCCCTCCATAAGCACTCACATGCATATGTGTAAAGATATATATTAGCACACCCTCCTGTAGGCTTCAGGTTAAAAACTTTCACTGCCTGCAATCTTTACACTACTGATCTAATGCAACATATAGATATATTTTCTTTCTCTTCTACAATCAAGCTGCTGATTTAAACATCAAGTCATGACCTGCAGCTTGATAGAAAAAGTCAGGCTGGCTTTTGATTACTGTACAAATGTGAGCATAGTAAAACTCTCATGTTTTTTGAATCAGCCATTTTAAGCCATATGTCAATACATAAATATGTTTTGCTGAAAATATCCAGCTGAAACAGAGACAGAAATGTGAAGAGATAAAGATAATAAGATGACACCTCGTGGTGAAAGTCAATGTACCATATTATTTGGCCCAAGGTACATTTCCATTAAGATCTTATATATTCTGCATGAGGCACTGAGCTTTATATTATATTACTGTGAAATGCTCTGTAAAGTTTAGGAAACCTCATAAGACCGAAATTTTCAAGCCCTTTATATATTTTGCATACCAGTGGTGTCTCTGTAGAAACATATCCTACTTTTCCTTGTTTTAAAATATTTATTTTCCTTTGTTCAAGTTAAATTTCCCTTTTATGCAGCCCAAATGATGGCTGAATCCTTCTACTATATACCATTTTATTCATGCTATAAAGAAATGTCGAACCGTCGATTTCGTTCCAAAAACAGATTTTCTGAAAAAAAAATGTAAATCTGAAAACGGACCGAGAACTCAATGGGAGTTAAAAAAATGTCCAATAAATTTAAAGGGTAACTGTGGTCTCCATACAAGGCATCTACTTTTTTAAAAAAAGCCAAGAATATGTCTCTAGCTTCTCTGAATGTTAAGTTAAATAGATTTTAAAGTCCCACTCAGAAAGTCAGGATGAACAAGGTGTGTACAGTAAAATGAGGTCCTGTGTTAAAAGCCCCCCTATTCCCACCAAAAAATGATATTTCTGAAGCCATTTAAAGACAGTTACGCAGTACAACTGGGCATGCTCAGTGTCTGGGGAATATGAACACATAACAAACTTATTAAAAAAAAACTTACTTTCTTCATGTGCAAGCTATTTCGAGTTCCCTCATTACATTCAAATAGTTTCAAATATTTATAACATGGCTGCAATATATTACTATTTGTTCCATATTTGATATTTCTCTGAATCAGCCTGTATATTGATAGTTTCTAAATTCTGAAAATCAAGAGTTTGAGTCAGAACCATACTTCCTAAACCGAATGCTCAACACACAAGACAATACTGATCATATAATCCTGATATAGTAACAACTGATTCCAGTAAAAGAAAGATTTTTCCAACCTTCCATATGGGGAAGAAAATAGCTGATTGTCAATGGATTTTCCACAAAATGTATTGTGTAGAATATAGGCAATCCATATCAAAGCGTCATTCTTGATTGCCCGAATGGCCACCGATTAAATTATGAATGCTTCAGGCCGTCTAGCAGGGAATGCCCCATCACTGAGTCTTCTTAATATTATATTATTGCTAAATATTTTTTCAGGTGCAATGTATCTAAATAAATCTCTCTTTTAGTTACTCTTGTCTTTTTTTTACTTACAGCTAGTTTTGACTTATTTCTTTATATTTAAAAGATATTCTCTTTAAACCTTGCCACAGTGTCAAAACTTTCTGAAGAAGCATAATATCAAGCTCTGGTTTCACTCTTTCAGTGTTATCTGCAGTCGGGGACATTTCATTTTCTAGATCATCAACCATTTTATTGATTAAGATTGAAGAGATAAGGTTCACACCAAACGTGAATGAGGGTATAACTGTAACCCCAGTAGGATAGGTTCTTTTCATAATAACATTCTCCTGTTTCCTGATGGTCAGTTTCCCACCCTTTCCTTTAGAACACCAACTTTTGAAAAAAGAGTCTGACAGTAAGAACATATTTCATGAAAACTGTACCATTTTTTAGGTCAATTAATATTGATTATATGATTCTGGTTAATATTTTGAGGTGAAAAAAAGTTATAAACGGGATTTCTTTTTTTTTTTTCTGTTTGAAACCGGACTCAGTGGAGCTACAGAATTTTTTTAAAGTCATAAAGGTATTTTGATCAAACAATAAAAAGATCAGAGCTGGCAACGAAGTACACAGGCATTACCAATTAGTGAATGGATTGGTAGGTCAATGTTTTCCCACATTAAAATTTATAAACCTGTTTTAGTCTGTTTTAACTACATCTTGAGTAAAAGTTAATATTTAAACTAGATACTCTGTAATATTCAAACATAAGGACAATGTAAACCTAAAGTCCTTAAAGGGACTGTCCCCCTCTTTTCAAAAAGTGATATATTGTAATAAACCCCCCAAAACCTTAACTTTGTTTTAGACAAAGTTAGAAATCAGCTCCCACACACAGCTATTATACTTAACTGCTTCCTCCTCGCTCCACCGCCGTGGCTCTGTCTGCCACTTCCGTAAGGAAGTCCGTGATCACATGACGGTGACTAAGACCAATCACTGACTGCCATTCCCGGACCAGTCTCCACTGCGGCTGCTCAAGAACACAAAAAGAACAGAGCAGGCACAGTGGAGACTGGGGAGAAAGAACCCGAAGCGGCGGTGGCGAGGAGCTTGTGGGTATAATAACCAATGTGGGAGCCAATTTCTTACTTTGACTAAAACGAGTTAAGGTTTTGGGGGGTTATCTACATTATACACTACATAATATACTGACGTAGGGGCCGCTGTGTAAAGGAACCTCCCATGTGATCATCCTCCATCTAATTTCTGGAGTTTCCCCCGAGGAGCCAGGGGACCTAGATAATAGGTAGACCCCAATTAATATGAGATTAGATTCTTTTATAATCCACTCCGATGTATAGATAGGAGTAGGGTAGCTAGTGAGCAGCGCAAGCTCCACAAGGAGATTTAGTAGCCAAGTCCTGGGTATAGGGACATGTGCCAGATATAGGGGTAGAAGATTCCACTACGTGACCTGAGAGCTGGGGTGGCTTTAAAGCTTTAATAATAAGATACTATTTCAGTTCAGAACCACTGCGCTCATTTTTTGCATTCTACTTTGAGTGGTATTCAGCAACATCCTGCTTCAACATATCGATGGGCCCACTGCTGAATAATAAGAGTCTTGTGCATAGAATTTTGATAATGCTACGTCTCTGAGAGAAATAATAACCCCAGTTCTACTTTATCATGAGCCAAGAATAGGCAATGCAAGCTTGAAGTCTTTAAGGGCATCTATAGTGAAAAAAAACACATTGCCCCCATTGCAAAGTTAAATTGATGTACTCTGTTCTGCTCCTTCTCCTACCTCTTCTCAGTGACTTTGTTTTTCCATGGTGTCAGACCTCTCTGTAGCACCCCCCTTCCCCCTCCCCTCTGTTACCCTCCTCCATGTCTCAACTCCAGCTACCGCAAGCTTATATATGCGTAAGAGTTTAATTTCAACATCCTGAAAAACACACCCACGCACATGTGGCCAAAGAAAGCAAGCTGTCCTGGAGACACGGATCTCTCTCTTAGTGACACCATCATCAATCAGTGAAATCTATCAAGGGGGGTCAAGTGCAGCCTTATATCTGCCATCAAAGCTACCTCTCTCCCCGGCAATACTCAATCGCTATGTTTTGTAACGAGCAAGGAGGAGGGAGGGACTTCAGCATGGAAGAGGATCACGTTTCAGGGATTTGAATGACATTACAGTAGGAGTAGAGGAATGCAATCACATTCTTCTAACTTGTGTATCTCAGTACAGAGAGGAAACTGAACAAAGTGAAAACACTCTGGGGGTTGGGGGGATTATAGAAACACATGGAAAGAAGAAAAAAAGTTTATTTTCCACTATAGATGCCCTTTAATGTTACTAAAGTCACTATAATATTGTCCCAATAAAAAGCACATTTGCTGTAGCTGTTGGCTAATTTATTATATTAATACCTGAGTACTAATTACTAACTCTCATATTCATCTTGGCTTGCTGATAATTCAATGTACAACTGTAACACATCTGAAAATGCTCTCTAGTGCACAGCAGATCAAAACAAAGATATAGCTTTGTCCTGCCCTCTGGAAACTTACAGACAATCAAGTACATTTCAGAGATCTGAATACTCTGACACGGATAGGGATTTCACCGTGTTGAGCGTTTGCTATTGTGAGCATTCTATAACCATCTTATCCTTTAAAATGCCAGATACTTTTTTCTTTTCATACAAAACATTAAAGTTATCTTTGCAATTATTTCCTAGCCATCACTGAGGCAGAAGAGGGATTTTGCACCTTGTAACCTCATCTATTTTGTCTTTTTAAAGTATAAAAATAGTCCACTAACTGGCCAGAGCTAACATACAAAGATAGCCATAAGTCAGGGTAACCCTTAGCCAAAATAAAGTGCATATGTGCTACTGTTGATGAAGCAAATGAAGGATAAAGCACACAAGACATGTGGTGAAGAAAACAAAAAGAAGATAAGTCTACTTACTGTATACTTTCGTTGCTCTCCACATAGCAGGATAGTGAGTATCAGATTTCTCCTTCTGGATCCTCAGAGGAGGAACCCTGGTTCGAATCTAGGTCACCGCACCAGGTCTCAGTGTTTGATGTCAGGAGTTCCAAACTGCCATCACATGGTGGTAGCATAATGTGCTATCTCTTTATTTCGGACCCGAAGCATGGTTGGTGGTGGGGCACTGACTGGGTGACACGGAGGATGCAGACATCAGCTGAGGATCCAGAAGAAAGGTATTCAGATACATACTATCGCCTTTGTGAAAGCAACGGAACTATAAGTAAACTTTTCTTTTTTTATTTGCCCACACCGATGTCTTGTGTGCTTATCCTGCCTGCTTATTTTCGGCTAAGGGTTACCCCGCTCCTGGCTCTATAGAGTGGCGTGGATGCACCGCCAGGGCCATTTTTAGGCATAGGCAAGAATTAGGGCCCTATGTTGACCAGGCGCCTATTCTTCTCCTTCCTAGCATCTCCCTGTCAGCTTTTACATGTTGTGTTAGATCTGCTCTCCTGTGCAGCTGTAACCTGCAACGTTGCATCAGTACAGATCCTGAACTCCACACACTCTACATAGCAACAAAGTGGCAATTTGCAAATGAACTGAAGTGAAGGAAGGAGGGGAGCTAATAGTACTGAGGAGAACATTTCCAAAAGGGCAAGTAAAAGCTGCTGCAGACTTTATAACATGGCCCCTGGACCTACAGCCATGAGATCCCTATCCCTCCTCTTTCCTTCTTTCTTCCTTCTACCCACTCTCCAATTAGAACTTAGAGTAGATGAGAATAAACATTTAATGTAGGAGACATGAAAACAGGTACATACTGTATATCATGTCAATGCTGTCAGCTGGAAGGGTTAAAAGTAATACTCTGCTGGCACTGAAAGTATTAATAGTAAAGTCTGCTGGCACTAAAGGTTAATGGTAATGTTCTGCTGGCACTGAAATTATAAATGCCAATAGTCTTGAAAAAGCACTGAAAAGTAAAACATCTCAGATCTCCCACAATTTTCCTGTTCTGCCCTACCCACGGAAACAATTTCTGGGGAGAATACTGGTACCACGACGTACCGCACATACACTGAAACCTATCCTGTCCTTCCATCAGTATTTCATTTGTGGTCAGTGTTCCTGCATTCATACAAAATTATGTATGCAAGTATGGTACAGCGTGTACCTTTTACCAACTAGTTAAAGCGGTTCCACTATAAAGAAAACAGTCGCAGTTTTTTTTTTTGGGGGGGGGGGGGGGGGGGCGCGCACATATTGGGAGTGCCTAGGGCACCAAAATGGCCCTGGCACCGACATTGTAATTTGTAATTTTTACTAACTATCTTTTATGTGCTAATCTGATATATACTGCTATTACTCCTGGACATCCATTTGTACATTTAATTCTGGGGACGCCCAGATTTTGTTATATAGGTTAATATATATATATATATATATATAGATATATATATATATATATATATATATATATATATATATTATATATAAAAATATATATAAAAACATCCTCCCCGCTGTCCCGCACACTCGCTTTACATTCCAAGTGCCCCGGTGCTTCCCAACCATGCTATATAAACTAATAGCACAACCCGTGGTGACCTCGTCGTGAGCCACCTAAGTTGGGGGCTTCGACTATGGATATATGAAGAGACATTATGCTATACTGAAAAATTGTGAGGAATCTTTGGGCCACCTGTTAAAACTCCTATAAAAAACAATAATGAAACTGTTCGTTCATTCCCTTTGGTGCCAAGGTCCCAGTTTCTTTATCCAGAATATTTCACGCTGAAGTAGCCGACGTCCTTTTTCTGTCACATTATACTGCATCTATTTTTATCTATGGCCATCCATTTTAGAGTCGCTAAGGTGTGGCCCTTCTCCTTGAAGTGTCTACGCCCGATTGTTCGCCATATTTTTGTTCCCTCTGTGGGTCAGTGCTTTTAGCGCCTTCTCTGGAGGCCAATGCCATCCTTATAGAGTGGCGATGTGTTTGCCATTCTGTCCCTCAAGGATGTTGTATCTTCCCTACATAATACTTGCCGCCGGGCATGTTTAAAAATATGGCATCCGTGCTAATGCATGATAGTTTATGCCGTATTTTAAAATCTGCGTCCCGTATGGGGATGTGGGAAATCTGTCCCCGCCATCATATAACTGCATGCCTGGCACCCTGTGCATTTATGGCAGCCATCTTTTTTGTAATCCAGCCATGTTAATCCTTGTGTGGTTGAGGTTGGGACATCTGGTTTTTACCAAGATGTTTCTGAGATTTCTGGCTCGCCTGAAAGCAAAGATGGGTTGGCTATGTTTCAAACGGTAATGTCCTGTCTGCACTGAGGCGGTCCCAATGTTTTCTACACTGCTTTTAATGTCATTGCTACTTGCAGAATATTGCATACCATACGGGATTCGGTTAACAGTTCGATCGTTACTATTGTTCACGTCAGTATTGACTTGTTTAACTTCCGAATAGCCTTTCACGCTGTTTGGCCACTAGGCTAGGATGGTATCCTCGTACTATAAATTTGTTAGCCATCTCTTTCATTTGCTGATTGGTGTTTTTTTCGTCATTATTATTGGTAAGAACTCTACTGAACTGGATAACAAATCATCAATATAACGACGAAAGATAAGTAGTTTGTGACCAAATTCTGGAAAGAATAAATCGTGTTCAAAATCCTCCATATAGAGGTTTGCAAGGAGGGCCCTACAGTAGACCCCATGGTGGGCCCTGCTATTTGGTTATAGAAAGAGTTCTCCAACTGGAAATAGTTGTTTTCTAATGCAAATAATAGTATTTCCATTTGAAGCTCTATGGGGTTGTGTGTGTCCACCTCGCACCAAAGCTTGTCTGCATACTTCAACTCCCTCTAGTTGGGGGATTATTATGTACAAACTTTGCACATCTAAGGTCACAGAGTGGTGTTTTTAAGGGGCCAGTATCTGAGCAGTATTTCTAATAGCTGCCAGCTGTCACGTAAGTATGTTTTCATCCTAGTAACTAAGGCTGAAGAAATGATCCACAAAGATGCTCCTCTGCAAAAGATCCTCTGGAGGACACTATAGGATCGACCTGGAGGCCCCTTTAATGATTTATGTACCTTAGGTACCGTATAGATTTGGGTACATTAGGGTATGCCGTTGAGAAACTTAGCTTCTGTGTCACTGAGCCAACCGGCTCTAACCGCCATAAGAATATTTCGTCCAGTCTGATTTTGAGGGTCATCGTGGGATCTTTTGCCAACTTAATGTATTTTTGGGGTCCGCCAACTGTGCAGTAAGCTCCGTGCATTAATAGTGGCGGTCCAATAATAAACCGATCCACAGCCTTCGAATAACTCATTGGGATCATCCCTAAGGGTTTTTAAGCCATTCTTTCTCCTTTGTGAGGTTATCACGCTGTTTATTGGCTCTAGAGAACTTTTCAATGTCCTTTTTTACCATATTCGAGAACACTCGTATTGCTGTGCAGTATTAGGTGGTTCAAACTTACTAGGTTTACGGAATACAGAACTTGTAGTATTGGTGTGACGAAAATGGTCTTTGAGTTTTAGGGATCTTTGGAACCTATAGGTCCACTTCATCACAAGAGGATTGTATTTAGGCATGGGTATGAAAGTTAATCCCTACTCAGAAGCTATATTCGTCTGTGTCAAATATGGTGGCTAAGGTTTAGACTAGACCGGTTGTGGGGTCCGCCGCGCCGCGGTGGTTTGCCTGCGTTCTTTTGACCTCCCCTCGTAATTGTCTCCTGCTGCCTCTCGTTTCCACTGGAACGGTGCTTACGCCTAAAAAAGAGGGATTGTTACTATTATGCGAGGCTTCTTTTTCTTTAGTGCCTGTGCGCTTAGGGTTATCAGTATCAGAGGGTGATCTTCCGAGCTGTCACATGTTCGTAAGGAGTGCCGTCTTCGGCGTCTATGATTAACTGTTGTAGAGTTACCGGTAAGCCACTATAACACGCTTATTAGTATAATCATCGTCAACCTTAGTAGTTTAATCCTTTTTGAAGGATAGTAATCATCCCTATATCGGTTACTTGTGACTCAATCTTAGTGAGCCATTCACCTGTGTTATCAGCCTTAAGGAGTTCAGCATCTGCTGTGTAGTGCAACTATTCTGCTCGTACAGTACTCAATTCCTTAGATACATACTCTATCACCAACAGCATCAAATCAAATGAACATTTGTTAATATCCGCACCATTTCATGCAAAACTTTGTCTAATCTACCCAATGTAGGGGTGTTCCTAACTCTGAATACCCTAGGAATTTTCTGCCTTCTATGGTACAGACAAAAATAAAGGTGCATGTCTATTTCTTTCTTCTTTAGCTTATAAATTTAACTGACACTTCTTTTAAACATGGGACTAACCTCGAGTGCCACCCCGTCGGCTCCGAAAAGAAGAATCTCTGCGCGTCTTGTTGTGTGAAATAAAAGTCCGTGTCAGTTATTAAGATTGCCGCGTGGCTGATGTCGGCATCTTCCATGTTACCATAGAAGCAGAAAATTCCTAGGGATTCAGAGTTGGAACACCCCTACATTGGTAGATTAGACAAGGAGTTTTGCATGAAATGGTTCGGAATTCTTAACAAATGTTCATTTGTTTTGATGCTGTTGGTGATAGAGTATGTATCTAAGGAATTGAGTACTGTACGAGCGGACATAGTTGCACTACAACAGCAGCATGCTGAACTCCTTAAGGCTGATAACACAGGTGAATGGCTCACTAAGATTGAGTCACAGATTCAACCGATATAGGTGATTTACTATCCTTCAAAAAGAATAAACTCACAAGGTTGCCGATGATATATAATAGTGGCTTACCGTAACTCTAACAACAGTTAATCATCGACGCCGAAGTCGGCACTCCTTACAACATGTGACAGCTCGGAAGACTCACCCTCTGATACTGATAACCCTAAGCGCACAGCACTAAAGAAAAGAAGCCTCGCATAATAGTAACAATCCCTCTTTTTTAGGGGTAAGCACTCGTTCCAGTGGAAACCGGAGGCAGCAAGACAAATTAGGAGGGGAGGTCAAAAGAACCGCAGGCAAACGACCGCGGCTGCGGCGACCCACAACCGGGTCTAGTCTACAACCTTAGCTTCCATATTTTGACACAAAGAATATACCTTCTAGTAGGATTAACTTTCATACCCACGCCTAAATACAATCCTCTTGATGAGGAAGTGGACCTAACAGGTTCCAAAGATCCTTAAAACTCAAAGACCATTTTCGTCACACCAATACTACAAGTTCTGTATTCCGTAAACCTAGTAAGTTTGAACCACCTAATACTGCACCAGCAATCGATGTTCTCGAATATGGTAAAAAAAGGCCATTGAAAAGTTCTCTAGCCAATACCAGCGTGATAACCTCACAAAAAGAAGAATTGCTTTAAAAACCCTTAGGGATGATCCCAATGTAGTTATTCGACCGGCTGATAAAGGTGGATCGGTCGTATTATTGGACCGCCACTATTATATGACGGAACTTACTGCACAGTTGGCGGACCCCAAAACATACATTAAGTTGGCAAAAGATCCCACGATGACCCCTCAAAATCAGACTGGACGAAATTATTCTTATGGCGGTTAGAGCCGGTTGGCTCAGTGACACAGAAGCTAAGTTTCTCACCACGGCATACCCTAATGTACCCAACATCTATACGGTACCTAAGGTACATAAATCATTAAAGGCTCCTCCAGGTCGACCTATAGTGTCCTCCAGAGGATCTCTTTTGCAGCCTGTAGCCATCTTTGTGGATCATTTTCTTCAGCCCTTAGTTACTAGTATGAAAACATACTTACGTGACAGCCGGCAGCTATTAGAAATACTGGCTCAGTATACTGGCCCCTTAAAAAACACCACTCTGATGACCTTAGATGTGCAAGTTTTTACACAATAATCCCCCAACTAGAGGGAGTTGAAGTATGCAGACAAGCTTGGTGCGAGGTGGACACACACAACCCCCATAGAGCTCTAATGAACTATTTTATTTTGCATTAGAAAAACACTATTTCCAGTTGGAGAACTCTTTCTATAACCAATACAGGGACCAACATGGGGTCTAATGTAGGCCCTCCTTCGCAAACCTCTATAGGAGGATTTGAAAAATTTATTCTTCCAGAATTGGTCACAAACTACTTATCTTCGTCGTTATATTGACGATTTGTTCATCTATGGGATGGTCCTCAAGATGAAGTAGAATTTCCTGTGGCTCTCAACAGTAAGGTACCGAGTGAAATTTACCATGGTACCCAGAAACGACAGTTGGCTATCTGGATTTGAAATTAAAAAAACTCCTTAGGTTTCCAAACTAGCCATTTACTAACCCACAATAGGAATACTCTCCTCCATGCTTTGAGTTACCATCCTTTTCATCAGAAAAGGAGTACTCATCTCCCAGTTCAGTAGGTTCTATCCAATAATAATGACGAAAAAAACACCAATCAGCAACTGAAAAGAGATGGCTAACACATTTATAGTACGAGGATACCATCCTACCTAGTGGCCAAACAGCGTTGAAACGGCTATTCGAAGTTTAAACAAGTCAATACTGACGTGAACAATAGTAACGATCGAACTGTTAACCGAATCCCGTATGTTATGCATATTCTGCAAGTAGCAATGACATTAAAAGCAGTGTTGAAAACATTGGGACCTCCTCAGTGCAGGACACATTATCGTTTGAACATGCCAACCCATCTTTGCTTTCAGCGGAGCCAAAGTCTCAGAACCATCTTGTTAAAAACCAGATGTCCCAACCTCAACCCACCACAAGGATTAACATGGCTGGATTACAAAAAAGATGGCTGCCATAAATGCACAGGGTGCCAGGCATGCAGTTATATGATGGCGGGGACGGATTTCCCACATCCCCATACGGAGCGCAGATTTAAAATACGGCATAAACTAATAGCATTAGCACGGATGCCATATATTTTTAACATGCCCCTGCGGCAATGTATTATGTAGGGGAGACTACAACATCCTTGAGGGACAGAATGGCCAACCATCGCACCTCTATAAGGATGGCATTGGCCTCCAGAGAAGGCGCTAAAAGCACTGACCCACAGAGGGAACAAAAAGATTTGGGTGAATAAGACCTGGGAGTGCGTTGAATCCAATTACCATTATTTATGATTTGATAACCTCAACAGCACCATTCTAAAGAGGGTGGTGAATTGAGTGCTATATATATACAACTGATATCCGAAAAAGGAGCACTGGTGGGACTTGTAGCCAAGTAACGTTACTTGGTTACTTGGCTTGAGAAAGGGACCTAGAAAGGTACCGAAACGTTGCCTACACTATGTTGTATTGAACACAATAAAAGATTTGGGTGAATAAGACCTGGGAGTGCGTTGAATTCCAATTACCAAATTATTTATATTATATAATAATCTATATATATATATAATTATGTGTGTGTGTGTGTGTGTGTGTGTGTGTGTGTATCTGTGGGTTATTTTAGGTGGGGGTATTTAGCTATTATGTAATTCTAACTAAAAATATTTGTTTGATGTATGAGTAGATGGTTTATATTTATTGTACTCCTATAGGAGTTTGATTTCCCTTATTCATACCGGGTTGGCTAGCTTTTTGAGAGTATAATTGGTTTCTTTTTGGTTTCAGTCTCTCTGATTCCTTCCTAAATTCCCTATGTGTTAATTTAACCATAGACACCGAAACTTATTAGTGTATTAACCGTTTTTCTAGGGTTTGTGGCTCCTGTATACTTTTACATTATCTACACTTAGAATCTCAGATTATCCCACCTCTCCCGGATTGGGGTGGGTCTCCCTCATTCTGGGTGGTCTCTCGCACCCCAGTGAGACACCCCAGACTCACGCAACTGAGAGGAGAATTTAGTCTCCCTCCTCAGACACGCCCCTTTGTCCAACCATATCCCCGAACGCCCCTAACCCCTCCTAACCCTGCCTCCCTCCATCCCTAGGACACTAACCACACCTCTGTGTGACATCATGATCCGCCCCCATGATACAATCACACCCCTTGTCACACACCCCTTTCCCCACCCTGCCCAAGGCCTAAACGGCAGGGTGGGGATGTCTGAATCTTTATCTTTTGTTAATAACAGAATGGATGCAGAAGCAGAAAGAAGGCAGTAAAAGTATCAGACAATAGATTTTGTTCTAGTTGTGCCATTCTCTATTAGGGATTCCAGACATCGTTTTTTTCCCGGATTTGTCCTGTTACTGGAGGCTAAATCCAGGGTCCTGCAGGATTTTTCAAATGTAGGTGAAAAGTCAGTTTTTTTAAGGGTTTAAAATGTAATGCGCATGTGTGGCTACGCCCCCTTACTGTGCTGTGACAACTCCTGTCCCTGGAGGAGATCCTGTGTCCTTCAATTTGCAAAGGGAAAGTGCAGGGGGCAGATACTTTTCTTGTAACTAGTGCTGGAGTTCCAGGATCAGTGCAGCAGTGTGTGAGGTGGGTGGGGCCAGGGCCATCTCGCTAATGAAGCAACATGAGAAAATGTTGCAGAGCGGCACCCTGTCTGTGCCACAAGGAAGCTGCAGATTTGGGGGGGGGGGAGATTTTTTTTTTTTTAAAGTGTAGTAGCAATAACACGGACTGCAGCTGTGTAAAACAAGATTTTTATTTAACACTGAAACATGCATGCTACATGTTTCTGACAGGAGACGCCTGTCTGAAACATGTAGCATACATGTTTCAGTGTTAAATTAAAATCTTGTTTTACACTGCTGCAGTCCTGTGTTATTGCTACTACACTTTACTACTTATTTATAGACTTGGTTATCCAGCATTGGTGGAACTGGAAAAGTGAAAGGCACGGGATCATAGCTTTTGTATTTGGATACCCCAACCTGATTACAAATATGTGTGTGAGAGGGTGTATGTACAGTATGTGTGAAAGAGGGTGTATGTACATTATGTGTGAGAGGGTGTATGTACAGTATGTGTGAGAGTGTGTGTAAAGTATGAGTGAGATGTTCAGTGTAGGTGAGTGATTATACACTGCAGGATAGAGAGTGTGAGATATAGAGGACAGAGACAGCAGGAGAGAGAGAGAGAATGTCAGAGATAGAGGCTAGAATATGTATGGGTCCTTTACTGTCTGTTTTTACTGTATGGTACCTTTACCGTCTATTCTCAATGTATGGGACCTTTACTGTATGTTCTCCCTGTATGGTACCTTTACTGTCTGTTCTCACTGTATGGTACCTTTACTGTCTGTTCTCTTACTGTAAAGGACTACTGTCTTTACTGTCCTGTTCTCCACTTTATTCTGGACCTTGTACTGTCTGTTCTCACTGTAGTGTGACCTTTACTGTCTGTTTCTCGCTGTGTATGGTGGACCCATACATATTCTAGCCTCTATCTCTGACATTCTCTCTCTCTCTCCTGCTGTCTCTGTCCTCTATATCTCACACTCTCTATCCTGCAGTGTATCCACTCACTCACATACACTGAACATACTCACTCATACTTTACACACACTCTCTCACACATACTGTACATACACCCTCTCACACATACTGTACATACACCCTCTTTCACACATACTGTACATACACCCTCTCACACACATATTTGTAATCAGGTTGGGGTATCCAAATACAAAAAGAGATGAATCCAGTGCCTTTCACTTTTCCAGTCTCCACCATGCTGGATAACCAAGTCTATAAATAAGTAGTAAAGTGTAGTAGCAATAACACAGGACTGCAGCAGTGTAAAACAAGATTTTCATTTAACACTGAAACATGTATGCTACATGTTTCAGACAGGCGTCTCCTGTCAGAAACATGTAGCATGCATGTTTCAGTGTTAAATAAAAATCTTGTTTTACACAATATATATATATATATATATATATATATATATATATATATATATATAAAAATATATATATATAAAACAATCCTCCCGATGTCCCGCACACTCGCTTTACATTCCAAGTGCCCCGGTGCTTCCCAACCATGCTATATAAACTAATAGACTACACCAGGTGACCTCGTCGTGAGCCACCTACTAAGTTGGGGGCTACGACTATGGGAATATATGAAGAGACATTATGCTATACTGAAAAAAGTGTGAGGAATCTTTGGGCCACCTGTTAAAAAACATCCTATAAAAAACAATATAATGAGAACTGTTCGTTCATTCCCTTTGGTGCCCAGTTTCTTTATCCAGAATATTTCACGCTGAAGTAACCGACGTCCTTTTTCTGTCACATTGGATACTGCATCTATTTTATCTATGGCCATCCATTTTAGAGTCGCTAAGGTGTGGCCCTTCTCCTTGAAGTGTCTAGCGACCGATTGTTCGCCATATTTTTGTTCCCTCTGTGGGTCAGTGCTTTTAGCGCCTTCTCTGGAGGCCAATGCCATCCTTATAGAGGTGCGATGGTTGGCCATTCTGTCCCTCAAGGATGTTGTAGTCTTCCCTACATAATACTTGCCGCAGGGGCATGTTATAAAATATATGGCATCCGTGCTAATGCATTATAGTTTATGCCGTATTTTAAATCTGCGTCCCGTATGGGGATGTGGGAAATCCGTCCCCGCCATCATATAACTGCATGCCTGGCACCCTGTGCATTTATGGCAGCCATCTTTTTTGTAATCCAGCCATGTTAATCCTTGTGTGGGTTGAGGTTGGGACATCTTGGTTTTTACCAAGATGTTTCTGAGATTTCTGGCTCGCCTGAAAGCAAAGATGGGTTGGCTATGTTCAAACGGTAATGTCCTGTCTGCACTGAGGCGGTCCCAATGTTTTCTAACACTGCTTTTAATGTCATTGCTACTTGCAGAATATTGCATAACATACGGGATTCGGTTAACAGTTCGATCGTTACTATTGTTCACGTCAGTATTGACTTGTTTAAACTTCCGAATAGCCGTTTCACGCTGTTTGGCCACTAGGCTAGGATGGTATCCTCGTACTATAAATTTGT
Source organism: Hymenochirus boettgeri (assembly GCA_019447015.1). NCBI lineage: Eukaryota > Metazoa > Chordata > Amphibia > Anura > Pipidae > Hymenochirus > Hymenochirus boettgeri. The sequence continues at coordinate 237,479,458 of CM033470.1, forward strand.
TAGCCATCTCTTCCAGTTGCTGATTGGTGTTTTTTTCGTCATTATTATTGGTAAGAACTCTACTGAACTGGGAGATGAGTACTCCCTTTTTCTGATGAAACGGATGGTAACTCAAAGCATGGAGGAGAGTATTCCTATCTGTGGGCTTAGTAAATAGGCTAGTTTGGAAACCTAAAGGAGTTTTTTTAATTCTCAAATCCAGATAGCCAACTGTCGTTTCATGGGCTACCATGGTAAATTTCACCTCGGTAACCTTACTGTTGAGAGCCACCAGGAATTTCTCACATTCATCTTGAGGACCATCCCATAAGATGAACAAATCGTCAATATAACGACGAAAGATAAGTAGTTTGTGACCAAATTCTGGAAGAATAAATCTTGTTTCAAAATCCTCCATATAGAGGTTTGCGAAGGAGGGCCCTACATTAGACCCCATGTTGGTCCCTGCTATTTGGTTATAGAAAGAGTTCTCCAACTGGAAATAGTTGTTTTCTAATGCAAATAATAGTAGTTCCATTAGAAGCTCTATGGGGGTTGTGTGTGTCCACCTCGCACCAAAGCTTGTCTGCATACTTCAACTCCCTCTAGTTGGGGGATTATTGTGTACAAACTTTGCACATCTAAGGTCATCAGAGTGGTGTTTTTTAAGGGGCCAGTATACTGAGCCAGTATTTCTAATAGCTGCCAGCTGTCACGTAAGTATGTTTTCATACTAGTAACTAAGGGCTGAAGAAAATGATCCACAAAGATGGCTACAGGCTGCAAAAGAGATCCTCTGGAGGACACTATAGGTCGACCTGGAGGTGCCTTTAATGATTTATGTACCTTAGGTACCGTATAGATGTTGGGTACATTAGGGTATGCCGTGGTGAGAAACTTAGCTTCTGTGTCACTGAGCCAACCGGCTCTAACCGCCATAAGAATAATTTCGTCCAGTCTGATTTTGAGGGTCATCGTGGGATCTTTTGCCAACTTAATGTATGTTTTGGGGTCCGCCAACTGTGCAGTAAGCTCCGTCATATAATAGTGGCGGTCCAATAATACGACCGATCCACAGCCGGTCGAATAACTACATTGGGATCATCCCTAAGGGTTTTTAAAGCCATTCTTTCTCCTTTTGTGAGGTTATCACGCTGTTTATTGGCTCTAGAGAACTTTTCAATGTCCTTTTTTACCATATTCGAGAACACTCGTATTGCTGGTGCAGTATTAGGTGGTTCAAACTTACTAGGTTTACGGAATACAGAACTTGTAGTATTGGTGTGACGAAAATGGTCTTTGAGTTTTAAGGATCTTTGGAACCTGTATAGGTCCACTTCATCATCAAGAGGATTGTATTTAGGCGTGGGTATGAAAGTTAATCCCTTACTCAGAAGGCTATATTCTTCTTGTGTCAAAATATGGAAGCTAAGGTTGTAGACTAGACCCGGTTGTGGGGTCGCCGCAGCCGCGGTCGTTTGCCTGCGGTTCTTTTGACCTCCCCTCCTAATTTGTCTCCTGCTGCCTCTCGGTTTCCACTGGAACGAGTGCTTACCCCTAAAAAAGAGGGATTGTTACTATTATGCGAGGCTTCTTTTTCTTTAGTGCCTGTGCGCTTAGGGTTATCAGTATCAGAGGGTGAGTCTTCCGAGCTGTCACATGTTCGTAAGGAGTGCCGTCTTCGGCGTCTATGATTAACTGTTGTAGAGTTACCGGTAAGCCAGCTATAAACACGCTTATTAGTATAATCATCGTCAACCTTAGTGAGTTTATCCTTTTTGAAGGATAGTAAATCATCCCTATATCGGTTGACTTGTGACTCAATCTTAGTGAGCCATTCACCTGTGTTATCAGCCTTAAGGAGTTCAGCATGCTGCTGTTGTAGTGCAACTATGTCTGCTCGTACAGTACTCAATTCCTTAGATACATACTCTATCACCAACAGCATCAAATCAAATGAACATTTGTTAAGAATTCCGCACCATTTCATGCAAAACTCCTTGTCTAATCTACCCAATGTAGGGGTGTTCCTAACTCTGAATCCCCTAGGAATTTTTCTGCTTCTATGGTAACATGGAAGAGCCGACATAGCCACGCGGCATCATTTAATACTGACACGGACTTTTATTTCACACAACAAGACGCGCAGAGAATTCTTTTCTCGGAGCCGACGGTGGCACTCGAGGTTAGTCCCATGTTAAAAGAATGTGTCAGTTAAATTATTAAGCCTAAAGAAGAAAGAAATAGACATGCACCTTTATTTTTGTCTGATTACCATAGAAGCAGAAAAATTCCTAGGGTATTCAGAGTTAGGAACACCCCTACATTGGGTAGATTAGACAAAGTTTTGCATGAAATGGTGCGGAATTCTTAACAAATGTTCATTTGATTTGATGCTGTTGGTGATAGAGTATGTATCTAAGGAATTGAGTACTGTACGAGCGACATAGTTGCACTACAACAGCAGCATGCTGAACTCCTTAGGCTGATAACACAAGGTGAATGGCTCACTAAGATTGAGTCACAAGTCAACCGATATAGGGATGATTTATATCCTTCAAAAAGGATAAACCAATAAGGTTGACGATGATTATACTAATAAGCGTGTTTTATAGCTGGCTTACCGGTAACTCTACAACAGTTACATAGACGCCGAAGACGGCACTCCTTACGAACATGTGACAGCTCGGAAGACTCACCTCTGATACTGATAACCCTAAGCGCACAGGCACTAAAGAAAAAGAAGCCTCGCATAATAGTAACAATCCCTCTTTTTTAGGCATAAGCACTCGTTCCAGTGGAAACCGAGAGGCAGCAGGAGACAAATTACGAGGGGAGGTCAAAAGAACCGCAGGCAAACCACCGCGGCTGCGGCGACCCCACAACCGAGTCTAGTCTACAACCTTAGCCACCATATTTTGACACAAGACGAATATAGCCTTCTGAGTAAGGGATTAACTTTCATACCCATGCCTAAATACAATCCTCTTGATGATGAAGTGGACCTATACAGGTTCCAAAGATCCTTAAAACTCAAAGACCATTTTCGTCACACCAATACTACAAGTTCTGTATTCGTAAACCTAGTAAGTTTGAACCACCTAATACTGCACCAGCAATACGAGTGTTCTCGAATATGGTAAAAAAGGACATTGAAAAGTTCTCTAGAGCCAATAAACAGCGTGATAACCTCACAAAAGGAGAAAGAATGGCTTTAAAAACCCTTAGGGATGATCCAATAGTAGTTATTCGACCGGGTGGATCGGTCGTATTTTGGACCGCCACTATATTAATGACGGAGCTTACTGCCAGTTGGCGGACCCCAAAACATACATTAAGTTGGCAAAAGATCCCACGATGACCCTCAAATCAGACTGGACGAAATATTCTTATGGCGGTTAGAGCCGGTTGGCTCAGTGACACAGAAGCTAGTTTCTCACCACGGCATACCCTAAAGTACCCAACATCTTACGGTACCTAAGGTACATAAATCATTAAAGGCGCCTCCAGGTCGACCTATAGTGTCCTCCAGAGGATCTCTTTTGCAGCCTGAGCCATCTTTGTGGATCATTTCTTCAGCCCTTAGTTACTAGTATGAAAACATACTTACGTGACAGCGCAGCTATTAGAAATACTGGCTCAGTATATGGCCCCTTAAAAAACACACTCTGATGAACTTAGATGTGCAAAGTTTGTACATAATAATCCCCCAACTAGAGGGAGTTGAAGTATGCAGACAAGCTTTGGTGCGAGGTGGACACACACAACCCCATAGAGCTTCAATGGAACTACTATTATTTGCATTAGAAAACAACTATTTCCAGTTGGAGAACTCTTTCTAAACCAAATAGCAGGGACCCACCATGGGGTCTAATGTAGGGCCCTCCTTCGCAAACCTCTATATGGAGGATTTTGAAAACAGATTTATTTCTCCAGAATTTGGTCACAAACACTTATCTTTCGTCGTTATTGATGATTTGTTCATCCCAGTCAGTAGAGTTCTTACCAATAATAATGAGAAAAAAAACACCAATCAGCAACTGGAAGAGATGGTAACAAATTTATAGTACGAGGATACCATCCTAGCCTAGTGGCCAAACAGCGTGAAACGGCTATTCGGAAGTTTAAACAAGTCAATACTGACGTGAACAATAGTAACGATCGAACTGTTAACCGAATCCCGTATGTTATGCAATATTCTGCAAGTAGCAATGACATTAAAAGCAGTGTAGAAAACATTGGGACCCTCAGTGCCGACAGGACATTACCGTTTGAACATAGCCAACCCATCTTTGCTTTAGGCGAGCCAGAAATCTCAGAAACATCTTGGTAAAAACCAAGATGTCCAACCTCAACCCACACAAGGATTAACAAGGCTGGATTACAAAAAAGATGGCTGCCATAAATGCACAGGGTGCCAGGCATGCAGTTATATGATGGCGGGGACAGATTTCCCACATCCCATACGGGACGCAGATTTAAAATACGGCATAAACTATCATGCATTAGCACGGATGCCATATATTTTATAACATGCCCCTGCGGCAAGTATTATGTAGGGAAGACTACAACATCCTTGAGGGACAGAATGGCCAACCATCGCACCTCTATAAGGATGGCATTGGCCTCCAGAGAAGGCGCTAAAAGCAATGACCCACAGAGGGAAAAAAAATATGGCGAACAATCGGTCGCTAGACACTTCAAGGAGAAGGGCCACACCTTAGCGACTCTAAAATGGATGGCCATAGATAAAATAGATGAGTATCCAATGTGACAGAAAAAGGAGTCGGACTTCAGCGTGAATATTCTGGATAAAGAAACTGGGCCCGGCACCAAAGGGAATGAACGAACAGTTCTCATTATTTGTTTTTATAGGATGTTTTTTAACAGGTGGCCCAAAGATTCCTCACACTTTTTTCAGTATAGCATAATGTCTTTCATATATTCCCATAGTCGTAGCCCCCAACTTAGGTGGCTCACGACGAGGTCACCGGGTTGTAGTCTATTAGTTTATATGCATGGTTGGGAAGCACCGGGGCACTTGGAATGTAAAGCGAGTGTGCGGGACATCGGGGGATGGTTTTATTATATATATATATATATATATATATATATATATATATATATATATATATATATATATATATAACTCTAATATTAACAACAATCTGGGTGTCCCCAGAATTAAATGTACAAATGGATGTCCAGGAGTTAATAGCAGTATATATCAGATGTAGCACATAAAAGATCTAGTTAGTAAAAATTACAAAATTACAATGTCGGTGCCAGGGCCATTTTGGTGCCCTAGGCACTCTCCCACATATGTGCGCGCCCCCCCCCCCCCCCCCCAAAAAAAAAAAACTGCGACTGTTCTTTATAGTGGAACCGCTTTACTAGTTGGTAAAAGGTACACGCTGTACCATACTTGCATACATACTTTTGTATGAATGCAGGAACACTGGCCACAAATGAAATACTGATTGGAAGGACAGGATAGGTTTCAGTGTATGTGCAGTACGTGGTACCAGTGTTCTCCCCAGAAATTGTTTCCAGTTGGGTAGGGCAGAACAGGAAAATTTGGTGAGATCTGAGATGTTTTACTCTTTCAGTGCTTTTTCAAGACTATTGGCATTAATAATTTCAGTGCCAGCAGAACATTACCATTAACCCTTTAGTGCCAGCAGACTTTACTATTAATACTTTCAGTGCCAGCAGAGTATTACTTTTAACCCTTCCAGCTGACAGCATTGACATGATATACAGTATGTACCTGCTTTCCATGTCTCCTACATTAAATTGTTCATTCCTCATCTACTCTAAGTTCTAATTGGAGAGTTGGGTAGAAGGAAGAAAGAGGCAGGGATAGGGATCTCATGGCTGCTAGTCACAGGGGCCACTGTTATAAAGTCTGCAGCAGCTTTTACTTGCCCTTTTGGAAATGTTCTCCTCAGTACTATTAGCTCCCCCCTCCTTCCTTCACCTTCAGTTCATTTGCAAATTGCAACATTTGTTGCTATGTAGAGTGTGTGGAGTTCAGGCTCTGTACTGGATACAACGTTGCAGGTTACAGCTGAACAAGGAGAGCAGATCTAACACAACATGTAAAAGCTGACAGGGAGATGCTAGGGAGAAGAATAGGCGCCCTGGATCAACATAGGCGCCCTAATTCTTTGCCTATGCCTAAAAATGGCCCTGGTCGGTGCATCCACGCAACTCCTATATGAGCCAGGAGTCGGGGTAACCCTTAGCCACGAAAATAAGCAGGCAGGATAAAGCACACAAGACATGCGGTGGGGCAAATAAAAAAAGAAAAGTTTACTTATAGTTCCGTTGCTTTCCACAAAGCGGGATAGTATGTATCTGAATACCTTCTTCTGGATCCTCAGCTGACTGTCTGCATCCTCCGTGTCACCCAGTCAGTGCCCCCACCACCGAACCATGCTTCGGTTCCGAAATAAATGAGATAGCACATTATGCTACCACCATGTGCTTGGCAGTTTGGAACTCCTGACATCAAACACTGAGACCTGGTGCGGTGACCTAGATTCGAACCAGGGTTCCTCCTTCTGAGGATCCAGAAGGAGGAAATCTGATACTCACTATCCTGCTATGTGGAGAGCAACGAAAGTATACAGTAAGTAGACTTATCTTCTTTTTGTTTTCTTCACCACATGTCTTGTGTGCTTTATCCTTCATTTGCTTCATCAACAGTAGCACATATGCACTTTATTTTCATGGCTAAGGGTTACCCTGACTTCTGGCTATTCTTTGTATGTTAGCTCTGGCCAGTTAGTGGACTATTTTTATACTTTAAAAAAGACAAAATAGATGAGGTTACAGGTGCAAATCCCCTTCTTTCTGCCTCAGTGATGGCTAGGAAATAAATTGCAAAGATAACTTTAATGTTTTGTATGAAAAGAAAAGTAATCTGGCATTTTAAAGGATAAGATGGTTATAGAATGCTCACAATAGCAAACGCTCAACACGGTGAAATCCCTATTCCGTGTCAGAGATATTCAGAATCTCTGAAATGTACTTTGATTGTCTGTAAGTTTCCAGAGGGCAGGACAAGCTACATCTTCCTTGTTTTGATCTGCTGTGCACTAGAGAGCATTTTCAGATGTGTACAGTGTACATTTGAATTCTCAGCAAGCCAAGATGAATTATGAGAGTTAGTAATTAGTACTCAGGTATTAATATAATAAATTAGCCAACAGCTACAGCAAATGTGCTCTTTTTATTGGGACAATATTATCTGGTGACTTTACTGTACATTAAAGGGCATCTATAGTGGGAAAATAAACTTTTTTTCTTCTTTCCATGTGTTCTATAATCCCCCCAACCCCCAGAGTGTTTTCACTTTGTTCAGTTTCCCTCTCTGTCCTGAGATACACAAGTTAGAAGAATGTGATTGCATTCCTCTACTCCTACTTGTAATGTCATTCAAATCCCTGTAACGTGATCCTCTTCCCTGCTGAAGTCCCTCCCTCCTCCTTGCTCTGTTACAAACATAGCGATCTGAGTATTAGCAGGGGAGAGAGGTAGCTTTGATGGCAGATATAAGGCTGCACTTGACCCCCCTTGATAGATTTCACTGATTGATGATGGGTCACTAAGAGAGAGATCCGTGTCTCCAGGACAGCTTGCTTTCTTTTGGCCACTGTGCGTGGGTGTGTTTTTCAGGATGTTGAACATTTAACTCTTACTGCATATGATAAGCTTGTCGGTTAGCTGGAGTTGAGACATGGAGGAGGTAACAGAGGGGAGGGGGAAGGTGGGAGTGCTACAGAGAGGTCTGACACCATGGAAAAACAAAGTCACTGACAGAGGTAGGAGAAAGGCAGAACAGAGTACATCAATTTAACTTTGCAATGGGGCAATGTGTTTTTTTTCACTATAGATGCCCTTTAAATGACTTCAAGCTTGCATTGGCCTTATTCTTGGCTCATGATAAAGTAGAACTGGGGTACTTAATTTGCTCCAGAGACTGTCAGCCTTATCAAAATTCTATGCACAAGACTCTTATTTATCAGCAGTGGGCCCTCGCATATGTTGAAGGCAGGATGTTGCTGAATTACCACTCAAGGTAGAATGCAAAAAATGAGCGCCAGTGGTTCTTGAACTGAAACAGTATCTTATTAATAAAGCTTCTAAATGCCACCCCAGCTCTCAGGTCACTGTAGTGGAATCTTCTACCCCTATATCTGGCACTATGTCCCTATACCCAGGACTCTGGTACTAAATCTCCTTGTTGGAGCTTGCGCTGCTCACTAGCTACCCTACTCCTATCTATTACTCCTGGAGTGATCTATAACAGAATCTAATCTCATATTAATTGGGTCTACCTATTATCTAGGTCCCCTGGCTCCTCTGGGGAAACTCCAGAAATTTAGATTGAGGCTGATCACATGGGAGGTCTCCCTTTTACACAGCGGCCCCTACTGTCCAGTGATATAATGTAGTGATATAATGTAGATAACCCCCCAAAACCTTAACTTCGTTTTAGTCAAAAGTAAGAAATTGGCTCCCACATTGAGTTATTATACCCACAAGCTCCTCGCTCCACCGCCGCTTCCGGGTTCTTCTCCCAGTCTCCACTGTGCCTGCTCTGTTCTTTTTGTGTTCTTGAGCAGCCGCAGTGGAGACTGGTCCGGGAATGGCAGTCAGTGATTGGCCTTGATGTCACCGTCATGTGATCACTGACTTCCTTACCCGGAAGTGCAGAGCCACGGCGGTGGAGCGAGGAGGAGCATGTAAGTATAATAGCTGTGTGTGGGAGCTGATTTCTAACTTTTGTCTAAAAGTTAGGGGGGGGGTTTATCTACAATATATCACTTTTTGAAAAGAGGGGTGGACAGTCCCTTTAAGGACTTTAGGTTTACATTGTCCTTATGTTTGAATTATTTACAGTATCTAGTTTAAATATTAACTTTTACTCAAGATGTAGTATAAACAGACTAAAACAGGTTTTATAAATTTTAATGTGGAAACATATGACCTACCAATCCTCACTAATTGTAATGCCTGTGTACTTCTCGTTGCCAGCTCTGATCTTTTTATTGTTTGATCAAAATACCTTTAATGACTTTAAAAAAATTCTGTAGCTCACTTGAGTCCGGTTTCAAACAGAAAAAAATAAGAAATCCCTGTTTATAAACTTTTTTTCACCTCAAAATATTAACCAGAATCATATAATCAATATTAATTGACCTAAAAATGGTACAGTTTTCATGAAATATTGTCTTACTGTCAGACTCCTTTTTTCAAAAGTTGTGTTTCTAAAAGGAAAGGGTGGGAAACTGACCATCAGGCAAACAGGAGAATGTTATTATGAAAAGAACCTATTCCTACTGGGTTACAGTTATACCATCATTCACCGTTTGGTGCTGAACCTTATCTCTTTCAATCTTTAAATCAATAACATGGTTGATGATCTAGAAAATGAAATGTCCCCGACTGCAGATAACACTGAAAGAGTGAAACCAGAGCTTGATATTATGCTTCTTCCAGAAAGTTTTAGACACTGTGGCAAGGTTTAAAGAGAATATCTCTTAAATATAAAGAAATAAGTCAAAACTAGCTTGTAAGTAAAAAAAGACAAGAGTAAACTAAAAGAGAGATTTATTTAGATACATTGCACCTGAAAAAATATTTAGCAATAATAATAATATAAGAAGACTCAAGTGATTGGGGCATTCCCTGCTAGACGGCTGAAGCATTCATAATTTAATGGTGGCCATTCGGGCATCAATAATGACGCTTTGATATTGGATATGCCTATATTCTACAACAATACATTTTTGTGGAAAATCCATTGACAATCAGCTATTTTCTTCCCCATATTGGACAGGTTGGAAAAATCTTTCTTTTACTGGAATCAGTTGTACTATATCAGGATTATATGATCAGTATTGCTCTTGTGGTTGAGCATTCGGTAGGAAGTCTGGTTCTGACTCAAACTCTTTGATTTTCAGAATTTAGAAACTATCAAATATACAGGCTGATTCAGAGAAATATCAAATATGGAACAAATAGTAAATATGCAAGCCCATGATTTATAATATTTTGAAAATATTGAAAATGTAATGAGGGAACTCGAAAATAGCTTGCACATGAAGAAAGTAAGTTTTTTTTAATAAGTTTTGGTTATGTGTTCATATTCCCCAGACACTGAGCATGCCCAGTTGTACTGCTGTAACTGTCTTTAAATGGCTTCAGAAACTATCATTTTTTGGTGGGAATAGGGGGGCTTTTAACACAGGACCTCATTTTACTGTCACACACCTTGTTCATCCTGACTTTCTGAGTGTGACTTGAAAATCCTATAACTTAACATTCAGAGAAGCTAGAGACATCATTCTTGGCTTTTTTTAAAAAAGTAGATGCCTTGTATGGAGACCACAGTTACCCTTTACATTTTATTGGACATTTTTTTAACTCCCATTGAGTTCTCGGGTCCGTTTTCAGATTTTACATTTTTTTTCAGAAAATCTGTTTTTGGAACAGAAATCGACGGTTTCGAACATCTTTATTTAGCATGAATAAAATGGTATATAGTAGAAGGATTCAGCCATCATTTGGTCTGCATTAAAAGGGAAATTTAACTTGAACAAAGGAAAATAAATTATTTTAAAAACAAGGAAAAGTAGGATATGTTTCTACAGAGACACCACTGTATGCAAATATATAAAGTGGCTTGAAAATTTCTGTCTTATGAGGTTTTCATAAACTTTACAGAGCATTTCACAAGTAAATATAATAAAGCTCAGCTGCCTCATGCAGAATATATAAGATCTTAATGGAAATGTACCTTGGGCCAAATAAATATGGTACATTGACTTTCACCCGAGGTGCTCATCTTATTATCTTTATCTCTTCACATTTTCTGTCTATGTTTCAGCTGGATATTTTCAGCAAAACATATTATGCTATTTGACATATGGCTTAAAATGGCTGATTCAAAAAACATGAGAGTTTTACTATGCTCACATTTGTACAGTAATCAAAAAGCCAGCCTGACCTTTTTCTATCAAGCTGCAGGTCACTGACTTGAATGTTAAATCAGCAGCTTGATTGTAGAAGAGAAAAATATATCTATATGTTGCATTAGATCAGTAGTGTAAAGATTGCAGGCAGTGAAAGTTTTTTAAACCCTGAAGCCTACAGGAGGGTGTGCTAATATATATCTTTACACATATGCATGTGAGTGCTTATGGAAGGGGTGTTATAGATTAAAAATAATAAATTATTTAAATTGTATTAAAAAGGGTGGTTGGATGTACACAATGTATTTAGAATCTGCCATAATTTACCCATCTTTGGCCTAGAGGATATTTAAAGGGTATGTCCACCCCCCAAAAAAACTTTTTTTATATTTGGTTGGCAACCCCCCAAAACATCAGCCAATCACAGGAGATGCTGCCGGTCCGGCACATTTTACTTGATTCAGTGCACGGAAAAGGCATGGAAGCAAGCAGAATTGCGCCGGGGGAAAGAAGTTCTGTTAGAAGCATCTTTGCATTTTATAAACTTTGCAAGGTCGAGGTTTTGGGGGGTTGCCAACCAAATATAAAGTTTTTTTTTGGGGGGAGGGGGTTGGCATACCCTTTAATCAGAATGTGATGAAAAATTACATAAAATACAATAAGGTTTGTGGTATGTTAGGCTAGGCAACATAATGGGCTGTTTACCCCTAAGGTCATTGGTACACTAAGATTTTTTGTTGTTGCTATATTTGCTATTTATCCTAATAAAAAGCGGTGCTGAAATGTTGTTGGGAAATGTTGTTTGGGAAATGATTTTGTGAATTTCAGTAGTAATTTTTTCAAAACAAAAATGTACTGGAGGATGATTACATGCTAGTCAGCAGGAATAGGACTAGCAGTCAGGCAATTTTGTTTCATGCCAGCCTCCTGAAAATTAAAATCACTGTGCCCACTCCCAGCAGCCATTTATCATCATGGGCAGTAGAGGACGGACCCATGCCAGTTTACTTAATCCAATAAAGACTATATTAAATTGGTGAAATTGGGTGACAACCTTTATTAACACATTTTCCATAAATAAATTCTTATCTTTTATACTTGTCTACAAATGCTGCAACTAAATCAATTGTTTTAAATGTGCACTAGCTGTTAGCTATTTTGAATAACCTGGGTACTACAAATAAGATTACAGTAAAATAAAGTTTACAAAATATCTGTGCACATCTGGAATGTTTGAATTTTTTTCATAGTGCTTTATTCCACTTCAAGTTAGACAAGGCGGCGTTTCAGTCCGTGCCTCAGACCTTTGTCAATGTAACCTAGGTAACCCCTATGACAGATTGATAAAAAAAAAGAAAATGCTAACCAAAACTTACTTTATACTTCACTGACCAATCAAAACTTTCTGAATTCAATCCATTTCCATCCATCCTCATGTCTGTCAGCACTTATAGAGCTTATAGAGCTTTACCGTTCAGTGTGTTGGTATGTGTCTGCAGCCAACTAGCCAACATTCCTTTATTGCATATGTCTGTATTTATGAAATTATTGGAGCCTTTTCTTAGTTTTGGTAGGAAATTTGATTAGCAGCATTTTCAATTTGATATATCATTTTGCATACTCTTCACTAGGTGGCAATATACTGCCACTAACAGAAGCTCCTTCTATGTCAAATGCTAAGCTGAATGTGTATATATTGATTTGTTTGTACACAGTTTCTGTTGATCTGTATACTTAATTATTAATATATATACAGGAGGAGAAAACACTGCCTACCCCCATATTTCAAACGTAGGACTCAATCTTAAAATAACATCTACTACTGCTACATCTATGTCATACTGCTGGCTATCCAGATTCTCAATCTCCCTTCAACATCGCCACTGATAGGTTAAGGCAAGGTTGATTCCTTACTGCATTTTTTTTTTTTTGCATTGTGCTCACATCATGACACATTACTTAGAAGGCCTCATTAATATGTTATTTTCTATACAGATTCAGTTATTTGCAGGTTAAGTTTCATTTGGGATTATCTTTGCAAGAATATTCAGGCCTAACAAGGTTTTTGTAGGCTTGCATATTTACAACAAATTCTTGTCTGATATTTCTGCACTGGAGGACCCCCTTAGTGTTGGAACTTATTTTGTACAGGTGATTTACACAATATAGAATAGATGACACACACTCGTAATAAATTCACAATTCATAAATTGTTGACAAACCTTACTGAACTCAATGGGGCTCATTTATCCAGGGGTGCTGCAATGTTTTCTGGAGTAAAAGTTGTACTAACCGATTCATTATTTCCTATTAAATATTTCCTATTAAACCCTTCATTATGCAGGTTTTGCAAAAGACACCCATAAAACCGGGCCGTGCACGCAATTTAATATTGCGAAATCTCTACATTTAGAGTGAGATTTCAACAGCAGCTAATATATTGCTTTGAACTCTTGTAATCTTTTTGGTATTTATGCTCCCAAACCCCATGTTAAATTTGGGGTGGGGAGATATACCTGAAATCTCCCCCAATATGAGGTGAACACGTAGCAGCATAAATGAGTCTTCTAGCTTGAAGGATGCCATAATGGCAGCCTGGACAATAGGCCTGCTCAGTGCACCCTGATCACCAACTATGACCATCTACTCCCCCATATTGTCAAAGCCCTGAAAACAATGGGACTTTAGAATGCCTGATGTAGGATAGAGAAAGACAAAGGGGCATAAGTACAACATGCACTAAGTACAGTATCTCGGCGAAGAGAGCTCAAAACCAACATATGGAGCAGGGGGCTGGTAGGGGCTGCTGGGAAAGGATTGCGCCATGGGTGCTAGCAACATCGGCTTTGTTGAAGCCGCTAGCGTCGGACGTGCCCCTGGTGGCCGCAGGGGCATTGACCGGTGTTAGCAACTTCAGCGGAGTTGGTGGCGCTAGATAGAAGAAAGAAGACTTGCCCAAGGGCTCTTTAAAGAGCCAACGGGGGTCCTGCTTCGAGCTGCAGGACCCCCAACAAAGGCACAAGGGCCGGGGAGGGGGTCCTGGTATGGGCTGGGGGACCCTCTAAGCCCCAAAAGCTGAGATTAACACCATAGCACAGTTACCGCTGATTTATAAATAGAAGCGAGCAGTAACTGATGCAATGTTAACAAGGCATTAACTTTTTGCTGCCGGGCATTGCCTCTTTATAACCCGGAGGCGACAATTAACGATGTTTATAAATATGTCAGAAAGTATGGGCTGAGGGGTGGGGGGTGGACTGGAAGGTGGAAGGGAAAAAATGATAACAGAAGAATTTTTAATCAGGCATTTTATGGACTATCTTGACTGTCATTTAAGATTGTTAGCTATGTTTTGTTTTTTTTCTCTTTCATCTATTACTATCATCGCAACAAATATTCAAGATGCATCTAAAAGCTTGAAAGAACAAAATTTAATTACAAATAAACCCTTACACACAATGATTATTTCTTTAGGCTTAAAATGTATGTATGTAATTTTATTTATAAAGCACCACTGTACGCAGCGCTGTACATTATAAAATACAGAGGAGATAAGTGCAAGCCATTATACAGATAAATAAAAAATGTTATTAATTTAAAGGAGAACTATACTTAAATTTTTAAGAACCTAATGTGAACGTTTTTCTCCCCAGAACACCTATACATTGTAAGATTCTTCTCTGGTACGTTGCATTTAGTACATGTGCGAAATAGATTCTGTTACTAAGAAGGGTTTCATATTGTTGCTAGTACAACCCACAGACCATGAAGTCAAGAACCACGCCCCCTGACCCCAGTATTCACTATCTCCATGCACAAAGTGTTTTCTATACAGCTGTCTCCACACCAATATGAAATCACTGATAAGACTTTGAAAGCTGCCTGTTACCCTGCAATTTACTTACCAGTCAGTGTGAGTTGCTGGAAAATAAACTGCAGGGTAACTAGCAGCTTTCAAAGTCTTATTAGGGACTTCCATATTCCATTTTTTTTATTATTCTTTTCCTGGTGAAAGATAAAGTTTAAAAATGTAGCTGGGTTTTTTGCTTATTCTGTGTTGGCACACCAGGTAAGGCACCGGGTTTAAAAAATACACAGTTCAGAAGGTCACAAGTTCAATACCCCAGATAACAGCTTATTCAGTGGTGGCTCACCTTGTAAGAAGCCAGGTTTAGACGCATACAGTTCAGAAGGTCATGAGTTTCAATCCCCAAACATACCTTTATTTCTTGTTTCCATTATGTTCCTAGTACAATATTCTACATGTACCAATGGTTTATATTGTGTCTCTCTTAGCCTAGAGGTAAGAGCTCTCCTTTTACCAACACAGAGTAAATGTACAAGTTGAAAGTTTTATTCCCCAGGCCTACTTTTATTTTTATTCCGTTTATTACTTCCATGCTATCTTTGAAATACAATGCAAAGATTACTTTTCTTTTTGTATGTAAAGTAAAAGATTATATCATTGTTAGGACAGGAGTCTTGAATGTGTATGAAAACAAAAAACTGAAATCCCTGTTCTGTGTCAGGGAGAGGGAGGATCTGTGTGCTATAATGTGATTGGCTGTCAGCTTCTAGTAAACAAGGCTGCAACTTCCTTGTTTTGATTTGTTGAGCACTACAGAGCATGTGCCTGTACACAGACACTTAGCTGGGGGTTTACCCAGCTAAGGTGAATTGTGGGAGCTGACCCCTAGTACTCACAGGTTATTTGCATAAATCACCCAATGGCCACAGCAAAGGGAGAGGTGAGACACAGCTTGTTGTATGTTTGTGAATGTGCTCTGTCTATTGGGACAATGTTGTCTGGAGACTTTAGTTCCCCTTTAAATACAATTTCATACATCGGTTAAGAAAGCATATATGTAAATTATGTATAAATTGATATAAGTGCAACATGCCTTGACACATTCGGAATGAGATCCCTGCCCCAAAGAGCTTACAGGGAGATGCACCAACGGGCACCGCTCCTGTTTTGGAGTTTAAGTCAGGGTAACCGATGTTATATAGATTAGCTTGACTTAAACTCCTTCATTGCGGTGGTTGCGTGGTTAACGAGAAAGTTAACCTTACATTGGCACTTTAAATGGTAGTTATTAAAAGTAATGGAAAAAGAGCCGCTGTCGGTATATAACATTGCTGGGCTGTTTGCACTGGCTTGCCGATAGTGGCTCTTGGTGTATGTATTTTTTTACATAAGACCCAAACTACATATTTTACTGTTAACTTTGTGTTTTGGTTGAAAAAAATAATCTTAATAAACATTGCTACAATGTAAGGTCATTGTAAAAAAAAAAAAATTTAATGTTTACAGTGAACTGTAGTAAGAAATACGAGTTGTAATTCATAAGGGAAATATAATAATGATTTCACTTTTAGTATTGTGTCAAGTAGCCAAAAACTAGACTGTGAAAGGTTAGCTTGTCTCGCCATGTTCTTTACCATACTAGCATAAGTGATAACAGTAGAAAATGAATCATTATTTTGATAGTAGAGCTCATATTACCAATTCATTAGGAATTTGAGATTCTTTCTATTTACACTGGGAAATGATTGTTACATTGCTATTACAGATTAGAATAGGGGTCATATTCACTGACAATACATACATACATGTAAATATACATACTGATAACAAAATAGCTTTCTTCGTTTCTGCACTGTGAATAGACAGTCTGAGGTGTACATTCAGCTAAATAGTCACAGGTGTGCAGGTGTTATGAACTGTACTTGTCCACCCCATGACAAACTTTCTACTCTCCCAAAACCAGCAGACTTGTGTGTAAATATTTTCTTTCAAGAATGTGGAGGAGCCAGTTAAATATTGGAAAAATAGGACTTTGGGGGTCTTGTTCGTGGGGTAGAATATTTGTAAATATGAAATGTCCCCAATGTCCAATACACAATGACCTGTAGATATAAAATGCCCTAATGTACAGTACATACTGACCTGAATATTTAACATGCCCCAATGTCCAATACATACTGACCTGTAGATATAAAATGCCTCAATGTCCAGTACACGCTGACCTGTAAATATGTCCAATACACATTGAACTGTAAATATGTCCAGTGCACACTGACCTGTAACTATACAATGCCCCCATAGACAGTTAAGCCATTTATTGACTCTGGAGTCACTGTAAGTTAGGCCAAGCAGCAGAAGCAAGCAACTCCAGCAAGCGCATACCTCTTTCGCTTTTCCTTTTAGAAACAGAATTTCCATGTTGTGCACCTTGGTGGCTGAAATACAATATTGCATGCCACACAGAGACAGACCCAGGTTAGGTTTTTTTATATAGGATATCTATATCTATATATACAGCATAGAATTGGCACTAAATAAAGGAATTTTGGATTTAACCCTTTAAGTGCACCAATTCTATGTAGCATAGTAATTACATGGTAATTGAGGTTGAATAAAGACATACGTCCATCAAGTCCAACCTTTTCATCCTCCTTTTTTACCCTACCTAACTGATCCAGAGGAAGGCAAAAAAAAAAAAGCTCAAAAGGGGGGGTAGATTCCTTCCTGACTCCATTCCTCTGATAGGACCTATTAGTGAACAATGCACAAGAGCATTTACTGTATTGCCCATTAATATATTTGTATGAAGTGATCATATCCCCATGAAAACGTCGCTTCTCCAATGTAAACAGCCCTAACTTGTCTAATCTTCATTGACAACCACTCTCTGTTAGCAATCCAATAATCCATGAACAAATGTTTTTTTCTAGGCCAACAGTCCTCAGTTTAAAATCACCTATGTGGCACAGTAAAAGCTTTAGCAAAATCCTAGTATACTACATCCACCGCTATGCCTGAATCTAAATTCTTACTCACCTCTTCATAAAAACCAAGTAAATTTGTCTGGCACAATCTATTTCTCATTAATCCATGCTGACTACTACTAATAAGATCAGTTCTGAAGACAAAGTCAAGGATATAATCCTGTGACAAAGTTTCCAGCAACTCCCCTACCACTGATGTTAGGCTTACAGGTCTATAGTTACCAGGCTAGGAACAACTACCTTTTTGAATATTGGTATAACTGGTATTATTGGCTTTTTTCCAATTCAGCGGCACATCAGTGAATCTGAAATGATAAGAAACACTGGTCTAGATAAAACTGGACTAAGCGCTCTTAAGATCAGAGGATGTATTTCATCCAGTCCTGGGGCTTTATTGATATAAACCTTGTCTGATTTTCGTACCATACCCTTCATATTATTACAGTGCCTGCTATAAGGACTAGGATTTTCTATAGTGAATACAGATGGGGAAAAAAAAAAAAAACGGTTTAGCACATTAGCCTTTTTGGAATCCTCTATAAGCATCTCATTATTTAATGGTCCCACATTTTTAGTCCTCTTCCTTTTACTATTGATATACTTAAAAACATTTTGGGGTTGGACGTTGTTCTGATATTTATTTTCCTTTTCTAACAAAGCTAGTTTAATTTGCTTTCTTGCACTCCTTATTACAGCTGTCATACTCACTGTAAGCCTGTTTCTGTTCCCTCTTTTACCTGAGCATTATGCCAGGCAGGAGTGGACCTAATTTTTTTTTTCACTTGATCATAAAGGTATAAATTTTGAAATGTATAGTTTAATATCCCTTTTTTACCTCCTAACTGGCATTTGGCAGCTTATAACATACATCAACAATTAATTTACCCACATTTCTTTACACAGCTCCACTCATATTGTTTCTGCCATATCGTTTATACCCCTATCTATCTCATCTTTTAAATTTGCCTTTAATTCTTGTTTAACATACATACATACTTCTCCTCCTTTCTTATTAAATTATTCATGTCTAAATTAAGTATCCTTCAACATTTACTTTCCAGTCGTGTGAATCATTTAGCCATGTTTCTGTTATACCGATCCCATCATACCTTTTCTTTAAAGCTATTCATTCTAGTTCCCCAGTTTTTCCAGCCAGACTTCTTGCATTTGTAAAGATGCATTTTTGATTATCAATTATTTTATTTCCATACTTGGATGTACATGCCTCCTTATCCACTATGCTCCATGCTCCCCCGTCTCCTCCCGTCATTATCTTATAAGCCCACTGATCCCTAACTCCTCTATCTGCCCCTGTGTAGTCCACCGTACCCTCCACCCATAACTAGTGTAAAATCTCCTCCAACCTTCTATCCATCTTCTCCTCCAAAACAGCTGCACCATCATTCTTGAGGTGCAGTTCATCTCTAATAAAGAGCCTGTATCCAACAGAAAAGTCAGTCCAGTTCTCTAAAAACCCAAACCCCATCTCCTTACACCACCCTCTTAGACATGCATTTATACTCCTAAGCTCCCGTTGCCTCTATAGCATAGCGCGTGGCTGCTATTTCTGAAAACACTACTCTTGAGGTCCTTCTGAAAACACTACTCTTGAGGTCCTTACTTTTACCTTGGCCCCTAACTTGCAGAAATCACTTTTAACAACCTCACCTCCACCTCTAACTTTGTCATTGGCACGAACATGAACCAAGACCACTGGGTCACTCCCAGCCCCACCCAATAATCAGTCTACACGATCTAACACATGTTGAACCCTAGCACTAGGCAGGCAACACACAGTTCGGCATGTATAGTCTTGGCAGCAGATTACCCTATCTACCTTTGTAATAATGAGAGTCACCAACCACCTGCCTATCATTCCTAGCCCCCAGTTCTCCCTCCCTTGTATTAGAGATGGCAGTCTCCTGGGTGCTCAAGGGAACGGCCCGCTCCATACATGCTACTTCTGAGCTGTTGTCCTCCGCATCTTCACCTAAAATGGCAAATCTGTTGGGATCAAGTAGCTGGGAAGAAGCAATCCTTCCCTACTTCCCCTGGTGACCCTTAGAAATTTATCTTCCTTCACCACCTTATCTGCCCCATTTCCACTCTCCAGTTTACAGGCTTGCCAGTACCTGCATTTCCTTCAGGTTTGCCAAGCCCTGCAATATGCTGCAAGTTTTCCTTTTAGATTCTGGACCTCAGATTCTAAATGGGCAACCCACTCACATATGACACATTCCCTTGGTACGGCTGCTCCAAGATCCCATACATGCGGCAGGATGCACATTGCGTGGCCCCAACCAAAACTGTCCATACTAAACAGCAATACACAACAACAGAAACAGCAATACACAAAAACAGAAATCTTGTTTTTAAACACTTTTTTGTTCTAAAAGCTTTTGTTTCTTAACGTACCCCTTAAAAACAGACAAACCCCTTTAAAACAGAAAAACCCATTTGAAAGGAAAGTGCCCAGAGCTCAGAAATCGCTCTTCCAGCAGGACTTATATGTGAGGTTCAAAAAAAAACCCAAAAGAAATATATTCTGGAAATCGATGGATGTGTGGTAGCCCTACCATATTATATACCAAATGCAAAGCTATAAGAGGAGAGTGCCTACTTAATGGTTGTACACTCTCCTCTGGTTGTACTGGGGGGTAGGACTATTTTCGCATGAATGTTTGCATTAGAAAGTAGGTCAACTATACTTTACAAAATAAAGAAGACAAGAATTAAAAGTCTCTTTATATGGGAGGTTGAAGATAGCTATTAAAGGAGAACTAAACCCAATTTTGTATACTCCAGAATCTGAAAACAACCCCCTAAAAACACCAATAAACTATAAAATGCCACTTTAGTAAACTCTGTTAAAGTAAATGTAAGCCTGTTAAGAACTGGATGAAGTAACTGTGTGTATGTGCAGTGTTAGACCACACCCCCTGACCCCAGTCACATGCTTCCTTGCTTTATCTGTCCTGTAAAAGGATTGGCTAGAGATTATTAATGGGTGTGACCAACTGTAACAAGTTTGTGCCATAGCTAAGGACTGAGCATGAGCAGTACATAATGGTCGTTGACCAAACTGTGTGATATTAGAATGCTGAGAAGTAAAGCACAAATCATATGTTATTTAGGTAAATTTCCCAGCGCCCTTATCAAAATGAGAGGTAAGACACAGATTACTGGTTTTATATCAAGGTGTTCTGCCTTCTGGTTAAGTGTTGTTCTGTGGCTTTAGTTGCCCTTTAAGCCAATACGAAAGTGCACAAATTGCAATTAAACACCTCAATGTTCTTCAGAGAAAGTATGATGAGGTAGATTTACTCCGGGAGATTCAATAAAAGTTCTTATCAATTAAAATGGTGTTGATTTTGCCACAACCAATCAGATGTTAGCTTTCAAATGTTATATAATATCTGATTGGTTGAGGCAAAATTAGTACCATCTTAAACGATAAGAACTTTTATTGAATAACCCTGACTGTCTCTTACTTTTCACAAGAAAACACTTCTGACTACTGTCTTCTTAATTTAGTACTTTATAATTGAACAGTTCTCCTTATAGTGTTTTTAATAAGCAGTTTCTGGGCTAAAAGTCAGAAGACCATGAGTTTTAGATTAAAATTTTTCTTGTATTTCAAGTTCTCAGTTGTCGACAAGAAGCCCTCCTATATTTTTCTACTAAAATCTATTTATTTTAAATATCCTGTTACCTGGAATGTTGCTGCTTCCTTGTGTGGGGTGTTAGAATTTCCTATGCTGGATCTTCTACAAAGTGTCTAATTCACTTTTGAAAAATAATGAATTCAGACATTGTTAAATAAATAATTTTAGCTCCTTATCCAATCAGGATTCTATTGCTGCAGCATATAAACCTGTGATCCTACATTAATGTGTTTCATGCTAATAAGATACTGTATTTATAACAACTCACTCACACATGTTCATTTTTAATACTTAATTTTTATTATTGAAAACAGATGGGATTATTTTATAATACAGAGTGTATTTTCCAGTCTCCATGTATCAATTTTAGGGTCAAAAATAACCAGGGAATGGCACAGGCTACTCCTAGGCCTTATGATGGTCATACACTATTTAGACCAGTGATGGCGAACCTTATAGAGGCCAAGTGCCCAAACTGCAACCCAAAACCCCACTTTTTATTGCATAGTGCCAACGTGATCATTTAACCTAAATAACTCAAATAGACACAGATCAATACAGCAGATAGAATCAATTATAGATTAACCTCTACATTACCACACAGGAGTTTGAGATCTAAAACAGTGACCATTAACCCTAAATTATTAGACAGGAGTTTAAAATCCAAAACAAGGACGCAAACATAGCACAATGTTATAGCATCTGATCTCTCTTTGCTACAGACATCAGCTACACTTTCTCTCTGGCTTTCTGGTAACAAACTATGGTGAACTCTGCCCTGAGTGCCCACAGAGAGGGCTCCAAGTGCCACCTCTGGTTTGTGTGCCATAGGTTCACTACCACTGATTTAGACAATAGATAGAATTGACATTCATTTGCCTAATCTATTTAATGTCTTTCTAGTGCATTTTTGGCCTGGCTGTTCTTATCTAATGATGTAAATGACTTAGAAGGGGGCATTGAGAGCAAGGTCTCTGTGTTTGCTGATGACACTAAATTATGCAGAGCTTTGGAAACTTCCAATGATGTGCAAGTGCTGCAAGCAGACCTAGATAGATTATCAAAATGGGCAGCAGAATGGCAGATGAGATTCAATGTTGATAAATGTAAGGTGATGCATTTGGGATTTAATAATCCCTGTGCCACCTACACCATAAATAACTCTGTGTTAGGTGCATCTGAAATGGAAAAAGATTTGGGGGTTCTGGTAGATAACAGACTTAGCTGTAGCAAACAATGCCAGGTAGCAACAGCTAGAGCTAGCAAGATATTGTCTTGTATAAAGAGGGGAATAGATTCAAGAGAGAAAAATATTATTCTCCCTCTTTACAAGGCACTGGTAAGGCCTCATTTGGAATATGCGGTGCAGTTTTGGAATCCCATATACAAAAGGGACATCTTGGAAATGGAAGCAGTCCAGAGAAGGGCAACTAAATTAATAAGGGGAATGGAGGGGCTTGAATATGCAGGCAGATTAGACAAGTTAGGGCTGTTTACATTGGAGAAGCGGCGGTTGCGTGGGGACATGATAACCTTATACAAATATATTAATGGCCCATACAGTGAACTCTCTGGTGCATTGTTCACTAATAGGTCATATCAGAGGACTCGTGGACATCCTTTAAGGTTGGAAGAAAAGAAGTTTCATCTTCAAGTTAGGAGAGGTTTCTTTACAGTGAGAACGGTGAAACTGTGGAACTGTCTTCCAGCAGAGGTGGTAATGGCAAGTTCATTGAATAACTTTAAAAAAGGCCTGGATAAGTTTCTAAAACTAAAAAATATTGAGAACTACTGGTATTAATGCATATAGATCTGGTTGATCCAGGGATACTTTCCGATTGCCGTTTGGAGTCAGGAAGGAATTTTTTCCCCCCTTTTTTAGCTGGGGTTTTTTGCCTTCCTCTGGATCAACTGTTAGGTAGGGTTAAAAAAAAAAAAAAAAAAGGGAATAGGTTGGACTTGATGGACGAATGTCTTTATTCAACCTTAATTACTATGTTACTATGTTACTATGTTACTATGTTCCCTCCTGACCCATTTATTTTGCAGTTGCAAAAAAGACAGGCATTGAGTGTACGTTGTAAGTACGACACAATAATGTCTCATACATAAAACAATTGACAGAGTTCAGCAGATTTCCTAGAGGTAATTCAATGCTTGTTGAAAATGATTCTTTGGGTATATAGATCACACAGGTAATGCATTTTGAAATAGTTACCACACAATTCATCTTTATTTTAATCGTGTATGGCTTTACTGTGTAAAACCAGAACAAGAGTTAACATTTATTAATATGTTGGCATAGTGGCTTAGTGGTCACCACTGATGCCATGCAGTGCTGAAGTGCTGAGTTTGATTCCACCCTTGGACACATCTGCAAGGAGTTTGTATGTCCTCCCTGTGCTTGCGTTTGTTTCCATCAGGCACTCCTGTTTCCTCCACAATCATAGGTTGTATGTGTCAAATAAATGTGTTTGGATTGTAAGCACTTCGGGGCAGGGCCTGATGTGAATGTATACATGTACTGGTAAAGTGCTACAGAAGATGTTGGTCCTATAAAATTTTATAATGCGATATAATAAAAGCCTAACTGCTGCGTCCGTGCTGCCGTGTGTGTGTCACTGCAGTTCTTATTGACTCACCACTAGAGAGAGATGGTAAGATTGTCTCTGCAGAGGAATTCTGGCTTTGAGACACAGGTGGGACTTTGGCTGTGGGACAGTGGGGGGACTTTGGATTTGGGACACTAAGAGGGGACTCTGGTCTTGGGACGTGGAGGAGGGGAGCTATGGCCTTGGTTCACTAAGGGGGCACTCTGGGCTTCTAGCGTCCATTAATTTAATGGGCTAAATGTCTAGTAATAGTAATAATATATTCCAAACGAGATTAACCTGTATGAATGTTTAATGCCAAGTACTCTGCCTTTCTCTTGATTAACTGTTAGATAGGCATAATGGGTAGGGTAGAAAGATGGGTGTATATATATGTGTGCCTTCATCCATCAACTATCTTGCCCCAATGACAGAAATATTTTTTTTAGCTCCATCTTTATTTCAGGTTTTCATGGGTCTTTAATTCAATGAGAATTGCTAATCGCATTCAGGCTGCATTGAGAAATACTCGGCTCAATATTTCACCTTGTATTTTAATCTAACAGTTTTAATGTAGCAATATGTAATATTGGATAATGGTAATTTATTTAGTATGTATGTATTTTATTTCTTATATAGCGCTACATATTCTGAAGCGCTTTACGATTATTTACTCAATTCACATTAGGCCCTGCCCCAAAAGGCTTACAATAAATTCACTTTATGTACACATACAACCTATCAGTATGTCTTTATGATTGTGGGGGAAACCAGAGTGCCCGGAGGAAACGCAAATCAGTGCTAACCACTGAGCCACCATGCTGCCCTAATAAAGGAACACTAATGAACATATCTGAACTAAATGTGTTTGCCATGAATCTAAAGTTCGGGGAGAAATTGGAATATGGGATACGTTGTATTTGTAAGACTTGCCTTAAGGGAGAAGTTCACTTATTTACAAAAGCAGAAGTATGTGACCCTTAATCTCTCTGCTGCTGGAAACCGGTTAGGCCAACTTTTTGAGATATAAAATGATTTTATATAGTCCTGTCTTGCATAATGGCAGTGAAATTAATAACTTTTTATTGTTTGATTTGTTTAAAAAAAATACAATGCGGTTAATGTGGTTTGAACTAAGGATAAGGATAATAAAACAGCCTTCCCAGGATAATAAAACAGCCTTCCCCAATCAGTCCCTGTAGACTGGCTGGTCTTTAAAAGAGATTTGCTTAGCTTTAACAAAGATCTGATTAAGTGACTCCTTCCATTCTCTCCCAGCTGTGTGAATTACAACTTCAGTATTGGAAAATTTGCCAAAGATCTTAGCTGAATGTCATCCTACAACTGTTTCATAAATATTACTTAGCAGCAGATTGATTAGCACTAAACAAAACAGCATCCTGTCTGCAAAATAATTTTTTTAATTATTTTGACTTTTATTAAATGCAGAAAGCTAATTTCTAGAATTCATGTAAAATAATCATTATGACATTACCTGCATATGTATGTGTAGGGTAATGGATAATATGCATATATTTAGATAAGCATAATGTATTTAAAGTAAAGTACTAAGCAATATGCATACAATTCAGTATGCCAGATCTTATATTCTTGTGACAGCTGGACATTTAAAAGCTACAGTACATTTCAGCAGGAGCCCTGTTTATGTGTATTCCAAAAATGCCTTAAAGGGATATAAGAGGCCATAAGAGTGCACATCCCTACTTTAAAATGCCTCCAGGATCATCTTTTTAGCTGCAATCTATGAAAAGTTGTAGAAATATAAAAGGTGGTGTTTCCAGCTACATACAATAGAAGGATTGTGGAAGCAGTCCTTAGGCTAAATTACTACTACATTTTGCTACTTGTCTGGTCAAACATTTGTACAAACATAGAAAAGATAATCAATGCACATTCCTAGGCTCAAGTGTTTCCAGCTAGCAATGTAAGCTGTGATATGACCAGCACCATTATATATACAGGTCATTGTGTGCTGGACATGGGGTATTTTATATATACAATTCAGTGTGTGCTGGGCACAAGGGTATCTTATGTATACAAATACGTAAAAACCAGACCTTCAGTTCACCAGCCAGTGTAAAGTTAGACCTCCAATATTTGTTTCAGGTGACAAAAGGTCTAGGAACACCACTTAATCGGCTAAACCGATTTTAAGTACATATTTATAAATGAATTTGTATGGGGCATATTTATAAAGGTTCATTAAACTTTTCACCTGCCTTTTCGCCTAATTTGGACATTTCGCTATTGGCAGTGGTAACCAGTGACGAAAGGTCATTACAGCTACTTTTTCACCATACAGCACTGCGTTAACCGCACAAGTACATTTCTAAAATGGCGAAAAGTGTATTGTTTGCGTTTTCAGCCTTCTGATGTGGCGAATATCCATAAGTGGCCATTTATTTATCCTGCCAATGGGTCCATGGAGGTGTCAGTACATTGTGGAGTGTTTCTCAATACTAATAAGTATTGAGGTGTTAGACTATTTTCCAGCATTTAATTTAATACGATCTGTGAGTTCGCTTTTTAAAGGTTTAAAGATTTTCTTTATTTACCAATAGTCAAATACCATAATTTTTTTAACTTTCAACTTTTCCTTTAAATTGGTTAATACACAATGAACATCTTTGTTATTTAAAAATAGCCTAACATGTGGTGTTTTTTTCAGCCAAAGATCTAAATAGTATAAAACGCAAAAGGCGAATTTTCTTAATAGGACACATTTTTTAGTATTGCTTATTTTCAGCAAACTACAGCTAATTATCAAACCAGTTCCATTAATATGGGAACATACCATAGTGCTGTGTAAGTACTGGCGAATGTAATGATGTTTGGCGGAAAATGGTGCTAATTTTGCTCAAACCAATCTGGTCTTATTTAACATTTGAAAGCTAACATCTAATTGGTTGGAGCAAAAATAGCACCATATTTAATGATAACAACTTTTATTGAAACTCCCTGTTAGTATAACAAATAATGCAAAATCGTAAAAATATTAATTTCTTAAAAATAACGTTATGGTCTCATTTAGGGATATAACAGCCAATGATGTCTAACCTGCAGCCCAGCCTGCAAACATCTGAAGGTTCTGCAGGTTTGATATTCCTGATGTAGGCATTTCATTGTTTAGGCTACATGAGTTACAGGGCTTTCAAGGAAAAGCTTAATAATAATCTAGTAAATTGTCTTAAAATGTACGTTTTATGAAAACTAGTTCCAAAAAGACCATTATTAAAGATAAGAACTTAATGTAATGCAAAATGGTAGTTGATTAAAATTATTTATGCTAAAATATTTAGCGAACCACAATAATACATTTATCTAATTTTAATGGAAGTACATTGAATTGTATATGGATTTCACCTTTAAAATATGTTAAATTATTCTACATCAGCATACAAAATGCATCATTAAGGGGTATGTATTAGAGTAGTCAGTAATTAAAAGGCCATTGCTGCATTTACCGAAATGTGGTTTCCATAATGTCTTCATAAAGTAAAAACAATATGCTGATTTGTTACATTTTTTTCTAATTTTTAAACAAAATAGAATATTAGACAATGGGAACTGTTATTATACTGTATGAAAAGTTATCCAACACTTGTATGTTCAAAAACTTAACCAACTGAACATATAAACTGATATGTCTGACTGAACAAAGAAAGACTTGATTTCAGCTCTGTTTATTCTAAACAAGCAAGTGGCAATGGCTGAGATTAAAGTTTCTTCCCGTTTTGGATTTACGGAACTCTGGGAAAAACCGAAGATCCAAAAATAGAACTTGCTTACAAGGGTTCCAAACGTATTTTTTAAGTTACCAAATGTACAAGGTTATTTTCGAGGGTTACCAAAAAAACCTTGTACATTCGGTAACACTCGAATACATTCCAAAGTCCCAAAGTCTGAACGATCCGTCCGGTTTCAGACGGAACGTTCTGATTTCGGAACTGAGGGGTTCCGTGCTACTAGGAAGCCTGTATTAGTTCAGATAAGAAAACTGTGCCATCTGAGGGGTTGATACTACACTGATATATTGGAATAAGATCTGCACATAAAGCCCAGTAGGTGATAATTTTATCTTAAAGTTACATTTTCATTTTCAGGGAATTTAGTCATTTGCATTGTGTTAATTATTTAGAACTCCATAGAATACTATGAAGTAAGAAGTGCAAACATGCTTGTAAAGGTTCTCATTCATCCAGGTCATGGTATATCTGTTGTATTCATTTAGATCAACTGGACTTGAAGTTTAGTTCTTCAAGAACTAAACTTTAAGTCCAGTTGATCTAATTGAATACAACAGATATAAGAAGTGCAAACGTTTGCCTGTGCTAATAATTTACAGCTACCAATCAGATACCAAGTTATTGGTTGCTGCAGAGTAATAGCATGGTCAAACTTTTGCACCTATTTTTAAATACAGTAAATGGTGCTCTGACTTCAGCATTTAGAATATATTATTTGTAATTCTAATTTCAAGCTTTTTTTTCTGTTTCTTTCTGCTCTTGCCTGCTCCTAGTCTGTACCTCGTATTTTGGTCTCTGACCTTTGTCTTTCTTCCTTGTGTCTTTCCTGTCTGTTTCACTTTGAACTTCTCCAGTATTCCTGGCCTCAGTTCAAATACCTTGCACTCTAAGTCCAGGGGGCAACCGTGTTCGGTGAGGCGCATCTAGCCTCCTGGCAAACGGGGACTTGTCTATTGGTGAAGATAGTGGTTGTTGATTGAGGTATTCGGACTGAAGGAATACTTGGGAATCTGGAGTGTTACAGCTTCCCTTCCTTTTCAATGTGTATTAATTCATTTTTCCACTGCTTGGCAAGATAGAAAGCAGTCATCCAGATTAAATTGGTAGATCTAGAAAGAGGGAAGAAGGGCTTTTTAACTAACTAAGCATGGGAATATTTCTATTTGTCTGG
The DNA here is from genome assembly GCA_019447015.1 of Hymenochirus boettgeri. Lineage (NCBI taxonomy): Eukaryota > Metazoa > Chordata > Amphibia > Anura > Pipidae > Hymenochirus > Hymenochirus boettgeri. The sequence continues at coordinate 237,508,408 of CM033470.1, forward strand.
GACCAACAAGATACGAAAAACAACAATATTCAGATGTATAGGATTCAGCGACATTAGCAAAGCAAGGGGATTTCCTTACTGCTTATTTAAAAGTTGAAAGACATAGCTATCTGTTAGTTGATCTAATATCTATTACTTCAGTGATGTTACCTCTTGACATGCTCAGAATAATCCTTGCTCTGACCCATTGATTTTGTGATCAAAAGTCTATCTAAAAATAATGGTCTCTGGCAGCTGACAGAACTTTGTGGGAATATAGGGAGGTAGGTTTATTAATGTATGGTCAGCATTAGAAATAATAAAATCCATTAATGTTCATTTAAATTAAAGC